>CAUYUJ010001945.1:0-35000 GCA_963575745.1 Prorocentrum cordatum | reverse complement strand
CGGGCCGTGCGTCTCGCCTGAGACTTCCCCACCATTTATGGTTCTGAACCGTAAGAAGTGTAAACCGTTTCACAGATGGTGGGCGGGGCGTTTTCAACATGTGGCTCTCGCATTAGCGTCGCGCACATTCGTTTACACAAATTGCAGGCGTTTCACAGATTGAGGACAGGCGGTTTCCAACACGTGGTTCTCGCCTTAGCGCCGCGCACACTCGTTTCAAACATTTGCAAGAGTTTGATTGATTGAAGGCGGGCGGTTTTCAAAATGTGGCTCTCGCCTCAGCGCCGCGCACATGTGTTGTAAAACTTTGCAAGAGTTTCACGGAGTGAGGACGGGTGGTTTTCAAAATGCGGTTCTCGCCCTAGCGCCGCGCACGTTCGTTTTAAACATTTGCAAGAGTTTCATGGATTGAAGGTGGGCGGTTTTCAAAATGTGGCTCTCGCCTTAGCGCCGCGTGCATTCATTGTAAAACTTTGCAAGAGTTTCACGGAGTGAGGGCGGTTGGTTTTCAACATGTGGCTCTCACCTTAGCGCCGCGCGCATTCGTTTGTAATATTTCGCAAGAGTTCCACGGGCTCCCATGATCAGCTTACCAGGAATGGTGTTTTGGAAGGATTCAGGATTATATGGGCGCAACATTTATGTTGATTCGCTGTGTTGAAGTCCACAAATGGCGTTCTGGTACGATTCTGGATCGTCAAGACGCAGCAGTCAGGTTGATGGGTGGCGTTGGAATCCCGAGAACAAATTTTTGGCACGCTTCGGGACCCTCAAACTGATGTCTTCCAACGAGGCAGTTCCCTCAATGGACATGAACCTTTCTACGGGCCTGTGAAGAGGGAGCTTGGGGGGAGGGTTCATTCCAACATCGTTCATGACTCTTGAGTTTCCACCTCCTCCTCCTCCTCCTCCTCCTCCTCCTCTTCCCCTCTGCTCCTTGCGAGGACCCGAGGGTGCTGCAGCACTTGCCCGTGGAGCTGAGGCCCCCGACCCAGGGGGTGGGGGAGCAGGGGCGCTGCAGGAGGGCGCCACCGCCGCGCTCGGAGGGGATGGCGGAGCACCTCCGCTGGCCTCCCCGGGCCCGGCGGCGAGCCCCGGGACTCAAGGAGTTGCGGCGCAGAGAGTGGCTCCCGCGCCCCGTCTCCCGATGTGGCGCGCGCGCGTGCGCGCGCCCCCCTCTCCCCTCATTCTCTTTCCGCTGCGCGGCGTGATGGACGCCGGTGGAGTCGGCGTGGGGGGAAGGACGGTCCCGGGTCCCAGCGAGGGCCCCAGGAGGCCGAAAGCTGCTCGAGGCCTCCCGTCCCAGCTCGAGGCCGCAAACGGCTTCAGCCAGGGGGACGGGCCGCCTCCACAGGGTGAAGCAGGCAAAGGAGGAGCAGGAGGAGGAACCTGGAAGGGTGGGGGGGGAGAAGGGGATTTGGAGGACATGGGTGGTGTTGTTGATGATGATTGTGATGCTGATGATGCTGCTGATGATGGTGATGAGGATGCTGATGATAATGGTGGTGATGAGGATGCTGATGGTGCTGCTGCTGATGATGGTGATAATAATGATGATGTTGATGAGGCTAAGGATGATGATGCTGATGACGATGATGGTGGTGATGATGCTGATGATGGTCGCGATGATGGTGTCGAGTTGGAGAAGGGGTTGGATGAATAGCAGCGTGAGGATTTGGGTCAGAAGGTGAACGTGGATGAACAAGATGCGGGAATGACGCGGATGCTGGGGATCGGGGGAGGGCAGAGGGGGGTGTGCATCAAGAAGAGGGGCGAGGAGGACGGGGATTGGACGTGGGGGTTGAGGATGAGGGCCGGGATGCAGCTTGTCAGCATGGCTGACGTTGGTGTGTAGATGGTGGTGGTCATGGTGAATACGGAGATGATGATGAGGACGATGCTGATGATGACGATGATGATACTTGTGATAATGATGCTGACAACGAAAACGACGACGATGTTGATGAGGGTGATGGTGATGATGCTGATGATGCTGCTGATGATGATGATGATGATGATGATGATGATGATGCTACTTGATAATGCTGGTCATGCGCATGAGGGTGAGGATGGTGGCCAGGAGAATGCGAGGGCTTTGTGGATGATGGTGACGGTGGTGACGACGATGACGATGACGATGTATATATAGCGAAGATAGTACTGATGGGGATTGTGCTGGTGATGGTGATGGTCGTGATGCTGGTGGTGATGATGGTGATGGTTGTGCTGATGACGGTGCTCGTGCTGGTGATGCTGGTGGTGAAGACGACGACGAATTGTATTCCCATCGGGTCCACGAGTCGCCCTGCCATGGTGTCTCCCCCGCAGCCTCCCCGGTGGTCTCGGTGGGGTGCGAGAGGCACCTGCCTGGGGCCGCCCTCGTCGTCCCCGTCGCGTCGTTCGCGGAGTCCGCGCGCAGCGAAGCGCCGCCTTGTCGGTCGCGGCGCGCCTCGGGGACCACGTCTGGCACGTTCTGCGTCTGGAAAAGGGCTGCTCAGCGCCCCCGTCGCCGGGCTCCGTACAGCCGGCCCGTATCAGAAGGATTGCGCGATGATAAGGATGCAAGGGCCTTGGGCGCCCATTTCGAAGCCTTTCGAGCGGGGCGCGGCCAACGCAAGTGGCCCTGGATGGGCCGAGGAGGCAAGGATGCCAGGGTGCCCTTGGGAAGCTTGCCCATCCTTACCATGCGGGTCGACTGTAGCCACTCTGGCTCAAGCCAAGGTGTCGCTCCAGCGCGCCTGGTGTTCGAGCAACTGTTCGTCACAGTTCTGTGCTGCTGGGGCGCGCCTGAGGCTCGTGCCGCCCCCTGGCGCGCCTCGTGCCTGCCAGGGCGGGCGCCCAGCGCCGACCCGAGACATCCGCGCGGAGCTCCGCGGGACTGTGCTCGTGCAGTGCTCTCGCTTTCTCCGGCGGTTTGTGCACGTGCTGATGTTCCTTCTTCTGCTGCTCGGGTGTGCCGGTGCTCGAAGAAGAAAGAGGACATACGCCAAAACTTCTGGCGCTCCGCGCGGAGTTCTTGGATCCGCGCTGGGGCCCCCCCTGGCGGCGCCTCAGGCGCCGCCCCTGGCGCGGATCCAAGAACTCCCGCGTGGAGCGCCCAAAGTGGAAGTTTATTAAGTTTTTCCTCCTTCTGCTTCTGTTTCTCGGGTGGTGCCAATGCCTTGGTTCACCACCATCGGGGCCGCCTCGTGCGCCCCCGGAGATCCTTCGGCTCAGCGATCTGGCCCCCGAGCGTCTCCATGGCGACCGGGCAGGCGAGGGTTACTGCACTGGTGGATCTCGGTGAGCCAGGATACCGAAGTATCCATCAGTGCAGTGCCCCTCGCCTCCCCAGTCGCCATGCAGACGCTCAGGGGCCAGGTCGCTGAGCTGAAGCCGTAGACGCGTTAACGGTGTGTTAGCTAACGGCGAAGCGTAGAATCCAATTGCAGGAAAGCGCGGCTCGTGGGCAAACCACTTGTAGGAACGCGTGGATCGTGTTTTCCTACAGCTCGCTGTCCTCTTGCTCCTCCTGCTCCTTCTTCTCGCCTTCCAGAGAGGGAGGGGCGAGGTGGAGGCGGAGGAGGAGGAGGAGGAGGAGGAGGAGGAGGAGGAGGAGGAGGAGGAGGACCAGGAGCACGGCGACGGTGCTTGTGGCGACTTCGCGGAAGACTCTGACCGCGACCACGGCGGTGACGGCGACGGGGGCGGCGGCGGCGATGGCGGCGGTGGCGACGACGACGACGACAACGGCCGACGCACGTGCGCGCCCGCTCCGGCGAGGGGGGACGCCGGCGTGGTGCTGGCCGCGATGGGGAGCGGCCTTGCAGGCGGCGCCGCCGCCGCCGTCGGTCGTCGTCGGGTCCGCTCTCTTCGTCGTCCTCCGTCCGCCCGTCGTCCGTCGTGGCTGTCGGTGTGGTGGTGGTGGTGGTGGTGCCCGTCGTCGTCGTCGTCTTTGTCGTCATCGTTGTCATGTTGGTGGTGGTGGTCGACGTCGTCGCCATCGGGTCGTCCGTCGTCGTCGCGGTGGTGGTTGCCGTCGTCGTGAGGGTGGTTGTCGTCGTGATTCTTATGCTTGCGCCACGCCGCCGACCCCTTTGTTTTTTGGGGGGGCATCCTGGGAGTCCCTGGGGCACGTTGGGGGCGTCTTGGAGCCGAAGGTTCGAAGTGTCCGTTCCGGTTCTCCGTCCGGCTGACTGGGAGTCTCTCTGTCCGTCTTGGAGCTCTCCTGGTGGTCCTTTCGCCGTCTTGGAGCCCTCCTGGTGTCAAAAGGCGAACCTGCTGAAAATATATTGTTCGCTCTTTGTGCTTGGGGTCTTTTGGGGAAGCCTCTTGGAGGCCTCTTGGGGGCCTCTTGGGGCCCCTCGGGGCCTCTTGGAGGCCTCTGGGGTGCCTCTTGGGGCCTCCTGGGGGCCTTTTGGGGGCGTCTGGACGCCTTTTTGGAGCCTCTTGTTGCCTCCTGGGAGCCTCTAAGGGCGGACAGCTGGAATGTGGGCTTCTTTGGATCATATGGGGCCGTCTTAGGGCGGTCTTGGAGGCATCTTGGAAGGGCTTCCGCGCTGTGAAGGCGGACAAATCGTATGTGCTAGAAATGCACGTTTCCCCTACGGAATTTGAAAAGATGTTGGCCTCTTGGACGCCTCTTGGGAGGCCTCTTCGAACGTCTTGGCGGCCTCTTGGGCCGTCTTCGGCCAATGTTAGGCGTCTTGGAACGATCTTTCGGCGTCTCCGGGCTTTCTTGGGCGGCCCCAGGAGCTGTCGTGGACCTCCAAAAGGGGCCCGGGAAGGGCCGGACCCCCCTAGTGAGCTCTGGCCGGACGGCCCCCCCCCCTCCAAATCGACCGGACCGGGCTACGGGGGGAGGGGTTTGGGGAGGGGGAAGCATCTCACACGCCGATGATCCCCAAGGGGTCGGCGGAATGTAGCCGTCGTTGCGGTGGTCGTCGTCGTCGTGGTGGTGGTGGTCGTCGTCGTCGTCGGAGGTAGTAGTGGTTGTCGGGGTCGCCCAGGGTCGGCGTCGTCGTCGCCGTCATCGGCTGCTGCATCTTCTTTGGCCGAGCTCCGTGATAGCGTACATGACAAAGAGAAGAAGGCCAGAGATCAAGCCCAGGATGTACCAGAAATGCTGCGATGCACTATCCGGAGAGGGGAGCGAATGATGACGGTGGTGGTGGTGGTGGTGGTGGTGGTGATGGTGATGGTGATGGTGATGGTGATGGTGATGATGATGATGATGATGATGATGATGATGATGATGATGATGATGATGCCTATGATGATGATGATGATGATGATGATGATGATGATTATGATGATTATGATGATGATGATGCTGATGATGCTGATGATGCTGATGATGATGCTGATGATGCTGATTGTGATTGTGACAGTGATGGTGATGGTGATATTGATGAAGAAGAAGTATATGATGATGCTGATGTTTTTGATGATGATGCTGATGCTGATACTGATGCTGATGATGATGATGATGAAGATGATGATGATGATGATGATGATGATGATGATGATGATGATGATGATGTTTCTGAGGATGATGATGAGGACGAGGAGGAAGAGAAGGAGGATGTTGACGACGAACATGACGACGAAGACGACAAATATGATCGTACCTCCTCCGTGTGCTCTGCAAGCGAAGCCAACGTCGGTGGCAACGACAACAACCAGGACGACGACCATGACGATGATGAAAACTACCACGATCCCGACGACGGCTTCGATCCCGACGACTGCGACGATCCCGACGACGGCGACCACGACGACGGCGATCCCGACGACGGCGACGACGACGACGCCGGCGACAGTGGCAGTGACGGCGACTCGACAACGGCGCCGACGACCACCACAACGACGACCACGGCGAGAAACCACGATGACCGCGACCACGACCACGACGGCGACGGCGACGACGACGACGACGACGACGAGGACGAGGACGACGACGACGACCACAACCACGACCACGACCACGACCACGACCACGACCACGACCACGACCACGACCACGACCACGACCACGACCACGACCACGACCACGACGGCGGTGTGCTTTCCGCGGTGACAGCGGCCTCGCCGGCTGGGGGCCCTCGCCAGTAGTGACGCCGCCCAGGGGCGCCGCAGCCCCCCAGCGGCGTGCTGCGGCACGCGTCGCCGGAGCCCGGTCGGGGGCTCGCCGCCGCCGTCGCTCGTCGGCGCTGCGGGGGCGGACCAGGGCGGTCTCTCCCAGCCCTCCTTTGCTTGCCGTCGGCTCCGAGGCCCCAGCAACGCCTGCGGTCGGGAATTTTGGCTCAGCGTGTCGCGCAGCCGGTTCTGTTCCATCACGCTTCGGCGCGACACGCCATCCACGTCTCAGGAGGGAAAAAAGCACGCAGACACAATTAATCGTCGATTCCCCGGAAAATTTGCGAAAATAGAGGAAGTGTGTGGGGGGGAGACAGAAACCCAGAAAATATGTGAACATATGTGGAATCCTGGGATTTGTATGTCAGAGTGAGGGGGCCGAACGGTCATTCATTGTCCCTGGGTGCGTGGCTGAAGTGAGATTCCGCGGTGCGGATTCGTGTTGTTGTTGTTGTTGTTGTTGTTGTTGTTGTTGGTGGTGGTTGTTGGTTGTTGGTTGTTGGTTGTTGGTTGTTGGTTGTTGGTTGTTGGTTGTTGGTTGTTGGTTGTTGGTTGTTGGTTGTTGGTTGTTGGTTGTTGTTGTTGTTGTTGTTGTTGTTGTTGTTGTTGTTGTTGTTGTTTGTTGTCGTCGTCCCACCCGCAACCCGCCCGCGACCCACCCGCGACCCACCCCGCGACCCACCCGCGACCCACCCGCGACCCACCCGCGACCCACCCGCGACCCACCCCGCGACCCACCCCGCGACCCACCCCGCGACCCACCCCGCGACCCACCCTGCGACCCACCCGCGACCCACCCGCGACCCACCCTGCGGCCCACCCCGCGGCCCACCCGCGACCCACCCGCGACCCACCCGCGACCCACCCCGCGACCCGCCCGCGGCCCACCCCGCGACCCACCCGCGACCCACCCGCGACCCACCCGCGACCCACCCGCGATTCCACCCCGCGACCCACCCGCGACCCACCTTCGACCCAAACCACGTTCAAGGTACAAACCAACATTTTCGGCGCCTGCGGCGGGCTTTTTTTGCATTCCTTCCAGGTGGAGAGCCCGCGACCCACCCCGCGATCAACTCGCGACCAACCCGCGACCCAAACCACGTTCAGGGTACAAACCACATTTTTAGGCGCCTGCGGCGGGCATCTTTTGAATCGTTCTAGGTGGAGAGACCGCGGCCCACCCGCGACCACGTTCAGGGTACAAACCAATTGTTTCGGCGCCTGCGGCGAGCATCTTTTGCATTCGTTCCCGGTGGAGAACCCGCGGCCCACCCGCGACCCAAACCACGTTCAGTGTACAAACCAATTTTTTCGGCGCCTGCGGCGGGCTGCTTTTGCAGGAGGACGAGGAGGGGGAGGAGGAGGAGGAGGAGGAGGAGGAGGAGGAGGAGGAGCAGCAGCAGGAGCAGCAGGAGGAGGAGGAGCAGCAGGAGGAGGAGGAGGAGGAGGAGGGAGGGGACGACGACGATGACGTCGACGACGACGACGACGAAAAGGAGGAGGGTGGAGGATCGGGAGGGGGGAAAAGGAGAAGTACGACGAGGAGGAACATGACGACAATGGGAGGACGATGATGGAAGGACGAGGGGGGGAGAGCGAGGACGAGGAAGAAGCGGAGGAGGAGGAGGAGGACGAGGTGGAGGAGGAGGACGACGATGACGATGAGAACGAGGACGAGGACGAGGAAGAGGAGGAGGAGTAGGAGGCGGAGGAGGAGGAAGAGGAGGAGGAGGAGGAGGAGGAGGAGAGCGCCATCGACAAGGAAGGTGGGGGCCACGAGGTCCGCCGGCTTGACGACGCCCGCGTCGCCCGCGCCCGCCCCCTCACTCTTATCCGCAATTGCGGGGTGCTATATATTTATTTGTGTGTTTGTGGGCCCCTTCAACGTCATCAGTCCCAAGCGTCAACGTCCCGAGCCTTTCCCAGCCTCCCGAACCGCGGAGCGGAGCGAAACGCTTTCCACTCGCAGGGCATAGTGTGTCGCCGGGGCCGCTGCCGCGACCCGCTAAGCAAAAGTTCCCGACCGTAGCGCCCTCCGGGAAGCCCGGCACCCTTGACGTCTACCGCCGACGGTCTTGGCCCAGCACAGGCACTCTGCTTGCCCTCCAGCGGATGACGCCTTGTCTCTCCAGTGGGATCGGCGCTGCCTCCCCTGCATCAGCTCGTTTGGCCGCACACCCTCTAGTCCACTGGGTTCCAGTGCCAGAGTCGGAAACTGGAACATAGACATTACCAGTGGCGGGCCACTTCTCGATCCCAGGACTTTTGGAGGGTCGGGGACGACTTCGGGGTGGTGCGGCGAATATATAGCACCCCGCAATTGCGGATAAGAGTGAGGGGGCGGGCGCGGGCGACGCGGGCGTCGTCAAGCCGGCGGACCTCGTGGCCCCCACCTTCCTTGTCGATGGCGCTCTCCTCCTCCTCCTCCTTCTCCTCCTCCTCCTCTTCCTCCTCCTCCTCCTCCTCCGCCTCCTACTCCTCTTCCTCGTCCTCGTCCTCGTTCTCATCGTCATCGTCGTCCTCCTCCTCCACCTCGTCCTCCTCCTCCTCCGCTTCTTCCTCGTCCTCCCTCTCCCCCCCTCGTCCTTCCATCATCGTCCTCCCATTGTCGTCATGTTCCTCCTCGTCGTCCTCCTCCTCTTCCCCCCCTCCCGATCCTCCACACTCCTCCTTTTCGTCGTCGTCGTCGGGGGGGGGGGGGGGAGGGGGGCGTCGCCGTCGTCGTCGACGTCACGTCCGTCGTCCCCCTCCCTCCCTCCTCCTCATCCTCGCTCCTCCGTCCTTCCCCTCCTGCTGCTCCTCCCCTCCTCCCCTCCTCCTCCTCCTGCTGCTCCTCTCCTCCTCCTCCTGCTGCTCCTCCTCCTCCTGCTCCTCCGCCTCCTCTCCGCCTCCTCCTCCTCCTCCTCCTCCTCCTCCTCCTCCTCCTCCTCCTCCTCCTCTTCCTCGTCCTCCTGCAAAAGCAGCCCGCCGCAGGCGCCGAAAAAATTGGTTTGTACACTGAACGTGGTTTGGGTCGCGGGTTGGCCGCGGGTTCTCCACCGGGAACGAATGCAAAAGATGCCCGCCGCAGGCGCCGAAAAATCTTGATTGTACCCTGAACGTGGTCGCGGGTGGGCCGCGGTTTCTCTACCTAGAACGAATGCAAAAGATGCCTGCCGCAGGCGCCGAAAAATGTGGTTTGTACCCCCCTGAACGTGGTTTGGGTCGCGGGTTGGTCGCGAGTTGGTCGCGGGGTGGGTCGCGGGCTCTCCACCTGGAAGGAATGCAAAAAAGCCCGCCGCAGGCGCCAAAAATGTTGGTTTGTACCCTGAACGTGGTTTGGGTCGAAGGTGGGTCGCGGGTGGGTCGCGGGGTTGGTCGTGGGTGGGTCGCGGGTGGGTCGCGGGGTGGGTCGCGGGTGGGTCGCGGGTGGGTCGCGGGGTGGGCCGCGGGGTGGGTCGCGGGGTGGGTCGCGGGTGGGTCGCGGGTGGGTCGCAGGGTGGGTCGCAGGGTGGGTCGCGGGGTGGGTCGCGGGGTGGGTCGCGGGGTGGGTCGCGGGTGGGTCGCGGGTGGGTCGCAGGGTGGGTCGCAGGGTGGGTCGCGGGGTGGGTCGCGGGTGGGTCGCGGGGCGGGTTGCGGGTGGGACGACGACAACAAACAACAACAAACAACAACAGCAACAGCAACAGCAACAACAACAACAACAACAACAACAACAACAACAACAACAACAACAAACAACAACAAACAACAACAACCACAACAACACGAATCCGCACCGCGGAATCTCACTTCAGCCACGCACCCAGGGACAATGAATGACCGTTCGGCCCCCTCACTCTGACTCTCTTCTCCGTGGCCCCGGGGAAGCAGCGCACAGCGTGTGCAACGGGATCCCATAATACACCAGGATCCGCTCTCCTGTGCGAGTTGCGGCGCGGGGCCGGGAAACACGTCGGTGTACAGAGCTCGGCTCCTCACAGAGGCCGCCTGCGCCCTCCTCGTGGCGAAGCTTCTCTGCGCTCGAGGCCTCCCTTCGCATTCCTCCTCCGCGGCCGACCTCGTAGCCTCCGGGTGCCCTGGGGTTCCAGCGCGGCCCGCGGGCGGGCTCTCCGAGCGCGTCGGCGTCCGCCCTCGCTGCTGACAAACAGAGAATGCGTGTGGCCCCCCCGCGGCTCGATATATGCCTGCATGCATGTATGTGCATGCATGCATGCCTGTATACATGCATGTTTGAATTTATACGCGTATGCATGCATGCGTGTATGCACATACACATATATATATACATATATATATATTATATATGCATACTTGTATGCATGTATGTCTGCATGTATGCATGTATGTATGTATGCATGTGTGCCTGCATGTCGGTCTGAGTGTTTGTGTATGTGCATGCATGTATGCATGCTTGTTTGTATGTTTGCATTTGTGTGTATATATATATATATGTGTGTATGTGCGTATGTATGCATGCATGTATGTAGGTACGTACGTACGTACGTATGTACGTATGTATGTATGAATGTATGTGTGTATGTATGTATGTATGTATGTATGTATGTATGTATGTATGTATGTATGTATGTATGTATGCATGTGTGTATGTATGTAAGTATGTATGCATGCATGCATGCATGCATGCATGTATGTATATATGTATGCATGTATGTGTGTGTGTGTATGTACACCTATACGCTCATATGTAGGTATGCGTGCATCTATGTATGTGTGTATACATGCATGTATGCATACAGGAATGTATGCATGTCTGAATGTGCAAGCTGTATGTCTGGCTTTACTTCTTTGCTCTTCCATTTATGTATGTGTGTTTCGCAGGTCCTCTCAGATTCCTTGGATATGCGCTGGGCCGCTCCAGCGGCGTCTCCTGCGCCGAGGAGGGGCGGAGTCTGCGCGAATCCAGGCGCCCCGCACCTGCCTCCCGGAAGTCTGTGCCTGTGCCGCTCTGTGCTGCTCTACGACGGGTGACGCTCCTCCAAGGTGCCCCGGAGGCTCCCGGACCCTGGAGGGCTCCTCCTCCGACGAGGGCGGCGGTGGCGCCCGTGGCCACTCGGCGGTGGGAGCACCCCGCGGCTCCGCAGTCAGTGCCCTCACCCTACGTCCCCGCGCCCTCTGCCCCGACGCGCGGCTTCCCGTCTCGGCGGGGGGCGCTTCGGCCCCCGAGCCAGACTCCGCACGCCGACCTGGGCGCCGAGCCCGCCGCGGGCCTGCCGCCGCGCCCCGGCGCTGTCCGCCTGGGCGCGCCGAGCGCGCGCGGCGCGGCGGCAGCTCCGCAGCGTGCGGCCGCCGCGCAGCAGCGCACGGCGCGGCCCTCGCGGCCTGCGTGCGCCGGGGTGCCTCCTCGCCTCCTCTGCGGAAGCGCCCTCGTCTTCCCCTCCGCCCCCCCCCTAGGGCACTCGGGCCGGGCGAACGGGGGGGATCGGGAAAGGGGGGGTTACGAAATTTGCTGCATGCAGCTGGTTTCGGCCTCACCGAGGGGCCCATTCCTCGATACATAGCCGCCTCCGGCGCCGGGAGGCGCCGGGAAAATCAGCTACGTGAGCTGATTCTCAAACCCCCCCTTTGCTATCCCCCCCTTTCGCCCGACCCGAACGCTTCCAGCTTCAGCTCGCCTGGTGGCGCCCCCACGTCAGCCGCGGGCGTAGTGCGCTCTTTTTTGCCGGCGCTGCGACCAGGGCATGCTGCTGGGTGCTTCCCTGCGTCTGCCCCGTGCGCGTTGGCCGACGCTGCGACCAGAGCATGTTGTTAGGCGTTTCCCTTCTTCTTCTTCTTCTTCTTCCTCTTCTTCTTGTTCTTCCCCTTACCCTTGTTACCCTGCGCTGCGCTGGCAACCTTGGCACTCCGAGCTTGCCCACCGACTCGGCCCCATCTGTCTTGGTGGACGGCTCTGCTCTGAACCGTCTCTTCTAGGCTCGTGAGGGCGCCCTGTGCCGGAGCCACCCCCATTAGTCCTCGGAGGGTGCGGTCTATGCTCGCGAGGTATTCGTTTCTCTCTGCGGACGTTCGTCCACTCGCCAGGCGGCCTGGACCGATTGAAGACATCGAAGCGTGCTGCCGTGGAGAAGCAGACGAAGCGTTGTCGGGTCCTTCTTTGCTCCGCGGTGCTGCGCGTCTCTCCTCGTGACCCCAAAGGGGGTCTAGCTGAAATGGGGTGGTGCAATCGATGTGGGGCAATCGTTTTGCAAATGTTTCGCGCCAGAGAATTCATTGTATTGCATTGTATCGCAAGTAACGTATTGCAGGCGAAAGTCCAGCCATTCCTCTGCGCACCAGAAGTATGCTGCACGCCCCAAACCTATTGCAACCCCGCAACTCTATTGCACCAAACCTATTGCACCACCCCCTTGTCGCTGGACCCCTGTTGGGTCAACCAGGGTCTCACTCCCTCCATCCTTCCTCCTCCCACTGCCCATTATCAAACGCTCCATCATCAAACTCAGGGGAAGGGTTGGTTCAATGGCGCCAGTGACTCTCATTCCGGATTGAAGCATCGTGCACTGAGACATCAGCATCGTGTCCGCATTCCGGATTCTGCGGCACTTCGGCACTCCGGTGCCCCCGCCGAGCTCTTCGAGGGCCGCCCCCCCCCCAGGACGAACACCGGCGCCTTGCCCTGCCTGTCCCTCTCGGCTTCTGTCGGGCGTGTCCCCCTACAGGGGGATTTTCGACGAAAAATCGAAAACATACAAAAAAATATATGCTCCAAAAAGGCCAAAGAAGTACCCCCAAAATAGTCCCCAGACTATTTTTGGACTATTAGGAAGAGTAGGAGGACCAGCAGGAGGACGATGAGTCTGGTGATGATTGAGAGGAGGAGCAGGGGGAGTAGGAGGAGCAGGAGGAGGAGGAGGAGGAGGAGGAGGGGGAGGAGGAGGAGGAGGAGGAGGAGGAGGAGGAGGAGGAGGAGGATGAGGCAGAGGAGGAGAGGAGGAAGAGGAGGAAGACGAGGAGGGAGGATGAGGAGGAAGCAGGAGGCAGACGCCAGCCCCGCGGAAGAAAGGGAGCAGTAGGCGCCGCAACGCAAAAGGAGGAGGAGGAGGGAGAGCAGGATGATGATGATGAGGAGGAGGATGAGCCTGAGAAGGACTGGGCGACTAGGTGGAGGACGAGGTTGAGGAGGAGGGGGAGGGGTTGGATGGATAACGTTGCGCACGAACGTGACGACGACGACGTGCAGGGCGAAGGTCACGTTGCGACGGCAGGAGCTGCTGAGCGACTCGGCGTTCATGCTCGCCGCGGCTTCCAAGGACGTCTCTGCCCTGGCGCACGCCGCGGAGGTGCGGGGGGGGTGGGGGTTGCAACTTGTCATCCCCCCGCGCCGCCCCCAGCCTCTCTCCATCTTCTCTCTCCCGCCCTTCCTCCTTCTCCTTCCCCTCTCCTCCTCCCCCTCCTCTTTCTCCTCCCCCTCCTTCTCCTCCACCACCCTTCCTCCTCCCCTTTTCCCCTCTCCTCATCCCCCTCCTCTTTCTCCTCCCCCTCATTCTCCTCCCCTCTCCTTCTTCCTTCCTCCCCTCCCCTCCCCTTGTTATTTTCCTTCTCTATTCTCCTCCCTCTCTTCTCCCTTCCTCCATTCCCTTACCCTCCTCCTCCTCCCTCCTCCTCCTCCACTACTCCTCCTCCTACTCTACTCCTCCTCCCTCCTCCTCCTCCTCCTCCTCTCCTCATCCTCCTCTCCTCCTCCCTTCCCCTCTCTTCCCCTTCTCTTTTTCTTCTTTCTTCTTCTTCTCCTCCTCCTCCTCCTCCTCCTCCTCCTCCTCCTCCTCCTCCTCCTCCTCCTCCTCCTCCCTCTCCTCGCTTTCCTCCCCCTCTCCCCCAAGTGCCCCCGGGAGGAGGAGGAAGAGGAGGAGGAAGGGGAGGAGGAGGAGGAGGAGATCGAGCAGGCGCCCCTTCCGCAGGCCCTGAGGGACGACGAGGCGTTCGCCCTCGCCGCGCTGGGGCGGTGTGGCGCGGGGGCGCTGGCGCATGTGGCGTCGCGCGTCCGGTCGGACGCGCAGTTCCTCCTGAGGGCCTTACAGGCCCCCCCCCCACCTCCTAGGGGAGAGGAGGAGGAGGAGGAGGAGGAGGAGGAGGAGGAGGAGGAGAGGGAGGAGGAGGAGGCGGAGGGAGGAGGAGGAGGAGGAGGAGGAGCGAGCGAGCGAGAAGGAGAAGGAGCAGGAGGAGTGGAGGAGGAGGAGGAGGAGGAGGAGCGTAGGAGGAGGCGGATGATGATGATGATGATGATGATGATGATGATGATGATTGATGATGATGATGATGATGATGATGATGATGATGTTGATGATGATGTGATGATGATGATGATGATGATGATGATGATGATGATGATGATGATGGATGATTGAGGAGGAGGAGGAGAGGAGGAGGAGGAGGAGGAGGAGGAGGGAGGAGGTCGAGGAGGAGGAGGAAGGAAAGAGGAGGGGGAGGCGGAGGCGGAGGAGGAGGAGGAGGAGGAGGAGGAGGGAAGGAGGAGAAGGATGGGGGAAGAGAGAGAGGAGGAGGAGGAGGAGAGGAGGAGAGAGGAGGAGAAGGAGGAGGAGGAGGAGGAGGAGGGAGGAGCAGGAGGATGAGGGGGAGGAGAAGGAGGAGGAGGAAGGAGGAGGGGGAGGTAGGAGGAGGAGGAGGAGAAGGAGGGGGTACGAGGAGGAGGAGGAGGAGGAGGAGGAGGAGGAGGAGGAGGAGGAGGAGGAGGAACATGTTTTCTTACGCAGCTGTCTGCGGCAAGCCCCGCCACCGTGCCTGTGCAACGGCGTAGCAGGAAGAGCACCAGCTCATGCAGAACGATGCCCAGGGGAGTTGCCCTTGTCGTGAGAGCGTGACATCATTCGGAAAGCGCGGGGGGTCTTCGTGGGCCAGACGTTCTTTGGATGCATTTCGTAGTCTCTTCGGATGTCTCTCGGTATCTCTTTGAGGCCTCATGGGGGGCGTCTTGAGTGACTCCTGGCGGCTCTTGGGCTCTTGGGGCCCTCTTGGGGTCCTCTTGGGGCGGCTTGGGGTCCTCTTGGGGGTCTTGTTGGACGTCTTGGGGGCCTCTCGGCGGCCTTCAGAGCCTCTCTGGGCGTCTTGGGGACCTCTTGGGGACCTCTTGGGTGCCTCTTGGAGCCTCTTGTGCGCCCCTCGGGCGGGCCTGCTTTGACCCCCCTCGGATGGCATGACTTGAATCCCCCCCAAGGTTGCCCGCTTTCGGCCCCTTCTTGCTTGTTCTCCGTGATATAGTCTGGAAGATGGTCTAACATCGGCTCCAGAGAGGGGGGCGGTTCGCAACCGACAGCAGCAGAGCAGCCCGACAGCGCGTGCTGCCTCCAACAAAGCAACGCAAGTACTGGAGCTGAGTGAGTGGCAAGGGAACTTTTCCGTCGGCGGCGAGGCAGAAGAGTTGCTCCAGTGGTGAGCGATCGGGGCGACCGAAGCGCGAATTGGCCGTCGTGCAGGAGGGGAGGGACAAGACAGACAGGGCGGCCGCGGAGGACGGGAGCAGGCGGAGTGCATTCAGAGGCGGAACGGTTCCACACTGAGCGCGCCGGTGCGGCCAGCAGCGGCAGCGGGGGCCGTGGCAGCAGCCAGGCCACGGCGTCGGCGCAGTAAGGGAACACGTCCAAGCTTCGACGAATCTGCGGGCGAACTGCCCCTGACTGAGACCTCCGGGGTGGTCGCTCGGCGCACTGGGTTTCGCGCCCCCCGGGCGGAGAGGGACCCGCGAGGAAGAGCAAGCGAGGCGGAGGCGAGCGGCAACGGGAGCCGGGAGAGAGGGGAGGAGCGCAACACGAGCGGGGGGGGGGCAGCAACGGCAACCTTAGCCCCGCGCGTACCATCGCGTACGCAACAAGCGAATGTTCGCACAGTAGTTGTCGATCAACACTGCCAGCTGCCCAACTGATGGCCACAAGGGGCTCCGCAAGCGCGCGCGGGCCAAGGGATGAGAGGAGGAGGCGGAGGCGGAGGAGGAGAAGCTGGCCAACCCACGCTGGTACACCCCAATGCCGGCCTGTGCGGCAATCGAGGCCCCCGCATGTACACCAGCAAAAAAAAAAAAACACCTCCCCCTTTGTAATCATCTGCGAACGGAAAGCCGCGCGCGCGCGCTGGGAGGAGGAGGTGGAGGGGGAGATGAGGAAGAGGAGGGAGGAGGATTGAAGAGGAGGGGAGAGGAGGAGGAGGAAGAGGAGGAGGATGAGGAGGCGGAGCAGCAGGAGGAGGAGGAGGCGGAAAGGAGGAGGAGGAGGAGGAGGCAGGAGTGAGGAGGAGGCGAAGAGGGCAACAGCAGCAGAGGAGGAGGAGATGAGGAGCAGAGGCGGGGGGGCGGTGGGGGGGAGGCGGAAAAGGAGGAGGAGGAGGATGAGGATGAGGATGAGGAGGAGGAGGAGGAGGAGGAGGAGGAGGAGGAGGAGGAGGAGGAGACGCAGCTTACGCGGCTGCCAGCCCGTCCGGGCGCGCAGGCCGCGTTGCCTCTCCCTCGGCGTCGCGCTGCGCGGGCTCGCGCGTGGCGGGCGTCGCCGCCGCTACCGGAGCGGCTCGCCCTGCACGGACTTCTTCGACCCGCCGTCTCGCTCGACCCGCGCGACGCAGCCGCGGGCGAGGAGGAGCGCCGCGCGGTGGAGGGAGCCTTTCCCGTCTCACGGTTGACGGCTCCGGCCCCTCCTTCCTGGCTGCCGCAGCTGCGATTGCCAGGAAAAGCCGCGCCCGCGCCCTTTCTCATGCCTCGGAGGAGGCGACGGTACCCACACCTCTACCCCCTCGCCCGTTTTCATTTTTGGGGCCTCCTGGGAGGCCCTCGCCGCCGCCGCTGGACTCCCTTCGACATCGTGGTCAGAACGCACCCCGGGGCGAGGTCCAAGGGGGAGGCGGTATCGGTATACCTTAGGGTTTCCCGACCACCGGCCGCCAGAGGGCCGGGCCCTGGGCGCGGCGCCTCCCCTCGGCCTGGTCCCGCCCGCGCGTCTCCTCGACATCTCGGGCGGGATCCCTGCGGCCGGCGCGGTGTCCGCCCAGCGGCGGGGGCCCAGCGCGCCGATGCCCGCGCAGGGCGACGGCCACACCTGCTCCGCTGGGTCGGCGCGGCTGCCGTCGTGGAGGTGCGTCGCCAGCGCCAGGTGCGGAGTCACGAGGGCATCGGCTGGCCTGCGGTCGTCCGGCGGCGCCTCCCGCCCCTCCTGCTGGAGCAAGCCTGGGGCCTCTGGCTGCGGTCGCGGTCCGCCTCGGCACGCGCAGCGGCAGAAGACGTCGCGAAGGGCGTGGCGCGTGCCCGTGATCTCAGGGCCCCTGTAGGAGAGGCAGCAGATCCCCTGAGCGTTTAGGGCCACTCCGCGCAAAGGCCAGGTGGTCCCTGCTCCCAAGACGTCGACACCGAGGTGGAGCGAGACGTTCTTGTCGGCGAGCTGGCTCGCAGTGACTTGCATAGCAAGTGTCTTGGATGGGGTCAGCTTGTGCAGAGCACCCGCTCCCTGCGCAGATTACACGCCTCAGCCACGATCTGTCTGCTGGTGCTCCCGCATCTCTCCACGCGGCCACAGCTTTCGTCCGCAGCGCCCCCTCGATGTGCGCCTGGGTCAACGCGTCTCGTGAATCGTCCGCGACGACCACCGCCTCAGCGGTGGCCGCGGGTCTCGAGACTGCGTCCGCCAGCGAGGTTCCAGCGACGTTGTCGTCTCACTTGGGGCCCAGCCAGACCTTCTCGCACAGGCCGTGCGTCAGCGAGCGCGAGCCCGCGTATGCCGCGACCATCTCGACGGAGATCTGCTACAGACCGAGCCCGCCGGCCGAGGTCACGAAGGACGCCTGCTCGCGCTGCCTGTCAGACCAACGCCGGGCCGGGGCCAGGAACATCACGCCCACTATGCTGTATCATGTTGGTCCACCACTTAGTGGCAAGTGGCGGCCCATGCCCAAATATATGGTTTTCATGACAATGCGTTGTCCCCTGGCGTTTCTGTGAATGCCCATGCCATAGGGCACAGGTGCGTCAGTTCAAATACGCGCGGTTCCCACTGCTTCACGGCGGCAGCCGCTGCCTCAAGCACGCTCTGGTCGTGACGCCGCGCCTCGTCCCCCACGTACCTGGCCTGCTCTTGCGAGCAAGGCAGTCAGGCAGTTCATCCTTCCAGCATCCGCGCGGTACCCACAGTTCTTGACCTGCGGGTCTCCGGGGTCGGCCAGGCACTGAATGATGCCCTGCTGCTTCTGCTCCTGTTTCGCGCAGAAGGCTCTGCAGCGCGCCCCACCGCACACTCGCAGTTCGCATCTGAGAGGACGCCGCACCCCAACGCCACAGAGTCTGAGAAGTCAAGGGTGCTTCGGGTGCCCGCGGCCAGGACTTCCGGCAATGTAGAGAAGCGAAGGCACGTCGCATGCATCACCGCTTTAAGGTGCTGCAAGGCCCAGAGCACCTCTGCAGAGGTCCCGTGACGAGCGCATCGTCGGCAAAGCCAGGGGCCGTATCGACGGCGACAGGGGGACTCAGAACAGGCAGTTGCACGGCAGTGCCGTCTGGCACCAGCATGGAATCGAGCAACTCGTGTAACATCTTATTGGGCCAGTGCGTGACACGTCCCGATGAGAGGGCAACCCTGCTGCCCGCACGCCGCGCTGTCGATGGTCATCCCCCTGTGAAAGACCAGCGTGGGCATCTCAATGGGGTATATGTGCTCAAGCCACTGCACGAGCCCCAGGGCCACTTCACGCATCCTGGTCAAGAAGGTCTGCGTGTCCACCTCGCTGTGCGCCTTGGCCTGGTCTTTAGTTCGACTCAAATTCGACTCAGGTCTGTGGACTTTCGACGCAGCATCGACGCATGAGTGGAGCTCTTGGCTCCAGGAAAAGTCCCCGGAACGAGCCTCTAACTTGTTGTTGGCATCGAGATGGGCACTGCGGCTGCGCGCCGCTGATGCAAACGTTGGCTGCGATCCTTGCCCCCGAGTGCCAGGACGAAGGCAGAAACACCTCCCGTCGCTTGGGCGTGACGCGGGCCTCGCCGCGCCCCACGCGGTATCCCTGGGACTGGCCGAGGGAACGGTCTGGGAACTAATTGAGAGGAAGGGGGTTGACGCGCAAGAGAAACAGCGACAAGAGCCTAGGAGCCCGTGTTGCGCGAGGGATGAGGGCGGAGGGCGGAGGGAGGAGGGAGGAAGAGGAGGTGGAGGAGGGCCAGTGTAAACCCAAGACCCATCAACAATATTGCAATAAGCCCTCCCTCCAAGTCCTTTTTTTATAGGCTCCTACACATGTTCGTCCCCACTGGGGGAAATGCCCTGTTAGAAGACAAAAGTTCGAACATCCGGGAGTGTGATAGAACACACCATTTCTGGAATTTCAACGCCGCGAATCACCGTTGCTACTGCGTCTTGACGGTCCCGAACCGTGCCAGAACACATTTTCCTGGGACTTCAACACCGCGAATCAACGTGACTGCTGCGCCCTGATGTTTCGACATCGTGCCAAAACACTATTTCTGGGACGTCAGCCATGAGAATCCTTGAAACTGTTGCAAGCTCTTTGCGCGGCGCTAAGGCGTTAGCCACATTTTGGAAAGGATCCGCCCTCCATCCGCGAGCTCTTGCAACCTTTTAAGACGAATGCGCGCGGTGCTAAAGCGAGAGCCACAGTTTTGAAAACGGACCGCACTCTATCCGTGAAGCGCTTGCAATGTTTAAAGACTAATGCGCGCGACGCTGAGGCGAGAGCCACATTTTGAAAGCGGGCCGTCCTCCATCCATCAAGACAATTGCAACTTCCAAGCTTCAGAATCATACGTGGTGAGGAAGTCTCAGGCGAAACGCTCGGCCCGCCCTTTCGACCGCCCTCGGGATGCGACCGGGAGGAGTTAAATATGAGGAACAGGAATGGAGGACGGGGGGTGGAGGGGGCGGAGGAGGAAGGAGGAGGAGGAGGGCAGAAGGGGGGGAAGGAGGAGGGGAACGCCTCAAGCACGCTTCGGGAGGACACGTGGTTCATAGAACTTTGCAGCGCATTGCCAGGGCCACGATCGAAACGACGGCCACGTCCCGCACGGCCTTGCCGGACGCCAGCGTGACGGAGCTCGCGGGCAGGGATCTCGCTCTGCACGGTCTGTCTAGGGGTTCGCGCCTGTCGGCGGCGCGGAGCGATGGGCTCCTGACCTCGTGTGCTCAAGGAGGGAGGGAAGAGGGAGGAGTGAGGAGGGACTGGGGAGGAGGGAAGAGGGGAGAGGGAAAGGGAGGAGGCGGAGGAGGAGGAAGGTGGAGGAGAAGGAATGTGGAGGAGGACGAGGAATGATGATGATGATGATGATGATGATGATGATGATGATGATGATGATGATGATGATGATGATGCTGATGCTGATGCTGATGCTGATGCTGATGCTGATGCTGATGCTGATGATGATGCCGATGATGGTGATAACGATGCTGATGCTGATGCTGACCATGCTGATGCTGATGCTGATGCTGACAATGCTGATGCTGATGCTGGTGATGCTGATTATGATGATGATGCTGCTGCTGATGCTGATGATGATGATGAGGATGAGGATGACGATGATGATGGTGATGATGATGCTGATGCTGATGACGAGGAGGAGGAGGAATTATGATGCTGATGCTGATGCTGATGATGATGTTGATGATGATGGTGATGATGGTGATGATGATTGGTGATGGTTGATGATGATGCTGATGCTGATGTGTGATGATGATGCTGATACTGATGATGAGGAGGAGGATGAGGAGGATGACCCCCTCTCTCTCTTGATTTTCGTGCCTGCTCTCCCCATCGCCCCCTGCGAGCTCAGGGCCGGACAGGCCCTGTGGTTTGAGCCTGACTGGGTGGACGGTGGAGGCTGAGAGGCCTTGGAGGCTCGTGTATGCCTACTGTGCTGGAGTAGAGAGCGCGGGCGAGACATGGAGCTAATACCCCAGACAGTACCGGCGTCCAGTATACCCCAGACAGTGCCGGCCGCGACTGTCTTGGGGTCCAGGACGCTCCTACTGCCCCAAGCGAAGGGGCAAGGCCCTGCCTCAGGTCTGTCTTCCTTCCCTTCCTCATCCTGTTGCCACGATCATGTCATATCTCATTACCGCCACCGCCTATCGTCCTTCCAGTGTCGGCAGCCACTCTCCTGAAACGTCTCCGCTTTGCGCCTCATGGCTTGGCAAAGGAAGAAAGGAGGAGGAGGAGGAGGAGGGAGGAGGAGGAGGAGGGAGGAGGAGGAGGAGGAGGAGGAGGAGGAGGAGGAGGAGGAGGAGGACTCCCATTTACGGCGGCCTCCGCCCCGCCAGATCGACGGCTGGGTGCTGGCGGAGCTCGGCGAGGACCTCCGAGACAGCAGGCGCCCGCCGCCCCGCCCGGTCGCGCCGACCCCCCCCCCCCTCCCTGGCGGCTCGCAGGTGGGGCCCTCCCTGATGGATGGGCCCCCGGGAATCTCAGCCCCGCGGCGAGCTCAGGAGAGAGGGATAGGGCGGAGAAGGAGGAGGAGGATGAGGAGGAGGAGGAGGGGATGAGGAGGAGAAAGAGGAGGAGGAGGAGGAGGAGGAGGAGGAGGAGAGAGGAGGAGGAGAGGAGGAGGAGGAGGAGGAGGAGGAGGAGGAGGAGGAGGAGGAGGAGGAGGAGGAGGAGGAGAGGAGGAGGAGGAGGAGGAGGAGGAGGAGGAGAGGAGGAGGAGGAGGAGGAGGAGGAGGAGGAGGAGGAGAGGGGAAGGGAGGGAGGAGGGGGAGGAAGGAGGAGATGGGAGGAGGGAGGAGGAAGAAGGGAGGAGGCAGGAGGGAGGAGGGAGGAGGGAGGCGGGAGGAAGGAGGAGAGAGGGAGACGAGGGAGGAGGGAGGAGGGGGAGGGAGGAGGGAGGAGGGAGGAAGGGAGGAGGAGGAGGGGGGAGGAGGGAGGAGAGAGGAGGAGGAGGAGGAGGAGTAGGAGTAGGAGGAGGAAGAGGGGAGAGGAGGAGGAGGAGGAGGAGAGAAGGGGAAGAGCGGGGTAGGAGGAGGAGGAGGAGGAGGAGGAGGACATGGAGGAGGATGAGAAGGAAAAGGAGGAGGAGGAGGAGGAGGAAGAGGAGGAGGAGGAGGAGGAGGGGAGGAGGAGGATGAGGAGGAGGAAGAGGAGGAGGAGGAGAGGAGGAGGAGGAAGAGGAGGAGTTGGAGCAGAAGGAGGAGGAGGAGGAATACTCATAGGGATGCTACGATTCATAAGGATTATATTCATCACGCCATCAATGCGACATATCTTTTCTATGCGAACGGATACTAGTAATAGTACTACGACCCTAATACTGATAAGAAGACTAAGGCTACTAATACGAACATTCATAAGAAAACTAAGACTAATACTACGACTAACACTGGTAGTAACACACATACGATTCGCAATGATACCATGTTGCACATAAGCTTAATAGCCATACTCAGAAGAATAATAGGCATACGGCGAATACGAATCGTAATCCGACGAACAATAATAGTAAGACGAAGACGAACACGACCACTACTACTTAGCAGACGCATACTAATCCGACGAACAATACACTTGATTCTTGTACCCTTATTACTATGAATATTACTAGTGGTACTATGCGTAATATTACGAAGGGCATGCGACTACGGCTGATAACACGGCCAATCATATATATAATTTATATATACATAAATATATAGAGATATGTGTGTGTGTGTGTTAAAGCTGATCGCACTAAGACGACTTGTAATACGAACACTAACACACATACGCAGACTAATCATACTATCAGCAACAATAAGAGGAATACTGAGAAACAATACACTGAGAAGCAGTATAAGAGGAATACTGAGAAACAGTATAATCCTGAGAAGAAGACGAAGAGGAGGACGCTGATGATGATGAGGAGGAGGTTGAGGAGGAGACGTGATCGTGGACCTGGACGGCCAGCTGACCAGCGCCGACGCCGCGCGGCCCCGTGACCTCCGAGCTCCTGCGGGAGGGGGGGCCTTGGGAATCTCAGCCAAGCGGCGAGCCCAGGAGGGAGGGATAAGGGGAGAGGAGCAGGAGGAGGAGGAGGAGGAGGAGGAGGAGGAGGAGGAGGAGGGATGAGGAGGAGGAGGAGGGATGAGGAGTGAGAGGAGGAGAATGATGATGATGATGATGATGATGATGATGATGATGATGATGATGATGATTGATGATGAGCTGATGATGATGATGATGATGATGATGATGAGATGAGGAGGAGGAGGAGGAGGGAGGAGGAGGAGGAGGAGGGTGGGGGGGGGATGATGATGATGATGATGATGATGATGATGATGATGATGATGATGATGATGTGATGATGATGATGATGATGGATGATGATGATGATGATGATGATGATGATGATGATGATGATGATGATGATGATGATGATGATGATGATGATGATGATGATGATGATGATGATGATGATGATGATGATGATGATGATGCTGATGATGAGGAGGAGGAGGAGGAGGAGGAGGAGGAGGAGGAGGAGGAGGAGGAGGAGGGGGGAGAGAGGAGTAGAAGGCCGAGGCGGAGCTTCGAAGCGATGGCCGTCTGGCGCGCTGACCCCGTCCGGAAGAGCCACGGCGCGTGAGCCCGCGCGTTGACGGTCAGGCAGGGCCAAAGTCCGGCTGAACTGTCAAGTCCAGCCGCGGCCTGGGGGTGCGTAGATCAGAGGAGGAAGCGGTATGCGCCGACTGTTGAAGGTAGGTATTTTTGCTTCCCTGGATCCCAGCCTGCTTCAAGTGATGCCTACGTCAATCATCCATGTGTTCATGTTGCTTTGGTCATGTTGTGGGCTGGCCCGAACCCAATCAACTTTACCCACCTTCCTATTTTTGTTGGTTTCCACGTACTTCCTCCGACTGGCGAGTGCCGATGCCGCTGCCCTTGCCTCGCTTAGGCTTTTTGTGGGGCCTTCTGGAAGGGCCTCGTCGCCCAGGCTGGACTCGCATCGAAATGCTGGACAGAACGCACCGTGGAGCTTCGCCCCGAGCTCCTCCTCCTCCTCCTCCTCCTTCTCCTTCTCCTCCTCCTCCCCATCCTCCTCTTCGTCTTTCTACTCCTCCTCTTTCTCCTCCTCCTCCTCATCATCATCATCATCCTCCTGTTCTTCTTCTTCTTCTTCCTCCTCCTTCTCCTCCTCCTCTTTCTCCTCCTCCTCCTCCTCCTCCTCCTGCCTCCTCCTCCCCAGCTTCCTCCGTAGGGCCTGCGGCCGGGAGCGTTGGCTTCGCGTGTCGCGTGCCGCGGGGTCTGGCGCCGCCGCGCTGCGGCGCCGCACGCCGTCCACGTCCCAGCCCCCGGGCAGCAGCACCGCGAGCTTTTCCCAGCCTCGGTGGGCCTGTCCTCCACGGCCACCACCAGGAGGAGGAGGGGGGGGGTCCTCCTCCTCCTCCTCTCCTCCTCCTCCTCCTCCTCCTCCTCCTCCTCCTCCTCCTGGTCCTCCTCCTCCTCCTCCTCCACCTCCTCCCCCCTCCAACTTGTGGTGGTGGTGGTGGTGGAAAACAGGCCCAGCAAGCCTCTCTTCCCGCGGAGCGGGGCGACACGCCATCCGCTCGCAGGGCGCAGCGTATCGCAGGGGCCGCCGCCGCGGCGCGCGGACCGCAGAGGATTCCCCAGAAGAGACATAGGCTGCGTGGCGCAAGCGATGTCGACACCCCGAGTCCGTGTCCGACTTGGTGTGCGCCGTGCCGCGTGGGCGTCCCCCGCGACGTCGTCGATCCTCGATCTGGGAGTGGTGCGGTGCACAAGTTCTTCGGCCCTCGGAGCGGCAGCGCTATCCGCCGTGCCGCGCTGGAGCGGGTCCGGAGGGGAGTCCAGACATGCTGCGTTCTGACAAAAAGCCTCGCCGTCGTCCCCCTCGTCCGTGCTCCACTCGCTCACTCTCCCCCCCTCGCACCCCCCGGAGGCATCCGGAGGCTCCGCGAGGGCCAATCGAGTCTCAGACCCTCGATTCCTCGCCTTCCTTTCCCTCTCTCGCTCTCTCTCCCTCTTCCTCCCCCCTCTGGCGCCGAGGTTCGGCGCCCACGGCGTCGGCGGCGACGACCTGATCGGCGGCGGCGGCGGTGGCGACGGCAGCGGCGACGGCGGCGTCGACGGCGGCGACGGCAATGGCCGCGGCCGATTGGGGACGGCGATGCCTGAGGCGTTCCAGAGAAGGGCTTGCCTTCGAGGGCCGAAGGAGTTGCCATCTCTTCCTCGGCGGAAGGCGGCGGAAGGTCGGCGGAAGGTCGGCGGAAGGCGGCGGAAGTAAACGATGCGCCCCTAAGAGATGAACACGTTTTTGGGGTTCAGGGTTTCCGAGATCCGACACCCGAGATCCGACGCTGCGAAACAGCTCGCAGCATCGACTGGAGCCCCAGAGCCGATCTGCCTGCGGCAGCTCTCTCGAGCCGCGTCGATCTGTGGCGGTCGGGGGGCCCGAGGCCGGGCGAAGAGGCTCAGCGTGACAAGTATTGCAACGCCCAGATCGTGGTGGCGACGACGACGGCAGCGGTGGGGGTCGTTTTGAGCGGAGGGGTGGTGTCTCCCCCATAGGACGCACTGCTGCGAACAGTCGCACTGAGCAGAGTTCCGGGGCCAGACCCCCCCCCCTCCCCCTCCCCCTTCCGCCCTATGTCTAATCCCCGAAGGTAGTCTGACTGAGGTATCAGATCGAGGCCGGATCGAAGTCGGTTCGGGGAGGCTACGCTCATGTTCTTCGTGTTCGTGGGATGCTCTCGTGCATCCTTGGGGAGGGTACCCTTGGCTGTTCCGTGTGCTTTGGCTGGCGGAGGGCCTCCTGTTCTTGAGGGATGCTCTTCTGGCCTGGGCCCGACCGTAGGCAAACGTTGGCTTTGCGGCAGCGGCGGCGGCCGCGAGACCTTCGCGCGCCGCCGACGAGGCCCCACGTGCTCGCGGCGGTGGCGTCGCGCGGCGGGACGCTGCGGCACGCCTCGGGGCGGCTGAGGCCGCACCGCCGCCCTGCCGCCGCCCTTTCGGGGCGCGTCCTGCCCGCAGCGGCTTCTGCCGCCGGTGGCGGCGGCCTCGCCGACGCCGTGGCTGCGGCCGGCAGCGGCGGCGATGGCGACGGCCAGGGCACCGACTGCGGCGGCGACGATAACGGCGACGGCGCCGACGGTGGCGGCGACGATGACGGTGATGGCGCCGATGGCGGCGGCGACGAAGACGGCGGCGACGAAGACGGTGGCTGCGAAGACGGCGGCGGCGGCGACGGCGGCGGTGACGCCGACGCGGCAGCCGCGACGGCAACGCCGACGCCGCGGCTGTCGCCGACGAGGCCTCGGGGATGCTGGGGCGCCTCGGGTAGCTTGGATGCGTGGCAGCCGTCTCGGCGGAGCGGGGAGGTGGCATGGGGGCAGCAGGAGGGGCAGGAGGGGGGAACGGACCCAGCCATACCTCCTCGCCGCCGTGGTTCCACAGACAGCCTCGCCTAAGGAAGTCCCGGTTGGCCTCAACAGACCTCCCGAGCAGTCGTGGGCGGGACTCAGCACTACAACCCTGGGGCGCGGAGCCGGGGTGTTGAGACCGCCCAAGGCTGCTCGGGGGGCCTCTTTTGAGGCCAGCTGGGACTACCTCGTGGCATCGCTCGGACACGTGCATTTTTTCTCGGCGAGTACCATCGAGGAGCATTTTGGACCATCTTGCGAAAAAGATCAAGCGCACGAAACCGAAACATGCACGGGGAGTGGACGTCCGAGCGATGGCAAGACCCGGGGGACCCTGTTGACGCCATCCAGGGGAAACCTTCAGCCAAGCGCAGAGGGGGGCAGGGGGGGGAGGGAAGGCTTCTTAGAGGGAGGCTGTTTCTTAGAAGGCGCGGTCCTCGTTTGTAGATGCAAGGCCGGCGCCTTCGAAGAAGCAGCCTCCAGACGAGGAGCTTTCCTTCATTCCCCTGTTCCATTGTGCGCGGGCCAATGCCTGTTGGAGCTGCCTGTGCGCAACCTGCAGCATTTCCGGTTCCGACCAGCCTCTCGTTGGAATCCGGCCCCTCGTGACGAGAGGCCTCCCAGATCGGAGGGAGGAGTCGCGACGACACCACCTCCAGCGAGGGGGCCTCACGCTGCCTCTCCTCGAGCTCGGGATGCAGGACGTCTCTCGAGAGAGGGGGGGACCACACCACCGGGAGGATCCTCCCTGGCGCCTCGCGCTGGCGGTGGTGGTCTCGCTGTCCCTCGCTCCAGCCAGGGGCCCAGCACGGAGAGAGAGAGCGCCCGCAGACCCAGAGGCCCGACGTTTTGAGTTTTCAGCACGGCCCCTCTGAAGTCTCGACCCGCGGCCCAGGGCTGGTTTTTCGTCCCGAGCAGTTCTTGTCACGATCCCGGGGCCCGGCCAGGGCCCCCAGAGACCGATAAAGGCGAACAGCCTCCGTCTTGTTTTTCAATGCGTTGCATCTCTGGGGACCCCGATCCGCGATCCGAGTGAGCGGAGACGACGGGCGGCCGTTCGGACCGCCGCGCGGCTGCGGTCGCGAGCTCGGCGGCGGGGCGGCCTGCGGGCCTCTGCCATGGCCTCCGCCCGACGCCTGCAGCGCCGCGGCACCACCGACAGCGGCCACGTGCGAGCCAGTTCCCACTGTCGACGCCAGCTGGGGTGCGGGGAGGAGGAGGAGAAGGAGGAGGAGGAGGAGGAGGAGGAGAAGGAGGAGAAGGAGGAGGAGGAGGAGCAGGAGGAGCAGGAGGAGCAGGAGGAGGGGGAGGAGGAGGCGGAGGAGGAGAAGGAGGAGGAGGAGGAGGAGGAGGAGGAGGAGGAGGAGGAGGGGGAGGAGGAGGAGGAGGAGGAGGAGGAGGAGGAAGAGGAGGAGGAGGAGGAGGAGGCGAGAGGAGGAAGAGGAGGAGTGAGGGAAGGAGGAGGAGGAGGAGGTGGAGGAGGGGAGGAGGTATGAGAGAGGAGGAGGAGGAGTGGAAGAGGAGGAGGAGGAGGAGGAGGAGGAGGAGGAGGAGGAGGAGGAGGAGGAGCAGGTTGTTGTGGAGCGACCTAAAGTCGGAGAAAACGATTAAAAGACCCCCCCATCAGAATCAGAGGACGCCTCATCCTCGTCCTCCTGGCGGGGCCTACCCGCGGCCTGACCGAGCTCCCTGACGTCTTGCAGGTCCTCGTCAGCCAGCCCGAACGCTCTGAGGACCTCCTGCTTCGAGGCGTACCCCGACCTCGCACGGGCAGAGGGCCTCCCTGCGGGCGCGGCGGCCGAGGGAGCACAACGGACAGACAACAAATCTCGCTCCGCCTGAGAGAGGCAGCGAACAGACAGAAGGGTCAGATGCTTCGACGAGGCTCGACCATGGGGGTGTTTCCCTTCACGAATTCGCTTTAGCTGATGCTTCACCTGTGGGGACCTCGGCCTGCGCAAGCAGCCGTCCAACAGAAGCGCACCTGGGCGGAAGTCCTCACAATATGCACCGCACTTGACACAAAACACAAGCGGCATTCCTGACTTCTGAGGCGAGTCGATCTCGCATCTCATCAGGGCATGCCCCTTCAGGTAAAAGCGCTGGTGGCAACCTCTTCCCAATCGAGCCCGTCCGACCCCCCAAAGTCCACCCCCTCCCCGCCCACAGACTCTTCAATCTCAGGCTCAGGCTGAGGCGGCAACTCGTGAGAGTCAGGTGCACACTTTTCCGAAGCTTCAAGGCCGACAGTGTCCAGACGCTTTTCCGCCTGGCCTTGCAAGTGCACCTCTAAATATGCAGCCCACTTGGCAGACTCTTTCACAAGACACTTGAGACCTCTGTACAAGTCGACGTCCTGTTGGCAAAGTTGGTGCTTTGCAGCACCCATCTTCGCATAAGAGTCTACCGAGTCATTGGCTCGCTTCTCCCACAGGGTCGTCTTGCCACTGTGGACATCAGACATCGAGCAGTGAGCTGCCGTCTTAAACGCCGTGAAATCCCCCGGGGAGAAACTGGATCAGAAGGGAGCCCACAGGTGGGCCCTGGGCCCTCCAGCAGAGGCCCCCGCCCCCTGGCCACCCCAGAGGACGTCCAGAGTTCCCTGGCAGTCACAATATAAACCAAACGGTGCCATCGCACACTGATTCAGCATGTACACAGCATAGTCTTCCCCATCCTTGGCCGTTTGGCGAGGCCCATGGGAGAAGGGGACGGGTCCGTAACAAGCCGAGGTGACGTTGCCCAGAGGATCGGCCTGGACTAAGGTCCAACCAGCCCTCGAAAGCCCAGGAATCCCTGGCCAAGAAGCGGACCCATCCGAAAAAAATAAACCGCTGAGGCGGCCTGACCCAGGCCTATTAATCCAGAGCGCGTTCTGTTCAGGCTCCTGGGCAGGAAAGAGCGCCAACGGCGACGGAAAGATCGCACGCGCGAATCTCTCAGCCAGCTCCTCCCCTCCCTCGAGCACACGGGCCGCCCGTCTGGCTAGCTGCGGCGAGACCATGTCCCTCCTGAGCACAGCGTGGGCCGAGCAACGAAATTGTCTGTGAAAAAGGGCCCCCGCCTCCTCCTGACACAGCCTACACTTGCAGCAACTGTGATACCCATGCCTGTGCACTCTAGCTTGAGGCCATTGCACATTACTCATAAGGCTCCTGAGGGCCCTCTGATGCTGGGGCTTCCAAGAGGAGGAGGAGGAGGAGCGAAGGAGAGGCCTCACAGCATCCCAGAAAAGAGGGTACCCTTGGAGCTCATCGCCTACCTGCATCAACGCCTGCCTGTCCGACGCTCTGACGGCCGCAGCACGGACCTGCAACCGAAACTCCACAGGCGCAATCTGAGAGAGATTCCAGACCTGCCCGAGGTCAGTTTCGACCGTTCGAAAATCACGAGAAGTCCAGCCCACACGAGCGAGACTGAGCACTGCCACATCCGCAGGTGTCGCAGCTCCCTGCCATGGGTGCCTTTTCGAATTGGCTCGAGCTATGGCCGCGTCGGCCGTCGCATTCAAAATCGAGACCTTGGGAAAACTATCCCAGACAGCGGTGGCCCATTGACAGGCCACATGGCCAGCATAGGCCACCAACGGGTCAACGATTTCCCCCAGACGAAAAGAATGCAGCCGAATTCCCAGGGAGGCCCCTTTGGGATGGCGTCCTAGAGCGTGGGCCGCCGAGAGCCTCAGGCCGTGCATGGCCGCCGGCGAAATTCCCAAGACACTACTGCCCCAGAGGGCCGATGCCGTGGCCCCCATTCTCTGTGCAAGAGCCACATCAGCCCCAGCCTCCCTCAGCAGTCGAAGTCGCTTCGAGCGCGAACCAGCGTCGATGAACCTCGCTCGCTGCACTCCAACACGTCGTCGTGAGCCCGTCGTCGCATCCGTGCCAAGATTGCGCGCGTGCTCGACCCGAGACGTACCAGGCAAGCACCAGGAGCCCACAACATGGGCCAGAACCTCTCGCGTGCACAAGTACTTCGTTCTCTTGGTGTTCACAGGCAGGTGGAGCTCCTCAAAGCACGAGAAGAGCTGAGCGACGGCACTCGATAGCACCTGAGCTACCTGAACTGGCCGACCACACGCCTGTAGTGCAACGTCGTCTACAACATTGCGGATGAATGAATTCGGCCTACCTTGCTGTGTGAGAAGAAGCGGACGGAGCAGCAATAACTTAGCCAGTGTCGTCGCTCCTGAGCATCCGGCCACCGCAGCTGCATTCGCCAAGTAGGCCGACGATACGGCACCTCCATACATCAGAGCTTTATATCCAGCATAGATCGTGCAGTACCCTCTGAGGACCTTGATGGGGAACCCATACTGGAGCCCCGCAGCTCTGAGATCAAGGTGCCTAATGTGCTCATAGAAGCGGCTCAGGTCGACCAAGACGGACCCGCTCTGAAACCAAACTTCCTTGCAGAAGCCCCCCAAGAGATTGTGGACCCAGCCAGCTCTCTCACAGGTATTGTGTGGCCCCGTGCCCCAATAGAAGGCCTCTGCATGCTTCTTCTCCCATGCCTGACAGTATGGCTGGCGGAGTCGCGACCACAAGCGCAGCGCCAGGCAGAGGAGGCCGATGGGGCGCACGCCGCCGTCGGGCTTGTCTAAGAAGACCATGTTGGTCAAGAAGGCGAGAAGATCCTGTGGTCTGTCCTCAAACCTGTGCAGAATATCTAAAAGCCTTAGCTGGCGTTCCTCCGTGAGGCTCAGAACCCATCTTGGGTGAAAGCCATCCCACCCCAAGCCTGCGCCAGGAGCATACTTACGACAAACTTTCAGGAGCCGATCCAGGGCAACAGGTTCCAATTGTGCTTCATCAACTGGGACAGACCACTGGGATGGGTGCTCATCCTGCCTACCGGCTACACACCACAGCGGCACCCACTCGTCTAGAAGAGCCGAAAGTGCTCCAGCACCTACTTGAGGGACGCCCTCAGCGTCGAGAAGTGAAGTGACGTCGGATGCCTTCTGCTTAGCGAACTTGTGAGCTGCCTTCCCTCCTCCTTTAACACTCTCAACCGCCCAGGTCCTCCACTCCTTCAGTGATACCTTTGAGTCCTCCCGTCTCTTGCTGTCCACCTCCTCGTCCATCTTATGCAGGGCATCGTGGACGGGCTCATCGCCCGTGGTGATGACATCAGCGAAGGTGCTCAACAAAAACTGGGCGAGAGCTCGGCGTCAGCAGTGAACGGGCCCATGTCGGCGACCATGGCCTTCAGGTCCCTGGGCCACTGATCGAGGAGCATTCGGCCCTTGCGGCCTGCTTTGCCTACTCGAGTCTGACAGGTGCGCCTGCGCAGTGCAACATAGGAAATCCAAGCCGTCGTCGACCGAGAAAATCTGCGCCTCTGGTCCTTTTCCCAAGCCGGAGCCAAGGAGACCACTTTTGATTTCGGTCCTGCAGCCCTGCCCACGAAAGCCCTGGAGTACTGAGGGTCTATCCCGTGGATCTGGATCAGGCGCCTCTCCGAGAACTCAAACCACTCCTTCGCCATGAGGTTAAGATCTGCTGGGGCACCCACTTCCCAAGACCAGTTGTACACAACTGGGGCCTGCATGGGGCCTATGAGCTCCATTGGGAAGGCTTTGACGCGCACTTGCTGGTTGATCGCCGACACATGGCTCAGATCCTTAAGCTTTAAGACGACAGGCGCGCGCGGGTAGAGCGGAGCCTGGTCCATGACCGAGATCTCCTCAACACGCGTGGCCAACGCCTCCGCAACCGCAAAGAAATCGAGGATCCAACTGTCATCTGCAGCTTGGACTGACCCAGCTGCTCCACCCAAGATGACCCAGTCGTCCAAGGTGCCCTGCGAGTCCTTCTGAAGTACCAGTTGGGCCTCCTGAGGGTTAGAAGTCCTGCAAGTAGGGGTTGCAGGAGCCACCAACACCCCTCGAACCTTCTGTAGCCACCCAGAGCCCAGAAGCGCCTCAGGCTCGAAATTGAAGTCCCCTTGGAGCACCCAGGGCCTCTCTTGGGCCATTATGTAGGCCCCGACCGTCTGCAAGAGGTCCAGATTGGGTCCTGAGAGCTCCTTGCCCGTCACAACGTACACACTGATGACGACAAGGCCCTCTGGGAACCCCACATTGACGATCCTGGCCACCACCCTGCTAGAGCAATCCTCGAACATCGTGGTCGCTGTTGGCGTCGAGCCTAACAATGTGCAAACTCCGACTGCCACGCTTGAGCTGCTCTGCTGCTGCGATGGCCCCGTACTATGAGCCATCCCAAAAGAAAAGTATTACCCATGCCTACGCCCCCAGCTCATCGCGGAGACCTGCTTGGTGTCACTCTTGATGCGTGTCTCCTGGATGCAGCAGACCTGTGGGAGCGTCTGGGCACCGCCAGCATTGGACTCGTCCGCTATCCACTCCATCACCGATTCAAACGTGTTCCAGGCATTGACATTCATGCCTGCGATGGCGAGCCTACTAACAGCCACAGACTGAGGTTGCAGCCGCGCCTCCTTGGCAGCACAGCTCTTCTCCACAGCGGGGGCAGCTGCGCGCCGCCCTCCGTCGGGTCCTGACCTACAGATTTTCGATAGAGCGTCCAGCTCAACATGGGGAGGAGGGTGAGCGGCTTCCAGGCCGCCAGGCGACGAGGGCTTCCCCCGAAGGTCGGTGCCCTCTGGCTCTCCTGCAGCCTGGCCTAGGGGCGCTGCGCTGTGCGTGCCGACGGCGCCAGCCGAAGGTCGGTGCCCGCTAGCGCCCCGATGGCCTGCTGCCAGAGCTGAGCAGTGCGTACCCTCGGGGGGCGAGGAACCCAAAGTAGCCGCAGTAGCCGTCAGCGTCGACGCGCATGCCACCCACGAAGAAGATCTGGCCTCGCAGCTAGGAGCTGCCCCCAACCCCGAGGAGCGGGCCAGTTGGGGCGGTAGCCTCTGTGCCGTACATGCCCCCAACCCCGAAGAGCGGGCCAGTTGGGGAATATGCCTCTGCGCTGCACTTGCCCCCAACCCCGAGGAGCGGGCCAGTTGGGGGGTCGTCGAGGATGCCGAAGCCACCGTGCTCGAACTGGAAGCCATCGGTGATGCGGGCAAGGGAGTGTGACTACGAGGGGCTGAATCCCTCCCTCCCTTGCCCAAGCGATACGAGGGCGTGCTCCTCGCCAAAGCGGAACCGAGCACGGGCCAATCCTTCTCGTCCAACTCCATCAAGGTCCCGTCACGCTGGCGAAACTGCATCGAGTCGAACAGGAGGTCGTCGCGCAAGACTGGCACAGCGAAGCCCGTGGCCTGCTCCCAGTCGTGGTCTATGATGTTGCACCTCAGGAAGGCATCCAAGCTGGACTGCTCTTCGACGCCGCTGCCTGGAGGAGGACCCTCCAAGCCAGCGTCCAGCTCAGGAGCACGACCGAGCCCGCTTGACCCCAATGGCCTCCGCAGCCACGAGGTACTTGCGCTTGGCGGCATCCAGCTGCTCCTGACTTCCTCCTTTGGCCTCCTTGAGCTCCTGGGCGGCCTTGTCGAAAGCTGCCCTGCGCTCGTCGAAGTCTTCTCCATCCAGCAAGCCCATGTCGATGTCATCGCCGTCGCCTGCAGTGGCTGCAATGTGCTCGCCGCTGCCTGCCCCGCCTGTAGCAACCCCAGGATGAGCACCTGCAGCAGCAGGCCCGCTGGCCGCAGCCCTCTTGGCCTGAGCCTCGGCTTGCAGGCGCTGGAGGGTGGCCAGTGCAGCTTGTCCTTCATCAGACTGGGCGACGGCCTCGTCCAGGGTGGCCGTGACTGCTCTGAGCGGATCTCCATCAGCTTGGACCCGGAACAGCGCCTGCTCAGCCTGGCCGAGGTCCTCTTTGAGCTTGTCGACGCTCTTGTCCAGCTCAGCGATCTCGGCCTGAAGCTCCTCCTGTTGCTTGCGCAACGCCGCAGCACGCACCTCCGCCTTGGAGAGCTTGGTGCGGAGGTTCTCGACCTTCCAGTGCGCGGCCCTGGACGTGGGCTGCTTGACTGCCGTAGCCTGCTTCTTTGCCAGTTCTGCTTCCTCGACCTTCGCCGTGTCGACGCCCTCGTCCTTGAGGAACTGCAGCGCCTCAGCGAACGAGAGCTTGGCGGACGAGCCGCCCGCCGTGCCCTGCTGCTGCGAAGAGGTGCTGGAATGCCATGGCGGCCGAGCTGGTGGCGGCTTGCCAGCCAGCTGTGCGACCTCGGCCCTGAGCTCCTGGATAAGGCGCATCTGCTCCTTGTTGCTGGGTCCGATCGGCGGCGGACCTTGAGCCCAGGCACCTCGAGGCCCACGAACAGAACCTGACTTGAGTGCCGCCGATGCCTTGCGAGCTGCCTGGACGACTCTCGCTGGGGCATCCTTGCCGCACCCTCTGCACATGATCCTGGACGCCCAATTGTCCGGGCACCCGCAGCTGCAACTCCACAGGGGAGTCTTGGCTCCAGGCAAGACATCGGGCGGGTTTGGCACCATCCGCCACTGCTGGACTCTGCAGCGGGAGGCGCCGTGCGCTTGTGAAGTGGCCCGTATTCACGAGCCGCTTCGAAGTACGTGAACACAAGCACGGGCTCCTGAAAGAGCTCGTGCCGAAACGGCTA
>CAUYUJ010001944.1:42500-92500 GCA_963575745.1 Prorocentrum cordatum | reverse complement strand
TTTTTTTTTTTTTTTTCTCTCATTTTTTTTGGGGGGGGGGATATATATAGATATATATATAATCTTCGCGTTTTTCCTCGATTTCGTTCTCGGGGGCCCGTTGTCGGGCCCGGGGGCCAGCAACAACGGACCCGGGGCCGAGAGCCTGTCCCGGCCGGGGGGTCTGGCCGGAGGAGATCGGCAGCTATCCGGGGGCCCCGGGCGGGCGGCCCTGGCCAGGCCGCGGGCCTGCTCGCCCAGGGGGCCACATGCGAGCCCTACCCCGAACCCCCACCGACCCCCCACGATTTCTAAGGGGGGGGTGGGGTTCACTTCGCTCGGGAGCTCTCGAACGAAGTGAACCCCACCCTCCCCCTCAGAGAAATCGTGGTGGGGGTAGGGTTCGCATGTGGCCCCCTATTGCCTCCCAAGCCGCTGTGGGATCCCTTGGGGGAGCATCTTGGAGAGAGCGAGGAAGGACAATGCTCGTCCAGGGCTGTTTTCGTTGGCTTTTCTTGGGCCGAGGTCGGTCCCGAGAAGCCCAAGGGTGGCGACAAGTTGGTCACCTGGTGAGGAGCCGCGTGTTCGAGCTCCCCCTCCTTGCAACGTTTTCTGGGCGTCTCTCTCTGGACCCCTGGAGGGCTCTGGGAGTCTCTGCAATCCTCCACGGGCAGTGCCCTCCATGGGGATTTGCGCGGGGGTGCTCCGGGGACATGGGGATTTTCAGTGGATGCCAAGGCGGGTTCTATCTGGCCCAACCTAAGCTTATCAGTGGAACACACATGCCCTAAACGACCCTGGCTGAGTGAGCTCAGCCCTCTTAGCGGATTTGTCTAATCTCCCTAAGCCCTTTGGGCATTCGTAACCCATTGATAACCTAGGCTAGGCCAGATGTAACCCACCTTGGTGTCCACTGATAAACCCGCTTGCCCCCTGACTCTTCCAGCGATGTGCCGGATGACTGGATCCGAGTGGAGGGGGGCGGCGGCGGTTCGCGGAATTCTGTCAGACTTCTTCTTTCATCCTCCCTCGTCCTCCCTCCTCCTTCTCGTGCTCCCTCTCCTCCAAGGAGGAGGGGGAGGGGGGAGGAGGAGGAGGACCTCGAAATTCGAGGATCGCGGCTCGAACAGTGTGGATCGTCGGTCCTCTTCCTCGACAGGTCCTGGTCCTCCCTCGCCCTCCTCCCCTCCCTCCCCCATCCACCTCCAGCTTCCCTCGCCTCCCCCCCCCCTCCCCGCTCCCTCCTCGCTCCCTCCTCGCTCAGGCTTGGCTCGAGCGGTTGCACAACCGGTTCCGCGCCGATCCCCGCCGCGACGCCCTCACGGGCCGCCATCTGCCAGGCGCGACGCCTGCCTACTCTCCTCCTTCCTATCCCCAGCGGCCTCGCGACGAGCCCGCTCCCCATCGCAGAGCGCGCAAGCAGCGCGCTAACGCCCGCACGCTTTTAAGGGTGCACAAAGCTGCGATGATGCTTTCGCAGCACCACTCCTTCCAGGGTATCCCCCAGCAAGGCGCTGTTCCTACAACCTTACCCCCTCCTCACGCGCCGCCTCTCTCGCCAACATCTGGGCTGCAGCAGCACGGTATGGCTACTTCTCCCACGCAGCGTTTGGCTGCTCCTCCCTCACCGTCCCTTTATGCCACGCGCCTTCCCATGGACTTTTTTCCTCCACCCCAGCAGCCAGTGCACCAGAAAGGCAGCGCCCCTCCCGACTTCTGGTATTGCCTGCAATGTGGCCGGGCCAACACCACTATGGACGTCTCATGTCCCAACTGTTTTCCGACTCGGGCAGCAGGTCATCAGCATGCGACGGCCGGCCCAGCCAAAGGTCAGGGGCAGCACAGGCCCTTGCAAGATGGGGGCGCGGGGCCGGGCCACAAGGGCCCTCGCTCCTTTTCCGGAAGCACGGGAGGGGTGCACTTGGGCAAGGGCCAGGCACCGACAGAGGCGCCATCTTTCGATCAGGTGGCTGCATGGGCAGCGGAGTACGGCCTGCTCCCCGCACCCCCAGGAGACCATGCGGTCCAAGCGGTAGGGATCTCCAGCAAAGAGCGCAAGAAGCGCGAGAAGGACGAAGCTCGTAGAGCTCGCGAGTACCAGCGCAGAGAAGGGGAGCAGCCCGCCTCGAAGGCTCCTGGCGCCCCGCACGGTGCTAGGGACACAGGCATCATAGGACAGTCTCCCCAGACACAGCCCTCCCCTTTTGCGCCTCCTCACGACGGTGCGGCCACTCCCTCTACACTCTTCGGCCCAACCTCTGTACGGCAGTCTCCTTTCCTTGCGGCCGAACAGGCCTCCTCCTCGCTCGGCGCGCTGGATCCTGCCACTGAGCTCTCGGTGGCGGAGCTCACAGCGCAATGCCCTACCCTTGCCCCAGACGAGGCGCACTCTCACTCAGCCTGGCTTTACCCCCCGCTCGAGCCCGACCGCCTGCTGGAGCGCCGCAAGGCCCTTGCAATGAGCAAGGAGGCACTAATCCTGCAGCTTAGGGCCTCAACTCTCCTAGGACACTCCGATATGCGTATCACCGAGATCCGAAAGGAGATTTCACTAGTTAACTTTCAATTGGCCAACGCGAGGGATCCGCTGGCCAAGATTAGTGAGCAAGAGCACGTGGTGGCCTCCCTGCGTGCTGATTGCGAGCAATTGGCAGCCAAACAAGCGCAGGCGGAGGAGCACGTGCGCAACATCGCCCTGGCCCTTCAGACCGCACAAGCGGACCTCAGCCAGGCTTCTACGTTACTAGCTTATTTCAAGTCGCAAGCACCGCCAGCCGCCGCCATCGCTGACTCGCTCATGATGGGGGATGCGGCGGATGAGCCAGGTGCAGTACAGCGCGCTGCGGCACTCTCTGCAACGCATGCAGGTGAGGAGCGAGCCGACCCACCTGACCTGGGAACGGCCACGCCCCTCACTGCAGCGCCGCCCTCTCCCCCGCTCCTCCACTGCCCTGCGCCCCTCCCAGGCATCCAAGGGTTGGAACAGCCTTGCATCACATCACTCTCCGCGGCCATGCAGAGTAACGCCGAGGTCATGGCCAGGGAGGTTGCCACCATCAAGGCAAGTTTTGACTCCCAGGCCCAAGCCATGCGCAACTCAGTAGACACCCTAGTCTCACAGATCAAGGCCGGGCAACTAGTGCCAGCCGCAGTTTCTAGCCACGGCGCTACGGTCCGGGGGGGGGCCGCAGCGCCGTCAGGATGTGAACAGGCCCGCGCTTCCCCCAAAGCAGGCCCGCTATTCCGCCTAGGTTTCGTGCCCAAACCCGGGCCAGCGCCAGTGCCCGAGACGCCGACAGGGGAGGTGATCACCACTGCGCCCACGTTTCAAGATAGCTCGGTTCGGGAGGTTGCTATCAACCAGCAAAACCCGGCAGCAGCTTCCGTAAAGGAACCCAGCGATATGCCCCCGCCAACCCGTTCTGCCAGCCAGCTTGGGTGGGACCTCTCCGATGAAAAGGGGGGGCCAGTCGCCATGGCATCCTCCCGCCGCAGCGCAAGCGCTCAGGCCGGGGGCAGATCCGCACGCGCGGGTCAGGCCGACGAGCGCGCGCTTTCAGGCATCAGCGAGGAAAACTTTGTAGGTGAGCAGGCAGCGCGCAGCAAGAGCCCGCGTGGCTCACGTCGCCCCAGGCCTGCGACAGCCGAGGCTGAGTCAACGTCACGTGCAGGGGCACCCGCCATGGCTGCCCCACGCAGTCCTGCAGATGCAATGGCAGAAGCAGAGGCTGCGGACCTTCGCGCTGAAGCCGAGGCCCACGCGGCGCAAGCTGCTCAGGACGATTTAGCCCAGGCAGCGCGCGACGGCACGGTTTTTCAGGTCGCTCCCCCGGACACTGCCCACGGGTGAACCTGGGGGGGCGGCAAGGTATACGCCGCAGCCCGCTTCCGCCCATGGGGTGGATGCTACCGGTGCTTACGGCTACCTCCATACAGTTGGTCAGGGACTTCGATGTCATTTTTCCAGCCCTCCACTCCTCCTCCATCCCCACCTGGCACAGCTTTGTCTTCGATACTCCCTACGCGGCTTTTGACTCCGCGGATATATATACTGACGCCAGCGGAGGGGCCTCCAAAGGAGATCTCGCTGGCCCGCCAGCGTGGGCTTTTCTGGTCTTTGCATGGCTCAACGGCGCTCGACACTTTCTAGGCTTCCTCGGGTGTCCCACCCCGGAGATAATAGGAGCAACTAGAGTCTCCGCTAAAGCGGAATTCGATGCCGCCACCTGGGCGGCGTTATGGGCCTTGCAGTCCCCCTTTCCCCCCGCCGTTCCTCTCACCTTTCACTCAGACAACGTGGGCGTAGTCGCCACCGCCCAAGGCGTCACCGTGGCCGAGCCACTAATGGAACATAGAAGCCGCCTCGACAGTCTGTGCAAGGTACTTGGCCTGAAACGTCGCTTTACATGGCAGCACGTGCACGGTCGCCAAGCAGACCCGCTCAACGAAATGGTTGACACGGTCGCCAGACTGTACTCCCTCGCACTGCTACCTCCTCCAGTGCTCCCGCCCCTCATGAGCTTTCTCCAAGACAATGCGCGCATTTTGGAATGGCTTTGGCTTGAGTGCCTTCCTCAGCAACAGCGAGCGCTTTACCCGCCGAACCATCAAGTTAGTCTTAATCCTCCTCCCCCCCACGCACCTCGCTTGCTGATGTTTTTCCAGGTCTCTCCAAAGAGGCAGCCCCGATCGCAGACGCCACGGCATCCTGCTGTCTCAGGCTAGCCTCAGCCAACATTCTCTCTCTCACGCCTGCTTCGCGCATCTCCCAAAGAGCCAGGCTTGCAGGCGTGGCCGTCAAAGGACGCCTCCACCAGCTGGCCGCTGCCTTTCAACGCAATGGGCTCGACGTTATCGGTATGCAAGAAACGCGAGTCACAGCCGCGGGCTCTGGCAAACGCCAGGTCCCCCCGTGCGTAGTCTTTTTGTCAGAGTCTCAAGCTGGAACTCATGCTTGCGGCTGCGCGCTATGGGTCAACCTTACCACGCCCGTTTTTCCCAATGCCAAAGGCATTCCCACTTTCCCTATTAAGTCTCACAGTGTGCGTATTGTACACCAAGACCCGCGCATTATCGCGGCCGTCATCAGTCAGAACGGCCTACGCTTCAGCATACTCGTGGCACACGCTCATCATTCCGGGCGTCCTCTCCACGAGCAGGCCGCATGGTGGCAGCACCTTAGACACGTGCACGACCATATTTTACCGCAGCCCACTCCTACTCTTGTCCTTATGGACTCCAATGCTGCAGTGGGCACGCAAACATCAGCGGCCATTGGCCCCCAACACGCGGGGCAAGTCAACGCGGCAGGCTCCTTTTTCCATCGGTTCCTACTTGCATCTAATCTTTGGCTGCCAGCCACCTTTGTGCCGCACCCTCTGGGGGCGGGCACATGGATCGCGCCAGCACGTGACCCCGCCTTCAAACAGCACTGGAAGCGCAGGGACTACATAGCTATACCCATAGGCGCCTCTGCCAATGAATGCGAAGTCAAGTACTCTCTTACTTTAGCACTCGCAGTACTAGACCACGCTGCCCCGTGCTTATCATGCCGTTTCAAGTTACAGCTTCGACCAAACGAGGACCAAGGACGCCAGGTCATGCGTATTCCGCATGATCCTACAGCATACCTCGACCCGACGGCCAGACAGCTTTTTGAAGACACTTTCTCGCCTCCCCCTGAAGCTTTAACTTTCGACTTGCACGCCTCCGACCACGCGCTCATCCTTGACAGGGAGGCGCGCAATGCCATGCTACAGGCATTTCCCCAACCCCGCACGGCTACAGGTCGCGCACCTACCAATTCCCGCATCTCCATGGCCACCCTTACGCTTATGGATGCCAGAGCTCTAACTATCAGTCAAGCCAACACGCTTCAACATGAAGCAAGCAACCTTTTCTTGCTGGCAGCTATCGCGGCTTGGAAGCGATATGTGCGTTCCAGGCAAGCATTTACACGTCCTAAAGCGGCCTTGCTACACCACGACGAGCTCTCGCTGATGCCCGCAGTTAATAATGCTTTTGCCAAACTTGCGGAGCTCGGCGCTGCTCTCCGCAGAATGCGTGCCAGCATGGCTGGCCCTAATGCCTCCATTAAATGGAAGCCCAGGATACGCATGGCCTGCTTGCATCAGTTTTTAGCATCCTCGCCTATACGTGTTGCTAAAACCCGCTTTCCTCATGCTTGCCCTGCGCCTACCATAGGTACCGCATACGCGGCTGCCATTCAATTACGCGCACGCGCAAGCGCCATCAGGGCCATCATCCTTGCTCAATTCACACAGGCAGTACGTTGCTCCGTCGACCTGGATGCCGCTTTTCACCTACAAGGCATTGCCGCCGAGGTTCACGAGGCATGGCAGACCTCACAACAGCGCACTGCCTTTGCGCGCCTACGTACGCTGGGCGTGGGCTCTAAAAAGAAGCTACGCTCCTCTCCCCTACCTATCCTCTCCACGGCAGCGGGCACCTTCGTGGTAGACGCCACTCAAGCGGCCGACACATGGTTATCCCATTTTGCTCGACAGGAGCATGGTGCAGTTATCCCGCTCAAACATGTCAAGGCCTGCGACGCTACTGCATCGTATCTGCCTGCTGACCTTACTGTGGATGTTCCCCCTCCATACTCCCTCTTCTCCCTAGCGCAAATCGAACGCGCCTATGCCAGGACCCCAGACTCGGCAGCCAGCGTGGATGGCTTCAAAGGAGCCTTTGTCAAGTCGTTTCGCCGTCTACTAGCGAAGCAGTACTGCCCGGTCCACCTCAAGGCGCAGGTGCGCCTTGAGGAACCGCTGGCTTGGCGGGGAGGGTGCAACTTCGACATTTTTAAAGGCAAAGGCAATCCGGCCATAATGGCCAACTCTCGCTCGGTAGTGGCCTCCCCCCACTTCTCCAAGCGGCATCGTGCCCTATTGCGCAGAGAATTGGTGGAATATCTTCCTCCCATGGCAGGCGCCTCCCAGTCTGGTGGCATCGCTGGACGGGGCACAGATTTCGCCACGCTCGCGGTCTTAGCGCACCAAGCCTACGCAAATAGCCAGCGCATTTCCTCAGCGTACATATTTATAGATGCTGTCTCAGCCTTTTACAGGGCCCTCCGACAGCTTATATTTTATTGCGACTCGCAACAAGCTGACCTCTACTACTTAGTTGCTTCCCTTGATCTCCCCCAGGAGACAGGTGAAGAACTAATGAGACATTTGCTCTCTGCCCCTCCTATACTGCAGGAGGCTGGTCTCCCCCCGCATCTCCATGCACAAATCTCGGCTGCATACGAGCATACCTGGGCCTTCTACCCAGGCGCCTCAGGGGTAGCACTCATATTACGTGGCACCATCCCAGGACAGCAGCTCGGAGACGTTCTTTTCAACTTCCTCATGGCCCGAGCCAATAACGAAGCTGTCAAGCAGCTCACCGAATCACCGCTTGCACACCTTATTCTCGATGTCCAGGTGGACAAAGCTGCCCCGCGCTCATTTTTCGCTCATCACAAGGATAACATAGCCTCCGCAGAGACAGATGTGCACCATTACCTGGACTCGTGCTTTTTCGATGATGGTGCCTATGCCTTCCTTGGTTCCACTAAGGAGCTCATTGACGCCATGCCCGTGCTAATGGCCATCATAGTCGAAGCCTACGCACTCTCAGGTATCAAGCTAAATTTTCAAGTCAACAAAACCATGTGCCTTTTTTTCAGTTTAGAGGGGAAGCTTCCATATCCCTTCGTCGCAAGCTCTGGGACCCCCAAGGGCTCAGTGGGCACATGCTAGTCTCACCTACTCTCGGGCATTCGCCTTTTTCCCTCCACTTCGCCAGAATATACACATATCTGGGTGCGCACCTGGACGAAAAGGGCAGTATAGGCCCCGAGCTCGCCCACGGGCGATCGGAGGCGGCCCCCAGTTGGCGCAATCTTGCCCGTCAATTCTTGCGCCACTCTTCCAGTGCGTGGCTTCGTGAGCACCTGCATTTACTGGACTCCCTTATCCTCTCCTCCCGCCTTTTCAATGCCGCTGTTTGGCCATTGCTCACTGGACCGCAAGTAGTCTCCCTACAAGGAGAGTTCATGAGAATGTACAGGCGCTTGCTCCACCTCCCAAGGTGCGACAGCACGGCAGAGCGGGACTCATTTGTCCTGGCCAAGGTCTGCAGACCCCCTCTACCGCATATCTTTAGTGCAATGCGTCTGCGCCTCTTTGGCAGGCTCCTCCGCACGGGACCTCCGCACCTCACCTCCCTGCTGGCCAAGTTAGCCGCAGACGTCCCAGACTCATGGCTTGCCCTGGTGCAGAAGGACTTACAGTGGCTGGGCGAATTTTCTGCCAATCTCGCTCAAATGCCCTCGCCAATGACGCACCTGGACCAGTGGGAGGCCCTCGCCCTCCAATCCCACACAGGATGGAAGCGTCGAATTCGCAATGCCCTTACAGCGGGAGCACAGCATTTCGCTCGCGCAGCACTCGCCGAGGCAGCTGCCAAGCACTTTTTTGCCATTACCGTCCCATGTGGGATCCCCCTGCCGACGGACCATGTACAGCGCCCGATCGAGCAGCAGCGCCTGGCAGCGCACTACCCATCGGTGCTCACCTGCCCATGGTGCCCGCGCACATTTTTAAAATTTCGGGGGCTAAAACAACACGTTGCCCAGGTGCACTGGACCTTGTCCCACAGGGTCAAAGGCCTAGTACCGGACACCCAGGTGTGCCCGGCCTGCAGTCTCCCCTTTGGCTCACGCGCCAGTCTCATGCAGCACCTTTGTTTCGACTCTTTCATATGTGCTCTCTACCTCCTCTGCCATTCCCAACGCCTTCCCCAGGAGCAAATCGCCGCGCTTGCTATGCAACGCTGCGAAAATGCCAAACTACAAGTGAAATCAGGCGTAGGTCGCTGGCGTGTTGCATTACCGGCACATCGTGCCAAGCGTGCTACCACCCAGCACTTTCGTGACTTTGCCAAACACCTGTCGCAAGCGGACGCTCGCGCCATAATGGCGGTTACCGACTACGCGCTGGACCCTGCAGCCGTCTCTTTATTTTTCCCGCCGATGTGCCTCCGCCACAACCTCCTCCTCTTCCTGCGCTGCCTGAATGGCCATTTCAACCGCAGGATTATTCTGGTCTAGCGACCAGCGAAATTCCAGCCCGTATCAGGCGCAAGGAAATATTCATTCTCAATCTTTTTTCTGGCCGCAGGCGCGAAGGGGATATCCAGCATCACCTGGAATCATTTACGCCTGACCCCTCGATAGAGGTACATATACTGTCGGTCGATATTGCTATCGATCCCGACACAGGCGATCTCACCAAGTCGGAGACCATCACGCTCTGGCAACAACATATTTATGCCGGTAGAGTGGTTGTTTCAGGTGGGGGCCCACCTTGCGAAACCTTTTGCGCGGCCCGCTGGAAGCCCAACGGACCACCGCCGCTGCGCACTACCGAGCACTACTGGGGCATCCCCAACGCTACGCCCAAGCAATCCCGCCAATTGCAGATAGCCAACTTGCTACTCGCTTCATTGGTCCTCCTCTTTGCCGCTCATTTGGAAATGGGTGCCTCGGCATGGATGGAACATCCATGCCCTGCGCACTGGGAACCCAGGGCGCAGCCTAGCTGGATATGGAGGCCTTTAATGGCCCTGGCTGCTGCACCGGCGGTCCGCACCACGGACATTGACCAGTGCATGTTTCAGCCGTCTTGCCGCCCTCCTAACGAATTCGGCAAGGCCCCCACGCGCTTGCTATCGCTCCGCCTTCCCTCGCTCCCAGCGCTCCTAACTAACCGTCCCCAAGGGGCCAAGTGCACGCACCCACGGGGGTCACATCGTACACTTCTAGGTAAGGACGAGAATGACCGCTTTTTCACTGCAGACAAAAAGACCTATCCTTCTGCCCTTTGCGAATGTCTCGCCCAGGCTATATGCCAGGACGTCATTTTACCATTTGTGGACGACCCACAGGATCCTCCTCCCCAGACGGACCCCTCGGTTCTGGCTCCGCTTCTCCGCTTCTCCGCATCCATGACCAGCGACTTTTGGCTAGGCCCCGACTTCGTTGATTCCTCCGCCCCTCGCACCCGTGCTAAAGTGGATGGGGGGCTGGACCGCTTCCGCAGACTTTTGGCTCTCACCAGGCCCCGCGAGCCGCGGCGCCATAGCGACCTCCCCTCGGAGGCTCACGAGCAGCTTGATACCGCCGATCAGGACTCGGAAGCGGAACAAGAGGCCACGCACTTTTTGGGCACAGCCCCCATTTTTCCCTCCACCCTCCCTCCGCCGCCACCCCCGCCCTCCCTAACTCTGGATCAGAAAAGGCGCATCCAGTGCAATAGGGAACGGGCCAGACAAATCAGGGCCGAGCGTTCCCGCCAAGCGGCGCGCCCCGTCCCGCTCACGGGCATTTCCCTCTCTCACATGTGGCGCCCTGCTTCGCCCGCCCCGCAGGACTTCAACGCCGACATCTTCGACGCTTAGCTAGGCGTCTCATGTCCAGACGGCCATGGGTGCTGGTGCCGCGTGAAGCCAGGCCAAAGCATCCCCCACCGGGCCAATTTCGGTCCGCCTCAGCTCCTCCACCCCTACTTTCGCCTGCCCAATTCGCCCAGGTAGCCAAAGCGGTGCAGCGTTCTCTGTCCAGCACTCCATCAGCCTCAGATCCCCCGCGGCCGCCTGGTGATTTCAGCGGCCCCCCCATGGGTCGAGGCAGGCGCATCTACGGGGCCACTTTTCATCCTCCGCCACCTCCGCCCGCCTTGCCTCCCTCGCCGCCCCCAGACCATCCCAGGGTGCCCGCCAAAGCAGCCATTCCGGAAGGCTGGATAGGCCAGGCTGCTTCTCCTTTTTCTCCACCCCTTTCAGTGTGCACCTCGCCTCCACCCCCGCGCGAGCCTCGCAAACAGTCTCGTAAAGCTGCGCCACACAGGCGCCAGCCGAGCAGGGCTTCTAGTCCCCCAGCATCGCCTAGAAGGCTGGATCAGGTGGGCGACGCCTCATATTCCTCTGCCTCCTCACCATTTCCTCCGCATGACTCTCCAGAGCCGGCGGAACAGTCCGCTGCTCCCCGCGCCTCTGCAACCCGCAAGCGCAAGCAGGTCTCATTTGCGGACGAGTTCACGGCCAAAGCCCCTTGGGTGGCCTATAATTCGCGCTTACGCACCGAGCCGCGCAAAAGCGCGCTCAAGCAGCCGGCGCCGCAACGCAGAGAACCTGCGGAGGCGCAAAGCAGCCCGCAGGAGTCCCTCGGCCCGCCATCACCTCCAGCCTCTCCTCCCCCTAGGCACCATAAGGCTCGCAAGGCCAAGGCTCGCCGCGCGGCCCATGCAGCTCAGCGCTCACACTCGCCTGCCAAAGCGTCTGATGCAGCCTCGGACGAGCGGCGCAGTACAGTTCTCAAGGCGCACGAGAATAGAATTGCCCAGCTCAAAGAGGAGCATAGGCAGGACCAGCTCCGTATCGACAGGATACACAGGGAGCGCCTTAAGCTTCAGTTGCGAGAAGGCGAAAGCCTTTCGCATTGCGGTCAGCGTCTTTCGCCCAGGAGGCCGCGCAAACCTCATGAAGGAGGTGATGCTGCCAGGCGCTAGACCTTTGCCAGGCAGCTAGCCCTCAGCCTAAGCCTAACCTCTCCCTCTTTCCTCTTATCAGCTCCCTTTCTCCGCCTCATCCCCATCAGGCCATGAGGAGCGAGCCCAGTATCCTGGGCAACGCCGACGCAGACGAGGACATGCCCGCTGCTGAGGCGTACCCGGGACGACACTTAGATCTGCGCAGCATCTCGCCACCAGCCTCTCGTTTGGCTTCCTTATGGAAGCATTTGGCTGAGCGGCTTCTTTTGGCTCACCAGCAAGTCTACCGCTTTCTCAGCGGCGGCGCGAGGCGCCACGCACTCATTCTGTCTCCTACCACGGTGTACCAGCATACTGCGGTACCCCAGTGGCAAGCCACATGGCAGCTCGAGAGCGGGCCGCCCGCATGGCCACACGCGCGCGCTAACGTAGGCCCTGTGCTTCACCTAGATTTGCCCACGGCCGTTAATCGCACGCTCGAGCGCTGGCATGGGCGCTGGCGCGAGGCCAACTCCCCTAACCTACTCCACATTTACCCTCAATGTGCAGCGGGGGACGGCCCCTATGCTGCCCGTTTCTCACCCACCATAGGGCTAGTTACTGTTTACGTGCCTGATCAGCTTTTTCTGGACCTACTCCAATCGGGGGCCTGGGAGCAGTCCTCCCTCATCCCACATCGTCTTCTGCAGGATGCAGCGGCTGGCAGCCCCATCCTAATAGACTTCCAGGCCATGATCCTGGTTCGGCCATTCTGCCTCCCGTTGTCCTACCTCTCTCGAATCCTCCGTCTCCCCGAACCCTAATCCCTCAGGCCATGCCGACCCCAGATGCGCAGCACCTGCCGCAGTTCGAGCACGGCGACTTCCGCTGCGCCCCCACTGAGGCAGTGCCACCACCGCCTACAGTCGTGCAGTGGCTGGTAGTGATAACGACAGGCCACATTTCGCTTTGGTCCCCATTGCCCATCAATGTAGGGCTCCTAATGGAGCAATTCCATGGGCAGGAGACCAGGCTGCCATCCTCTGCGGAAAGGCCGCGCTTTTTTCACCTCCCTATTTTACAGGAGATTGATGCACGGCCCATCCTATTTGGCACGGGCATACCCTACCGCACCGGCCTTTCGCTGCGGGTCAACATGCGTAGCGGTAACATCCTCATCCCTATAGACTCCGCACCAGGCCAAGCATGCATCAGTCGGACCGTCAGGAGGGTCCTCCTCACACAGATGCAAGCATAAGCCAGCTAGGTTTCATTCATATTTGGCCGTTGGCTTATGGGCTATTTCTTTTTGTTCCCTCTGCACTCCCCCCTTTTCTCAGCGCGCCCCACGCCGCCATGGTGCCCATGCCTCCTGCGGGCGGTTCCGCCGCGGCTGCGTCGGATGCGGGCGCGGCCGAGGCCAGCAGGGCGTCGCCCAACACGCGGGAGCTCTTCGGCCTCTCAGGAGACACGTATGCTGGTTCGGCATGGCAGGGCTCCCAATGCACGGCCGCCACACGGGAGTTCAAAAAGTGGTGGCCTTCCACATACCCTGGCGAGTGGAAGATGCCCAACGGCATGCTCTACCCGTTCGTGTGGAAGCTCAAGTCGCTGGACGTCATCGACGGCCAGGTCGTCGAAACCTGGGGCTGGGAGTGGATCGAGACCCCAGGCCTGGCGACCATCTCTGAGGTGGAGGCCATGCTGCGGGACCACTACAACCAGCAGCAGGCTGCCGCGCAAGAGGCCCAGGCGCGAGCGGCGGCGACAGCGGCAGGTCTCTCGGCGCTCTCGGCTGCCGCCCGCGCGGCATCCGAAAGGGCCCCGGCGCATCCGACGCTCAACCCGTCGCCCTTCGGTGCCTGAGCGAGCCGCAGAGCGTGCTGCATCCCAGTCAGCGCCCTGCTAGGTCGTCCTAGGCGACCTCGGCGCAACTAGCAGCGCGCCCTCGTAGGTGGTGGGCTCGCCTAATACTCTCCTTTTGTCCATCTACCCTATTCTGGTTTCTCTTTACCTCGGCAGCCCACCACCTAAACAGCTGGAGCCATGCCGCTCCAATTCAAGGTCGGTCGAGCCGTCCTGCATAGCTGCGTAGTAGGCCACGCAAGTCTAGCAGCATCCAGCCTATCCCGACATAGTGCGGCTCAGCATCTTTGAGCAGCCCCGCTAACAGTGAGGCGGCTAAACGCCGCTCGCATATCTCAATTCGCAGACTCGCCACGGCTGAGTCTTCACGCATAGGTGGTGGGCTAGCACACTTCTTGGATCCTGGTTTATCGGCAGCCCACCACCTATGCAGCCCAAGCCACCACATGAGCCAAATTCTAACAAAGGAGGCGCCGCGTCTCCAATTTAAGGTCGGCCGAGCCGACATGCAGTCCGCCGCAGTGGGTCCTTCAAGTACACATTCTCACTGCAACTCTTTCGGCGCCCGTAAGGCCTTTAACTGTGCGGCCATCCAGTCGGCACCATCTCAGGTCAACATGGGATGGGCGCCCATGGTGCAACCGTCAATGCGCCACACAGGGGCGGGGCCAGCCTAATACATACCTCGGCAGCCCACCTAGTCACTCTTTTTTCTACCGGCCCCCCTTGGAGGGCCTGTGCAAGGGTCGTTGCCAGTCAGGGGCTCGACTTTTCACCTTGCCGCATGAGTGCGGCCAGCGCGGCACTTTTTAGCAGCCTCGCTAAACAGCGATCGGCTTAAGCTCACGCAGCAATTCGCAGACTCGCCACGGCTGAGTCTCCTAGGTGGTGAGCTGGCCTAATACTCTTGGTTCACCTTGGCAGCTCACTACCTAGACAGTCCTAGCCAGACTGCCACGGCCAAACCTAAGCTGTGGCAAGCAAGGACGATGCTACAGCACATCCCCGCCGAGTAACTCTCGGCTAAGGCGGCCAGCGAAGGTGCCATATATGCAGACAGGCACCATGCCCTAGTGCGTCTTGGCTGTGCGGCTGAGTCAAGGCCGCGGCAAGCATATGTGCCTCGTGGGAGGACCGCGGCACTGTGCCTTGGCTTGTCTCTCTGGCCCTCATCCAGGTGTAGCAGGGTCCCCTTGGTCCCTGTGTGCCTGTGAGGGGCCACACGGAGGTGGGTCTCTGTTGTCTGGTTTCGGCTAGCGCCCAGGCACACCCACCTCCCCGTCGCGGACGGCCCGTACAGGCCTTTCAGCTGCAGCAGCCGCCCTGCAGCACGGCAATGCCTTTCTGGCCCTCCTTCCTCCCCCCGCCTCTTATGGGATCCCCCGCCCTTCCTCCAGTCCAGCTCTCCTCCCCTGGAGGTTTGGACAGCCGCACGGCGGCCTGGCCAATTTGGCCCTCCTTCCAGCTCTTCCCTCTCCTTCAGCCGACCGAAACTTGGACGGCACACCTAGGCAGGTCTCTCCTTTTCCAGCCTTGCGCTGCTCTCTGCCTCGAGGGCTGCCCTGCTATGGGCAACGAAGCAGGGCCCCGCTGATGTCTCTCTTCGCACGGCGCTGCAAACTCCTCCTCTCTCTTCTACGATTCCTCTCTTCCCCTACTGCAGCGCCAATACCTCTCTCCCGACAGTTTTCGGGACGAGAGCGGAAGCAGCTCAGCGTCCATGCTCTCGGGCTTCTCGTGTGCAGCCTGTGCCAGTCCTGTTGGCCGCTGCGCTCAAGCTACTTGCAACGAGCTAAGTGCAGTCAAAAAAAGCCCTCCTCGCTCCCTCCTCCCTGACCTCCCTCGTCACTCCTCTTCCTCCTCCCCGACCTCCTTCTCGCTACTCGCTCCCTCCTCGCTCCCTCCTCGCTCCCTCCTCGCTCCCTCCTCGCTCCCTCCTCCCTGACCTCCTCCTCCTCGCTGGGCCTGGGCCCCGACCTCTCCGGTGGGGCCTGTGCCCCGGGACCTGCACGGCGGCCGCGCGCACAGGACCAGATACGGAAGGTCCTGTGCGACCCGGACCCGCGCGGGCGCGGGCGCGGGCTGCCGCCGCCGAGCGTCCTAAGGGGGGAGGAGGAGGAGGAGGAGGAGGAGGAGGAGGAGGAGGAGGAGAGGAGAGGAGGAGGAGGAGGAGGAGGAGGAGGAGGAGGAGGAGGAGGAGGAGGAGGGAGGGGGAGGGGGAGGAGGAGGAGGAGGAGGAGGACGAGGGGGAGGAGGAAGAGGAGGAGGAGGAGCAGGAGGAGGGGGAGGAGGGGGAGGGGCAAGGAGAGGAGGGGAGGGGGAAAAAGCGGATGATGGGGAGGAGGGGGAGGGGCAAGGAGAGGAGGGGAGGGGGAAAAAGCGGATGATGATGATGATGGCGATGGCGATGGTGATGGAGATGGTGGTGGTGGTGGTGGTGATGATGATGACGATGATGATGCTGCTGATGATGATGGTGATGATGGTAGCGGTGATGGTGATGGTGATGATGATGGTGATGATGATGGTTTCAGTGATGGTGATGGTGATGGACATGGTTATGATGATGGTGACGATGATGCTGAGGACGATTACAGTGATGGTGATGGTGATGCTGGTGGTGGTGGTGAGGATGATGTTGATGATGGTGATGACGATGACGACGATGATGATTCGGTTGATGGTGATGATGATGCTGCCGATGATGACCCATGAATTAATGGATGAATGAATGATGATGTTGATGATGCTGCTGATGTGATGATGATGATGATGATGATGATGATGAGGATGATGATGATGATGACGGTGACGATGGTGATGATGATGATGATGATGGTGATGATGCTGATGATGATGATGATGACGCTGATACTGCGGATGCTGATACTGATGATGATGCTGATGATGTTGACGCTGATGCTGATGCTGATGATGGTGATGATGATGCTGATGATGACGCTGATAACCATGCTGCCGACGGCGATGATGATGCTTAGATCATAATCATGATGATGGGCATGATGGTGATGACGACGATGATGCTGCTGATGATAATGATGACGATGATTATGGTGATGGCGATGCTGATGATGCTTTTGATGATGATACTGATATTGATGATGATGGTGATGATAATGACGGCGATGATGATGATGATGATGATGATGCTTTCGATGGTGATGGTGATGCTGATGCTGAGGCTGATGATGATGCTGATGATGATGATGCTGATGCTGATGCTGCTGCTGCTGATGCAGATTTTGATGATGATGATGATGCTGATGCTGATGATCATTATGATAATGATGATGATGATGATGATGATGATGATGATGATGACGATACTACTTATTTCGATGATGATGATGCTGATGATGATGATGATGATGATGATTGTGATTATGATTATGATTATGATTCTGATTCTGATGATGACGATGATGATGATGATGATGATGATGATGATGATGATGATGATGATGATGATGGTGGTGGTGGTGGTGGTGGTGGTGGTGGTGGTGATGATGATGATGATGATGATGATGATGATGATGATGATGCTGATGATACTGATGATGAGGATGATTATGATGCTGATGATAAGGATGATGAGGAGGATTATAGTGGTGATGGTGGTGATGGTGGTGATGTTGGTGATGGTGATGGTGCTGGTGATGGTGACAAGGAGAAGAAGGAGAAGGGGAAGGAGGAGGAAGAGTACGAGGAGGAGACGAGGGGGGAGGAGGTGTAGATGGAGGCGGAGGCGGAGGAGGGGGAGGCGGAGGCGGAGGAGGCGGACCAGGCGAGACCGAAGTGGCCCCGGCAAACAGAGCCCCTCGTGTCCCCGCCTCGCTCCAAGACGCGGGCAGGCGGCCAGAGGGGCTCCTCGAGGGTGATGCGGTCTTCGCAGAAGGGGTCGGTTCGGGAGGAGGAGGAGGAGGAGGAGGAGGAGGAGGAGGAGGAGGAGGAGGAGGAGGAGGAGGAGGAGGAGGAGGCCCGGCGGAGCAGAGCGCCCTCCGAGTTTTATAGATTTGGTGTTCTTGGGGGCATCTCGAATGTATTCGGGGGTTCTCGTAGGTCTCCGGAGGTCTCTGGATGTTTGGGCTGCAGAGGTTTCCGGTGGGTTTGGGGAATGTTTTTGAATGGGATTTGTGAGATCTCAGGGTGTGTTGAAGGGTTGTTAGGGGTTCTGGGGGGTTTTCAGCAGTAGGAGGAAGGGGCGGAGGGTATGGAGGATTCGGAGGATCAGGGTGGGCAGTTGGACCACGAGGAGCGAGTGGAGCATTGCGGGGGGGCAGGAGGCAGGCCCTCATCGCCTCCGTCTGCCCATGCTCCTCGCTTGCCGCTCCTCGTCTGCCACCTGTTCCCCGCCCTCCGCCTGTTGCCGTCTCTCTCCCTTCGCCGGGAGCTCTCTGCGCCGTCTTCCCCGCGCACTCCCCTCGTCAGAGTTTGCCATCGCGCCTTCCCGGATCTCCGACACGCTTTTTTCGATCCGGGTGCCTTTCCCAGATTTTTCGGCCTCGGGGGCCTGCTTTCGGGCCCCGGGGCCATCCCACATGGATCTCCCAGGGAAGGCGTCGGGACCGCAGGGGCCGCGGATTGAAGACATCAGTTCTCCGCATGGAAGGGTTCGAATGTTTTCGTCTTCTTCTTCCTCCCGGATTACTCTCTTCCCGGGGCTTCTGCTGTCAGGGACGTCCTCCCCTTGAGTCGCCCCATCATTCGCAGTGCACGCCTGCTTCGTTGCGGACTTCCCCAGGACCCGTCTGTGATGGGCGCCTCCTTGCACGTCCTCTATGAGGCCTTCTTTGTCTGCTTATGGGGGGAGCGGGATGAAGGAAAGGAGCAGGAGGAGGACGGGGCTGGGGATGGAGAGATGTCATCCGAGCCGAGGTCGGGTCTTGCGTCGCTTCGTGCTGCCCTGCCGCGTGCGTTCGCGCCCGTGTGCCTGTCCGCTTTCCACGCGCGCGCACGCTCCCCCGTGCGGCCGCGCCTGCGCCGGCGGGCTCGCTGGCGTGCTCACGGGTCTGCTTGTCTCAGGAGGGGAAGAAACACACAGACACAATTAATCGCCGATTCCCCAGAAAATGCAGGAAAATATGGGCAGTGGGGGGGAAGACAGAAACCCAGAACATATGGGAAAGTATTGGGAATCCTGTTATTTGCGTGTATGTATTTGTGTGTCCCAGGGCCCCTTCATTGTCTTGCCGCGCTTGCTGCACATTCCCTGTCGGGGCGCCGCCGTGTGGAGGCATGCGTGCGCAGGCGCAGCGGGCGCGTGGAGAGGCCTCCTGGGCGGCCCGACGGGCGGAGGCGCGCTGGCGCAGGCGGTGGCGTGCGGAGGGGAGAGTTTTTTCAGGGGGGGAAAAGAGACAGGCACAATGGATCGTGGACTCCCTCGAAAATAGGGGAAAATCTGGGAAGTGTGGGGGGGGGAAGACGAGAAACCAGGAGATGTGGGAAAACACGGGGAGTCCTGTTATTTGTGTGTGCATGTGTGTGTGTGTATTTGTGTGTGTGTGTGTGTGTGTGTGTGTGTGTCCCAGGGCCCCTTCAGTGTTGCTCGGCACTGGCCCCATCGGCGGTCCTCTGCCGCCGCGCGAAGCGATGCGGCGTCGTGCAGTGCTGCTGCTGCTTCTGTCTTGAGGAAGGGGAGGGCGGGCGGACCGCCGGGGAGGCTCGCCCGAGTGAGGACGATTCTCTTCGTGACGCAGGTCGTAGGGATTGTACTGGCAGTGCCGTGGTGCCGCCATTGGGCGACGGCATGCGAGTGACTGATCGGACAGCATGATCACATATCGATGGGTGAACGCACGTCCAGTGTGGGCATCAGGCTACCTATAGACGAGCCCGTTTTGTTCAAAACAGGCTCTGAGCGGTCATGATTCAGGAGGGAAGTAACACACAGGCACAGTTAACCGGCGACTCCCAGGAAAAGATAGGAAAGTATGGGAAGTGGGGGGGAAGGCGAAAACCCAGAGGATATGGCGAAGTATGGGGAATCCTGGGACTCGTGTGTATCTGTTTGTGTGTCCCTGGGCCCCTTTCAGATAAGACTGCTGCTGTGCAGACCCTGCCGCCCTGGCTGCCCGGGATCTGCCTGCCGCGGCTGCTCCCGGCTGCTCTGGGAGTATTCAGGAGGGTAAAAAAGACAGACACAGTTAATCGTCGACTCCCAGGAAAATACGGGAAAATATGGGAAGTGTGGGGGAAGACAAAAACCCAGAAAATACACGAAAACATAGGGAATCCTGTCATCTGTGTGTACTTATTTGTGTGTCCCAGGGCCCCTTCAAGTATGCTCGGCTGCACCTGGTTGTCGTGGTTTCGCTTCGTTCGGCAGTTCCTCGCTGCTCCTCTGGCTTCACCCCAACATGCTAGTATTAAGTGGGGCATGCCCTCCACAAGAGGAGCATTCAAAGATAGTCAAAAAATAGTCTGGGGACGATTGTTTGAATATGTGACATATGTGTTTGGCTATTTTTGGGTATTTCTGTGCATTTTTTAGTTGTTCTTCCACAATCCGCCTGTAGGGGGACATGTCCGACCTAATACTAGTCCTGTGTGTGCGTCGCCCCCCCCACAAGGGCGACGCGCGCACCGAGAAATCTTATAGTATATGCGTCGTGTCGGGCGCTTTCTGGCCACACCGCTCGGAAAACGATATACTGCAAGATGGATACACTAGATGTTCGGGTCGGACGCGCACCTCCAAGGAGAACATATAGTACTAGTATGTCTTTGTGCGTCCCACTTCTGGCTGTTGTAAGATGTCCGGGGGGCAGGAGTTTGACCATTCATGCTCGCATCCGCCATTCCGCTCAGTTTTGTGGATCTTCTTAGGGATGGGTCTGCGAATGTGAGTTTTTGAGCAGACTGTGCGCTCTCAGCTTGAGCAGGCACTCTTGCTCCTCTTTTTTCGGGGCTCGAGAGACGTGGGTCGATGCAAACGGGGGTCAGTCAGAGCGCCAGATCTTGCAGGATCCTGCAGAGTCGGGGTCGCATTGGCCCAGATTTTGGCGCAGGATCCCGCAGGATCCAGCAGGATCTTGCGGGATCCTGCAGAGCCTGACTGACCCGGGTCTGGATTGACCTGGGTCAGCAGATTCCCGACCTTTCCTCCTTCTTCCTCCTCCTGGGGCGGAGTGCCCCGTTCTCTCGGCCGCCCTCGGCCCGCGCGCTTCCCGCGTCGTCCCGCCGAGACCATCAAGGCGAACTCCTCGAGCTTCAAGGAGCCTCCGTGTTGCGGGGGGGGGGCGACGTTTCCAGGCCTCGAGTGGAGGAGTGCAAGGGAGGGAGGAGGATGCGACGGAGGAGGAGGAGGAGGAGGAGGAGGAGGAGGAGGAGGAGGAGGAGGAGGAGGAGGAGGAGGAGGAGGAGGAGGAGGAGGAGGAGGAGGAGGAGGAGGAGGAGGAGGAGGAGGAGGAGGAGGAGGAGGAGGAGGAGGAGGAGGAGGAGGAGGAGGAGGAGGAGGGAGGAGGAGGAGGAGGAGGAGGAGGAGGAGGAGGAGGAGGAGGAGGAGGAGGAGGAGGAGGAGGAGGAGGAGGAGGAGGAGGAGGAGGAGGGAGGAGGAGGAGGAGGAGGAGGAGGAGGAGGAGGAGGAGGAGGGGGGGCAGTGCTCTCAGGACTACTGTGACAGCTTATAACAAGCCTGCCCTGCCTGGGCAGCTGCCTGCGCAGCCAGTGGTGATACTGTTGTCGCGCACACGCCACGCCACAGGAGCCAGGGTCAGGGCAGAGGAAAGGGGCGGGTTGGGCGGGTTGGTGTGGACGGTGGGATGGGTGGGTTGGAAGGGAACTTAACCTTCATAAGACCTATGCCGATTGTGCTGGCCCTTCAGCGTATGGCGAGCAGTTGGCCTCAGTCAACATGCGTCGGCTTCGTAGTGAGCCTTCCCAGAACCCCAGAACAGCGGTGATACGAGTCCAAGTCGGATATGTGTCTTACTTTTTAATGTGGCGGATTCCCTTGTTTTGGGTCTTGAGTTTTGAGTTTCGAGATGAAAGGAAGAAGGAAGGCGCCGGTGACCTCCGCCACGACTACCACGACCACCTCCACGACCACCACCAGCACGCCCACCACTGGCACGACCACCGTCGGCACGACCACCACCACTGTGACCACTACAGTCGACCCGCATAGTAAGGATGGGCAACCTTCCCACGGGTACCCCTGCATCCTAGCCTCCTCGGCCCATCCTTGACCACTTTCGCTGGCCGCGCCCCGCTCGCAAAGGGTCCACATGGCCTTCCAAGGCCCTTGAATCCTTATCGTGCGTCCTTGTCGTACGGGTTGACTGTACCACGACCACAATCGCGACCACCAGCGCTGCCACCACAACCGCCCCGCTACACGCCCCTCCTTCCTCGCCTTCCACGTCTCTGACGGGCCGCCTCTGCCGCAGCGCTTGCCTCGCGCCTGCCCCCCTGCCCCCCTCCTCCTCCTCCACCCTCTCCTCCTCCTCCTCCTCCTCCTCCTCCTCCTCCTCCTCCTCCTACTACTCCTCCCCAGGAGGCTCCCGGAGACCTCCGCGGATGTGGGGGCGGGATCGCGGCGGGCGTTTCTGCCTCGCCTCTGGTTTCCCGGGGCCTTCGCGGATTGGCCCAGCCTGACGGATGCTGCCAGGGTGCAGCGCCTTGCCCTGAGATCCGTCGTAGCCCAAACAATGGAACATCGTGACACATAACTCAGGAGGGAAAAAAACACACAGACACAATTAATCGGCGAACCCCAGGAAAATATGGGAAAATATGGGAAGTGGAGGGGAAGACAAAAACCCAGAAAATATGGGAAAATATGGGGCATGTTTTTATTTGTGTGTATTTATTTGTGTGTTTGTGGGCCTCTTCAATAACGACCAGAGCCCCAGACCCCATCTTTCTGCGCCAGCTTTTCGAACCGGGGCCCGAAGCCCAGCGAAAACTCCTGGCTCGAAACAACTGAGACTCCAGGATCTTAGGGCTTGGGGCGGGTCATGTGCCACCCCAGATTTCAGAATGCCCGGGCACCAGGGCGTCAGGGTGGCTGTCGGGGCTCGAAGGCGTCCTCGCCTGCCTCGGTAACGACCTGCAGTGCAGCCGCTCGCGTCACGGCGTTCACCCGCGCCGCCTGCCCGGCCCGCAGCAGCTGAGAGCTGGGCGTCGGCTTCTCCTGACAACGGGCGCTTCTGCCCGGCTTCGGGCCCTGGCACCATCACAGGTCGATCCGGCAGCAAAAAAAATGCAGCAGAAAGATCGGGTCCAGGCTCGGGTCCGTGATTTCTCGGGATGCTGCGCTTCCTTTCGCAGCGTCGGACCTCAGGGGATGCCGCCACGTTTCGCCAGGCTGGAACATATCCCTATCCCTATGATTGGCGTCGCCTCATCTCGATGCCGATCTTAGGGATTCCCTCCGTTTCTGAGGGCGCATCCCTAAGATTGTCGTCGGCTTTTGGCTCGTTAATCTTAGGGATAGGGATACGTTCGAGGCTGGTTAAAAAATGCAGAAGAAAGATCGGGCCCAGGCTCGGGGTCGTGATTTTCCGGGATGGCTGCGCTTCCTTTCGCGGCGTCGGACCTCGGGGGATGCCGCCGCGTTTCGCAGCGGCCGCGGGAGGGGACAGGTCGAGCGCTCCCGTCGCGGCTTCTTGTCACCGAGCGCGCGTTCCACTACTCTTAAGTCGGGCCTGTCCCTCTACAGGAGGAAGATCCAAAAATAGTAAAAAAATAGTCTGGGGACTATTGTTTGAGTATTTCTTGACCATTCTGGAGCATTTTGTTCAGTATTTTTCATTCTTCGTCGCAGATCCCCTGTAGGGGGACACGCCCGACTTGACACTGCTCGCAAAGTGCCTCCGCGCAAACGTCCGACACCTACATGTCTGCGTCGATGGCGTCTGCCGCAGAGCTCCCGCGGCGGATCCGGTCCATCTGCGAGCAGTCGCTCTGCGAGCCGTGGAGCGCGCCCGGAGGGGAACAGAAAGTGGCCTAAACATGAAAGCTCGGAGGTCCGCGCGGATTTTTCGGATCGGCGCTGGACCCCCCTCCCTGGCGCGCGGAGCGCGCCAAGGGGCGGCGCGGGAGGCGCCGCCGGGGGGGCCCCAGCGCCGAGCCGAGGAGTCCGCGCGGGCCTCCGAGTTTTTATGTTTATGCCACTTCTTGTCGCAAGCCTAGAGATTGACACCAACACCAATGTCGGCGGTGTGCCTCCACCGAGGGAAGAACATCCCGATCTCGGTGATGGTGGTAGTATTCTGGCTTCCAAGGTGACCGAACTATTGCCACCAGCACCGAAATCTAGGATCATCATCCCCCCTGTGGAGGCAAACCCCTGTGTTGGTGTTGGTGCCCATTTCCAGGCCTTCAATCTTGTTCCCCCTACTCCTCCTCCTCCTTCTCCTCCTCCTCCTCCTCCTCCTCCTCCTCCTCCTCCGCCAGTATAATGATGGCCAAGGCGGGGCTCGGGATCGACAGGCTCACGCCGATCGACTTCCAGCGCCTCCCCGAGGCAGCCCTGGGCGATCGTCGACCTCTGCGGCGCATCACGCCCGCCCTCCGATCTCGCTGCGCCCCTTGTGGCCCCCCCCCCCCCGGGGGGGCGCGCACGTGCCCGCGGGCCACGGCTGGGCGCCCCCGACCCTCTCTCTGCGGGAGGGGGAGGGAGCACACCGGCGCAATTCGGCGTCGACGCCCAGAAAAGGATGGGAAAGCATGGGGAGTGTGGGGGGGAAGACAAACAAAATCCTGCAAATGTTGGGAAATAGGGGGAGTCTTCTTGTTTGTACGTGTTTGTTGGTGTGTCCTGGGGCCCCTTCACCTCTGACCGCGGCCGTCCGCCTTTCGATCTTTTCGGAACCTGTGGCTGGGGCGTTGGTGTCGAGCCGGTGGGCAAAAGCATTCGTAAGCTGTGGCTGGGGTGTTGGTGGGCGAGCCGGTGGGCAAAAACACTCGTAGTCTTAACTCGGGCCTGGACGTTTTTTAAAGTATGTTTGCCCATTTTGGGGGCATTTTTGCGAGTATTGTTTCTTTTTCGCCCCAAATCCTCCTATACGGGGACACGCCCGTCTTAACCTTAATCTGCACATAGGAACCCAGATTTCAGAAGCACCCTCTCGTACTCCCGAGTGGTGGCCAGCGGGCGGGGGTCCTGCGCGGCCCGCCCTTGCATCACCGGCCAACCTCGGTGTAGTCTGCGAAATGGTTCTTCGGCCTGTTCGGGTACCTTTCTCACTGCCCTGGCAGACACAGGAGGGGACAGAACACACAGACACAATGAATCGTCGACTCCCAGGAGAATGTGGGAAACTATGGGAAGTGTGTGGGGGGAAGACGAGAACCCAGAAACTATGGGAAAATATATGTGGGGGATCCTGCTATCCCTGTCCATCTGTCTGTGCGCCCCAGGGCCCCTCCACAGACAGCAGTAACCGCCATCGCACCATCCACCAAGGCGTTCCCCTTCCACGCCCTTCGCAGGTCGACGCCCCCCCGCCGGGCGGCCGCGGCGCGCGCGCGGGCGCGCGCGCGCGCCAGGACCTCACCCCGTCCTTCGTCAGCATCCTGAAGCCCGCCCGCCGCCTGCGGGCGACGAGCTCTGGGCACGTCCACTGTCCTGGGACTGGCCCCTCCTGGGCCCAGGCGCGGCGTCTGTTGGGATCGGGGGTGGCGAGGACCTCAGGCCAGGGGACCCGGTGAGTGGTAGGGCCCCGGAGCCTTGGAATTGGCCGGAATCGCTAAGCCAGGGTTGCCATAGCTGGTGTTTTTTCGGGTGACGGCAAATCCGGTTCGTGGAAATGGGACGGGGGGGCGCCCCCGGTACAGAGCACTAAACCAGGTTCCACGAAACCCCGTTCTGCCAACGCCCGATCGGAGGTGGACAGAGCCTTCACCCTGACACGTCGATGGGCGACTTGTCCGTCTCCGGGCCTCGAGAGGGCGCCGCGGCCGTCCTCTCCCAGGCCTGCGCCCGCCAGGTTTCCGCCCGAGGCCGCTCTCATGAAGCCACGCTTTGCGAAAAAGGGTGCTCTGTCCATCCCCGGCATGTGCGCCCCCGGGCCAAGCCGGGAGGGGCCCTGCGCCCAGCCTGGGGGCCAGGCCTCGGGCGGTGGACGCGCACGGAGCCCGTCGCCCCCCCCTGCCGCTCTCCCCGCCCCCCGAGGAGGGCCTGCGCGCGCCTGGGAGGGGCGCGCGGCGGGGAGGGGGAGGCGGAGGGCGAGGACGGCAAGGGGGAGGGCGAGGACGGCAAGGGCGAGGGGGGGGGGTGAGGGCGAGGACGGCAAGGGGGAGGGCGAGGGGGGGAGGGATGCTTCTGGGTCGCGCAGGCCAGCGGCGGCGGCGACGACCACTGCGTCGACGAGGGCTCCACGACGGCGACGACGACGAGGGCGGCAATGGCGACGACAACGACGACGAAACGACAACGAAGACGAAACGACGACGACGACGACGACGATCACGACGACGACGACGGCGGCGGCGACGACGACGACTACGCCGAGGGCGGCAATGACGACGACGACGACGACAACGAGGGCGACAACGATGACAGGGGCGACGACGACGACGGCGACAACGATAGTCTGCCCCTTTTTTCCCGCTCTTGCATGTTGGCCAATTCGCTGCAGCGGTGTCCCCGTTTGTCAGCTCCTTCCGCCAGCGCATGCGACCCCTGCCTAGCCGTCGACGCAAGATGTTTCTGGGTTGCGCACCTGAGTCGACCGCTGGCTGGTCGGGTGACAGGCCGGCACGCAGCACGCCACAGCAAGACAGGGGCCGATGCCCGGAGCTTGCATCGGCTCGGGCGCCGAGGTTGCGGGCAAGTCTTGTGCTGCCAGTGGCAGTGAAAGGCAGAAAGTGCAGCGCAGTACGAGGACAGTGCAGTTTAGGCAAAACAGGGAGCGGCACATACAACGAGACAGCGAGGCAAGCGGTCCTTATCTGTTTCTTTATGCTGGGGCCCTGACGCGCAAAGCTGGACGCAACCCTCGGCCACTGAATCGCATACCTGAGGCGGGAAGAACTCTTCGGCCCCCCGACGGCACGAGAACGAGACGGTTGAGGAAGCACCGCTGATCTTCGCACTAAGATTCAGGAGAGGAGGTACCGCAGCACACTTTCTCCTGCCAGCCGCAGCAGCTTGCCTTCAGTGAGTGGCGCCGTCGTTCTTGGCTAGGACGAGCTCTCTTCTCCCATCACCAGCACGAGCGATAGACGGCGGAGGACAACACCCTCGGCTACCTGCACGTCAAGCAGCCCTCAACATCCCATGCAGCAGCGTTCCAGGAACGCGTGAGAGCAACCGCCTCAGCATGTCCTCGGCTTCGGCCCCGACCGCACCGACCGATCCGGACTGTCGTGGGCCCATCCGTGTGGGGATGCGTTGACTGCCCCCCTGTTCCAACATGCTTCCAACGTGCTTCTGGCTCTGTGCCCTTCTTACGCGAATGTGGCGCATGTGCAGCGAGAACGTCGATGCGCAATCCTGGCGCCTGAATGGCGGCTAGCATATGTCGAGACGAGAGTGTGTACGCGCGATCTTGATGCCGCGCCGGCGTACGTCCATGCGAATATTCTATGCGCGTGTGTTGATCCAACGCGCCACCTCGCACTGTCCGGACGGTACGGCTGCCGACGTCATCACATGATAGTCGGACGCCATCTTCCGTGTGCTGTGCATCAGTCGTATCTCCAAGGTATCAGCTATCAAGTACTGCTGACGAGCAAGTTCACGTGCCAGTGCTTGCCTTCGGCCAGGGCTGTCAATACCTGCCGCACCCTGGTATCTGCACCTGAGGGGGGACCCGCCTCCTTTTACCTTGGCGTTGTGGGGATGCAACGTCCGGACATTGGCCACTGCCAGTCGCACTCGATTGTGTCTTGTACCATCGGCGTTCCGGGACAGATCCTCGCCAATCTTCGATCCGCATCTCGCATCTCGACAGCCACGGCACAACATGTAATTGAGCACACACGACCCGAAAAGTTTGATCAGCGCATCCAAGACCGTTGGCAACACTCCACAGGACTGATATGTTACCCCTCCGGCAACCGTTCTAACCATCATGCTGTTGTTTGTGTGGACCTGCACGGGCAGTTCCCGAAAAATGCTGGTGCCTTGTAGTAGCCACGTCACGAACCATAGGGCAGCATGAAACTCGGCTGGTTCTGAAGTACTCGCGAATTCTGGTAGCTGGGGATGCCAGATACTCCTCAACACGAAAACGGTTATTCCGAGATATCCCGAGAAACACGAATGTCTAAGACGGAGGCCTTGTACAGGTACTCGTCGATCAACCTGGACCGTCGGTAAACACCTCATATCTGACAATCTCAGAAGTTGCAATGGATTGGCCAGACCAGGATGCAAGCAAAACTGTCGTGTGGGGGAGTAGAGGCATGAGGGAGAGCTGACTTTGGTCTGGCGCTGCTGCACCTCCCCATGGACGAGAGGTGTGAGGGTGGTATCATGTGGCCGTGCAGCCTTCAAAAAGGACACCATGTCAGAACCGCTGGGGATGGGGCTAGGCCTAGATCGGGCATGTCTCTCTCACAGGCGGTTTTTGGACGAAAAATAAGAAGTACAAACAACAATGCCCAAATATTCAACAAAATAGTCGAGCAATCGCCCCCAGACTATTTTTTGACCATTTTAGAATTTTCCTCCTGGAGGGGGACATGTCCGACCTGAGGCCAGGCGGAATCGTGCCGCTGCAAAGTGCGCCTGCGCTCAGCCCAGCTGAGAGGCAGGCGGCCCGCTCACCCCGCCGCCGCCTCTCGCAGCAAGGCTCACCCTGGCGCCCTCGTGCATTCGAGGGAGATCGGGTCGGACGACATCGAGATCGCGACCCTGTCATCGCCAGAGTGAGCCGCATGTCACCGACCGAATCCAGGGTCAGCAGCAGCCTCTGGATGCGGCTCGACCGGATCGTCGGCGTCCAGCCGGAAGCCTTCGGGTGCGTCTCCTCCGTCTCTCCTCGTGGGCACCTGCTGCGGCCACGCTCGCCTCTCGGACTGCGATCCCTGCAGCCACCAGGGGAGTCCCGAGCTCGCACTTCGTCTCGACCTTGTGGCGACGGCGCACCCTGGGCATCTCGTTCCCTCTCTGCTCTGCTCGAGCCTCGGCCGCCTTGTCACGACGGGTCCTGGCCCTCGTCAAGAGGCCCTTCTGCTTGTCGGCCCGTTCTCTCGTTGTCGGTCCGTTCTGCCCGTCAAGAAGGCCGTCGTGCCGTCTGCCCCGTCGTGCTCGCCAGAGCGGCGTACTCCTGCTTTGGTCTGAGCCTCGAACATTCCAGGAGGAGAAAAACACACAGACACAATGAATCGTCGATTCCCAGAAAATATGGGAAAATATGGGCAGTGGGGGGAAGACAGAAACCCAGGAAATATGGGAAACTATGGCGGATCTTTTTATTTGTGTGTAGTTATTTGTGTGTCTCATGGCCCCTTCAAACATGCTCAGCATCCTGGACGCGCGCAGCCTCTTCACCGTCGCGATGGCGGCACTCCCGAGCGCAGCGCGGTGTGTGGCCAGCGGCGCAGGCTCCGTAGGCGGCTGCACCCACGAGTCGTGCTGCATCGCGGCGGTCGGCAGCGCTGGCAGCACTCCCAGGGGCGGCTCAGCATCAGGCCCTCCCTCTGCTGCCGAGGGCTGCCGCCTCGTTCCTCATCGTCAAGGCGGACCTCGCTGCGCCTCGACCGCCGGGGAGATGGCGGCCTCGCCCTCGGCGGCCGTCTCGGCCTCCTTCGCGACGGCGAGCGCACATCGCCCCTCGCGGGCTCAGGCTCAGCTCCAGGCTCCACAGGGCGACTCGGCGGCTGCTCTGGAGCAGCGTCCGCCATCCGCCCTGCCGCCTGCGGCCGCCGAGCGTCCTGAGCCTGCCGCTGCCGGGGATGCCGCGCATGGCCGAGGCGCCCCTGCGGCAGCGTCGTGCAGTGCACGCGCGGCTGCGCGTCCGCCGCGCCGGGGTGGCCGCATGCTGGGCACCCCGCCCACACGTCGGGCTGCACGGCTGGCGGTGGCGGGATCCAGCCTGCAGGTCCTCCGACCCGGGCCTGCCCCTTGCCTCCGCCCTCGGCGGCCGCACGGCCGCCTGCGGCCCCCCCCTCTGCGGCCGTCGCGCACCTCGCAGGTGCACGTCGTTGCCGCCGCCGCCGCTGCTCGGATGACGCCAGCCGCCACCCCGACCAGGACCCGCGCGGCTGCGCGCTGTGTCCGGGCCCGCCCGTGACGGGACGGCTCCGCCCCGCGAAGCGTGGGGAGCCCCCAGCCGCGCAGGCCTGGCGGCGGCCGCGCAGCAGGCGGAGCGCAGCAGGCCCGGCTGCCACCTCGCGGGCCGCAGCAGCAGGCAGAGCACGGCTGGGACCGCACGCCTCACGGGCGCGGGCCGGCCCGTGTGGCAGCTGCCCCGAGCGAGGTTCGCGGCTACCTGGTATCCGCGCCCAGAGACTCGAGCCGCGGCGGCGGTCAGGAGGGGGGGAAGGAGGGGTGGATGGTGATGGTGATGGTGATGGCGGTGGTGGTGATGGTGATGGTGGTGGTGATGGTGGTGGTGGTGGTGGTGATGATGGCGAGGATGACGACGACGTTGATGTTGTTGATGATGATGCTTATAATGATGATGAAGATGCTGATAATGACGATGATTATGGTGACGCTGATGTCGATGATGATGATGCTGCTGCTGCTGATGATGATGATAACGCCGATGCTTATGTTGACGACGATTAATGTCGATGATGTTGTTGATGATGATGCCGATGCTGATACTGATGATGATGACGAAGATGATAATGCTGCTGTTGCCAATGATGATGCTGATGGTGTTTATCATGATGCTGCTGCTGCTGCTGATGATGCTGTTATTGATGATGATGGTGATGCTGATGATTCTGATGATGATGACGATGATGGCGACGAGGATTATGATGATGGTGGTGGTGGTAATGATGATGATGAGGAGGAAGAGGATGATGGTGATTGATGATGACGGCGGCGATGGTGATGAGGATGGTGATCATGATGACAACGCTGAAGCCGACGACGCCAACGCTGACTCCGACGTCGACGCCGACCGCGACGCCGATGATGGCGGTGATGATTATGGTGGTGGTGATGCTTGTCTGTGTTGGCGATACTAAGGTGCACATGTCGCCGTCGACGCTGATGACGGTGATGATGACGATGCCGATGATGACGACGGTAAGTTTGATGGTGATGATGGTGACGACAATGGATCTGATGATTCTGGTAGTAGTGCTGCTGATGATGATGATGGTGATGCTGATTATGATTATGCTGGTGGTGGTGACAATGATGATGCTGCTGCTGCTGAGGCTGCTGCTGAGGCTGCTGCTGATGATACTGATTCTGATGATGATGATGGAAATAATAATGATGATTCTGATGATGATGGACATGCTGCTGATGCTGATGATGATGATGCGGATGCTGATGATGATGATGATGATGATGATGCTGATGATGATGAATGATGATGATGATGCTGATGATGATGATGATGATGATGATGATGGAGGTGGTGGTGGTGATAATGACGTCGACGACGATGATGGTTATTCTGCTGTTGATGACACTAGTGCGGATGAGGATCGTGATTATGGTGGTGGTGATGGTAATGGTGATGCTAGTTGTGATGGTATCGGTGATGGCTCCGGCTACGACGCTGATGATGATGTGATCATTATGATGCTGATGATGATGATGATGATGATGATGATGATGCTGATGCTGGTGCTGATGCTGATGCTGGTGCTGATGCTGATGCTGATGCTGATGACGATGCTGCTGCTGCTGCTGTTGCTGCTGCTGATGATGATGATGATGAAAATGGTGGCGATGGTGATGTTCATGATGACGACGACGATAATGGTGATGATGGTGATGATGATGCTGATGATGCTAATGATCACGACGACAGCATCGACGACTACGATGACTGTAATGATTGTGATGATTCTGATCGCGATGATGGTTACGCTATGATAACGGTGATGATGGTGAGGTCGATGGTGTTGATTCGTTCGATGGGTATCACAGTTTGAGCCGCAATGCAGGGGCTGATAAACGTAGAGCAGCCAGAAGCCTGGCTCGCGCGCCTCAGCTCCTCTTCCCCGTTGGTCCTCTGCTGCTGCTGCTGCTGCTGCTGCTGCTGCTCTTCCGCGTCGACGTCCCACGACGGCGCTCGCACGCGACGTCGACGACGACGACCTCTGCCGCCGCCCCGGGCAGCTCGCGGAGTGTCGCTTGACCCCCGTCGACGCCGGTCCGGCGACGCCGCCCGATCGCCCGACGACGCCTTCGACGACGCCCGACTGCGTCGCCGACGTCCCCCTTCCCTTCCCCCCCTCCTCCTCCTCCTCCTCCTCCTCCTCCTCCTCCTCCTCCTCCTCCTCCTCCTCCTCCTCCTCCTCCTCCTCCTCCTCCTCCCCCTCCCCCAGGCAGATCACGGAGCACCGGCTGCCCCGCGATTTTGACTACCACCGCATGCCCGCGCCCTGGCTGCAGGCGGGCGGCGGGGGCCCCCCCCCGCGGGCCTCTCGGCGGGCCTCTCCCCCCCGGAGGCCCTCGCCTGCGCCGGCGCGCCGCCCTCCCCCGCTGCCGCACCTGCCGCTGCTGCTGCTGCTGCTGCTGCGCCTCCTCCTCCTCCTCCTCCTCCTCCTCTTCCTCTTCCTCGTCTTCGTCTTCCTCGTCCTCGTCCTCGTCCTCCTCCTCTTCCTCTGCTTCCCCTTCCGCTTCCTCCTCTTCTTCTTCTTCCTCTTCTTCTTCTGCTTCTTGATCGTCGTCGTCGTCGGCCTCGGCATCGGCCTCGGCGTCGGCATCGGCGGCTGCCTCTGCGTCGACGTCGCCGTCGACGTCCATTGTTATCGTTGCCGTCGCCGTCGTCGTCGTCGTTCGAGGAGGAGGATGAGGAGGAGGAGGAGGAGGAGGAGGAGGAGGAGGAGGAGCAGGGCGGTGGCGGCGGCGGCGGCCGACGACGACGACTACGAGAAGGGGGGGGCGTTGACGACGAGATGGGGGGAGGAACACGGGGGTGGCATGGGAGGGAGAGGGGCAGGGAGCAGGGAGCAGGAGGCCGAGCTGGAGAAAACGCGAGACCCTTCCTGCTCCTCTTCCTCTTCACTTCCTCCGTCTTCCTCCTTCTTCTTCCCTCCTCTTTTTCCGTCTCCTCCCCCTCCTGCTTCGTGACGCAGCGGATCAGACAACAGCCGGGCAGCGCTGCTCCCGGAACGGGAGCAGGGCATCGCGTCAGCCGTTCTGCTAGGTGTTTGCCCGTGGTCTAGCAGCATGCGATGGCGTCGACTAGGCTCACGAGAGCAAATCGGGTACACCGTGATTCCTGTCGCCCAGGCGACGGCGGCGACCGTCTTCCGATGCCCATGGGCGCTCATCTTGTGGGCAGCGAGGGCCTTGTTCGACGTGTCTACTGGCAATGCTCACACGCATGCCGCAACGCCTCTTCCTCCATGTATTTGGTCTCCGACCCAGCATCCTTGGTGAAATCGCTCACCGCGGCCTCCAATTGGTCCGTGTGCTCACGGGCCCACTCCTTCCAACGACGCCACTCCGCGCAAGGGTCAACAACGTATCGTGGAGGCCTTACGGCCAGTGCCGCCGACCCGGACGGCGGGACCCCAGGGGGCGATATCTTGACTTAAGTCGGGCGTGTCCCTCTACAGAAGGAATATTCCAAAATTGTCAAGAAACTGCTTGGGGATGATTTTTGACTATTTTTGATCATTTTTGAATTTTTTGTCGACTCTTGTTTCGTTTTTGTTTTTGTTTTTTAATCTCCCAAAGTCCGCCTGACATGCCCGACCGAAATCTGGACCCGGGACCACCCTCCGCCACCACAGGCGGCACCTCCCCCGGGACCCCCTTTGGCGAGCCCCCCTTGGGGGCCGTGGTCTGCTTCTGGACCCCCCTACAGGACCCCTCTCCCACAGGCGGCCCTCCCCCCTCTTGCTCGTCTCGCCTGACCACGGGGGGGACTGCAACGGGGACGGGGGCCCGCCGGGACCCCCAGGGGGGGGGGTAATCTGACCCGGGCCCCCCCTCCCCCCCGCTGCACCTCCCGCCCCCCCCACCTACCCCCCACTCTCCCCCGTGTCCCTCCCCCTTTTCAGGGAGGTGAAGACGGGGAGGGGATCGACTTAGTTACGATGTTGTTTTTTTCTGCTCGTTCCACAATCCCCTTGGGACTGGCGACGACGCGAAGACGACGACGGCGTCTCACACACGCCGAAGGGTCGGCGGATTTCTTGTGTCGCAACGCGTATCCCTCCTAGCTCATGCAGGATCGCAGGCGAGTTGTTTTGAGAACGGCAGTGAATGAGATCATGAAGCCGAGAGGGGCGACACCAGTCGCAGGGTGGGACCTCTCAGGTAGAGAGCGCCTTATTGTGGGGAGACATTGGGGCCTCCTGATGAGGTATTCGACGTGGAGTGTTGTACGGGCCCTTTCGCTCCCACATTCTTGGGATTTCTCAGGTACAGCGCCTGGCGGGGAGATGCGCGTCTCTTTTTTCGAGCCCCATCTTATCTCTGTGTAGCCGGTGCAGCATTGAGGCCTCCCAACGGGATGTTCGACCTGGGGTGTTGGGGTGTTGGGCGGGCCCTTTCGCGCCCATACTGGTGGGACCTCTGAGGTAGAGGGCCTGTTTGCGGTGAGATGCGCGTTTCTTTTCCGAGCCCCATGATCATCGCGGTGTAGCCGATGCGGCGCTGGGACCTCCCAATGGGGTTTTCGGCTTGGTGAATTTTACGGGCTTTTTCGTGCCCACATTGGTTGGATTTCTCAAACCCGATGGTCATCGCGGTGTAGCTGGTGCGGCATCGGGGTTTCCCAAGGGGGTTCGGCTTGATGAGTTTTACGAGCCTTTTCGCGCCAACACTGGTGAGATCTCTCAGGTAGAGCGCCTGCTTGCGGGGAAGCTCGCGTTAGTTTTAGAGCTCCATGATCATCGCGATGTAGCCAGTGCGGCATTGAGGCCCCACAAGAGGGTTTTTGCTCGTCCCTTTCCTCGGGGCAGGTGAAGCTCCTGTCCATCCTCGGCTTGCTGGCGCGCTGCCGCGACCGATGCCACCCTGTCCTCGCTTCGAGGGCGGGGGGGGGTCGGGTGGAGAGGAGGAGAATGACGACGACACTGAACTGAGGTAGGACGATGAGGATGAGGCTGGATGGGGATGGGCATGGGGAGTGAGTGGAGCAGGAGGAGGAGGCTGAGGAGGAGGAGGAGAAGGAGGAGGAGGAGGAGGAGGCGGAGGAGTAGGTGTAGTAGTCGTAGTAGTCGTCTTCGTAGTAGTAGTAGTAGTAGTAGTAGTAGTAGTAGTAGTAGTAGTAGTAGTAGTAGTAGTAGTAGTAGTAGTAGTAGTAGTAGTAGTAGTAGTAGTAGTAGTAGTAGTAGTAGTAGTAGTAGTAGTAGTAGTAGTAGTAGTAGTAGTAGTAGTAGTAGTAGTAGTAGTAGTAGTAGTAGTAGTAGTAGTAGTAGTAGTAGTAGTAGTAGTAGTAGTAGTAGTGGTAGTAGTACTAGTGGTAGTAGTCGTAGTAGTAGTCGTAGTCGTAGGAGCAGCAGCAACAGCAGCAGCAGCATCATCAGCAGCAGCAGCAGCAGCAGCAGCAGCAGCAGCAGTAGTAGTAGTAGTAGTAGTAGTAGTCGTAGGCGTAGGCGTAATATTGTTCATGCTGTTGCTGTTAGTAGTATTATCAGTAGTCATAGTAGTAGAAGTAGAAGTAGTAGTCGTAGTCGCAGAAGAAGTGGCAGCAGTAGTAGTAGTAGTAGTAGTAGTAGTAGTAGTAGTAGTAGTAGGTAAATATTAGTAGTAGTAGTAGTAGTAGTAGTAGTAGAGTAGTAAGTAGTAGAAGTAGTGTAGTATAGTAGTAGTAGTAGTAGTAGTCGTAGTAGTAGTAGTAGTAGTAGTAGTAGTAGTAGTAGTAGTAGTAGTATTAGTAGTAGTAGTAGTAGTAGTAGTAGTAGTAGTAGTCGTAGTAGTAGTAGTAGTAGTAGTAGTAGTCGTCGTAGTAGCCGTGGTTCCCGTCGTCGTCGTCGTAGTAACATCATTATTATTATTAGTAGTAGTAGTAGTAGTAGTAGTAGTAGTAGTAGTAGTAGTGGTAGTAATAGCAGCAGTAGTCGTATAAGTAGCAGACGTAGTAATAGTAACCGTAGTAGTAGCAGCAGTAGTAGTAGACGTAGTAGTAGTGGTCGTAGTAGTAGTGTGAGTAGTAGTAGTAGTAGCAGTAGTAGTAGTAGTAGTAGTAGTAGTAGTAGTAGTAGTAGTAGTAGTCGTAGTAGTAGTAGTAGTAGTAGTAGTAGTAGTAGTAGTAGTAGTAGTAGTAGTAGTAGTAGTAGTCGTAGTCGTAGTATGAGTAGGAGTAGGAGTATTAGTAGGAGTAGTCGTAGTAGTAAAAGGAGGAGGAGGTGGAGGAGCAGTAGGAGGAGGAGGAGGAGGAGCAGGAGGAGGAGGAGGAGGAGCAGGTCGTGGAGGCGGACTATGAGGAGAGATCATAGGGTCATGGGGCCAGGAAGTGCGCGGTGCGCACCGCATGCAGGTGTGCCGCAATGGCAGGCAACCGGCACCATCGGCCTCCCTTTACGGGAGGAAGCGGTCCCGAAGGCTCGCGCACCGACGAATCGCCCAGCGACTTGCCTCCAGCCGACAGGGCGTGGTGCGTAGGGGGACGGTCCGTTCACCTCGTCGCTGCAAGGTACATCCTGGACGTCAACCCCTGCCCAATCAGCTGGCATGCGAACTGTTTTTTCCCCACGGTGAGCGGGCACACGGCCACCATTGGACTTACGGGCCACATGGCCCCGCCTCTCAAGCAAATGCGCAATTCCCCGTGCTTGGTACCCACCTCCAGGTCACGGGGCGTGCCTAGCACCGATGCCACGGGCAAAGTGCCACGTGGCTGCTTCAAAAGGCGCGAGCCCGTTTGGCTGCCCCCAGTCGCCACGTGCAGTTGAGTCTGACGGTGTGCCCCAAGGAATGTGTGTGTGGCGCTGACACCATGAGAACAGGTGCCAGGCCCTCACCCTCTGGGCTGGAGGAGGAGGAGGAGGAGGAGGAGGAGGAGGAGGAGGAGGAGGAGGAGGAGGAGGAAGGGAAGGAAACAGGAGGAGGGAAGGAGTGAGGATTGTTTCGGTTGCCTGGCCTTGGATTCTCTTCGGCAACCGCGCCTCGACGAGGGCTTTCTGGGGAGGCCAGTCAAGGGAGGCTGTCCAGGGCGCGTTGGTCGGAAGCTGGAGGCTCGAGTCAAGGGCAGTATTTTGTTCAACGAAGAGGAGGAATGAACTTGTGTGTGTGTGTGTATGTGTCCGCGCCCGCTACCATGGTTGCAGCACGGGCTGGCCGCCCCGGCCGCTCGGCGGCGGCACCCGCCATGTGAGCGCTCTCCCTTCCTCCTCCTGGCCCGCGGCCGCTTCGCCTTTCTTTTTCTCCTGCCGCCGATTAACTTGCGCCTTCCGTTGCCGTGACCGCCCGAGCTCGTGTCCGGACTGTATCTGCCGCGCTGCGATGTAAAAGTGTGTGTGTGTGTGTGTGTTTGTGTGTTCGCCGTATATTGATTCGCTTTGACCGTAATGTCGGCTCCTGGGGAGCCCTGGATGCCATTATTTTGGTGGGCCTTGTCGCAGAAGCGTGTTGGTGTCGTGCGTCCATCTGGGAAACCCCACACCGTGCTCAGAAACGGGCCCTGTTGGGCCATTGTGGGGCCCAGTGGGGGCCGTTTCGGAGCGCATCGGGCCTCTTCGGGGCTTCTTGGGCCCTGTTGGGGCTTTTGGGGACCTGCTGCCGGTTGTGGGGGCCTTTTTTTGGGGCGTAGGGCTCGCAATGTCAGTTCTATTTCCCCTCTTGGGTCTCTCTTGGCGCTTACTTGGGAGCGTCTTGGGCCGTGTTGGGTGCCTCGTGGGCCGTCTTGGGACCTCTTTTGGCCGTCTTGGGTCCTCTGGGGATCCTTGCTGGCCGTCTTGGGGCGTTCTTGGGGGCCTTGGGGAAGGCAAGAAGTGCCAAGAAGGCGAAGACGGTCAAGACGCTGACGTAAGGACGGCTTCGTGCTCAGGCGTGGCTCTGGTCTCCAGGGCGTTCCTCAGACCTAGGTCGGGGGACGTGTTCGGGGCCGAGGCTCGCCGTGATCAGGAAAGGCCGCTCAGTTCCTTATTCAGCGTTCGATATTGTAGCATGATGGCTATGTGCCCACAGTGAAAGTTTCCCACAGGGAATAATCCTTTTTTGATCTTAGGGCCCTGTTGGAATTCCTCTTGGAGCGCTCCTGATGCGTCTTAGGGGCCTCTTGCGGTGCCTGGAGGCAGTCTTTGGTCTTGGGAAGTGTTGTGGCCATCTGGGGCGACCTGAAGCCGTTAGGTACAACAGTGAGGAGTTATTCATACGGAATATTATTGGAAGAGGTCTGGAAGGGGGAGGCGGGATGGGGGGGTGAATGGAGGAAGGATCAGGGGTGATGATGATGATGATGATGCTGCTGCTGCGCTGGTGATGACGATGCTTCTGCTGCTGCTGATGATGGTAGCGGAAGTGGTTTTGGTGGTGGTGACCGTGATGAGGGTGCTGCTGCTGATGATGTTGCTGATGATGCTGCTTACGATGATAACGATGCTGATGCTGATGATTATGATGACAATGGTAATGGTGATGGTGACTGTGACGATGTTGATGATTATGTTGACGATGATGTTGATGAAGAGTATGATGGTGATGACGATATGGATGCTGTTGTTGATGATGGTGCTGACACTGATGATGCTGATGATGATGATGATGATGATGATGGTGATGTTGATGGTGATGATGGTGGTGGTGATGATGATGCTAATGCTAATGCTGATGATGATGATGATGATGCTGGTGATGATGCTGATGATGATGACGATGCTGACTCTAATGATAGTGACGATGATGATGATTCTGCTATTGTTGTTGATGATGATGGTGGTGAATGTGACGACGATGACGATAGCGATGACAATGATGATGCTGATGATGCTGCTGCTGATGATGCTGATGCTGATGATGATGATGCTGTTTAAGGGTATGACGGTGATTGTGGATGCTGTTGGTGACGGTGCTGATACGGATGATGATGATGATGCTGCTGGTGATGGTGATGCTGATGCACATGATGATGCTGTTTTTGTTGGTGGCGATGGCGACTACGATCATGATGATGCTGATGGTGATGCAGACGCTGATGGTGGTGATGATGATACTGATGATGACGAGGATGATGATGATGATGATGATGATGATGATGATGATGATGATGATGATGATGATGATGATGATGATGATGATGCTGATGATGATGATGATGATGATGATGCTGATGATGCAGATACTGCTGCTGCCGCTGCTGCTGATGATGATGATGATGATGATGGTGGTGGTGGTGGTGGTGGTGATGGTGATGGTGATGGTCAGGAGGAGGAGCACGAGGAGGATGATGATGAGGAGGAGGATCAGGGGGATGGATGGGGAATGAGGCAGAAGGATGGAGTATTGACGACGAGGATTGGGAGGAGGAGGAGGAGCCTGAGGATATTGATGAGGTGGAGGAGTAGGACGAAAAGGATGATGATGATGATGATGATGATGATGATGATGATGATGATGATGATGATGATGATGATGATGATGATGATGATGATGATGATGATGATGATGATGATGATGATGATGATGATGATGATGATGATGATGATGATGATGATGATGATGATGATGATGATGATGATGATGATGATGATGATGATGATGATGATGATGATGATGATGATGATGATGATGATGATGATGATGACGACGACGACGACGACGACGATGATGATGATGATGATGATGATGATGAGGATGAGGATGAGGATGAGATGAGGATGAGGATGAGGATGAGGATGAGGATGATGATGATGATGATGATGATGATGATGATGATGATGATGATGAGAATGATGAGGATGATGATGATGCTTGGTGGTGGTGGTGGTGGTGGTGATGGTGGTGGTGGTGATGGTGATGGTCAGGAGGAGGAGGAGGAGGAGGAGGAGGAGGAGGAGGAGGAGGAGGAGGAGGACGAGGATGAGAAGGATGAGGAGATTGAGGATCGGAGTCAGTTTGAGCCCTCCCCTTCCCTCTCCCCCTTCTCCCTCCTCGTTCTCCTCCTCCTCCTTCTCCTCCTCGTCAATGGGTCTCTGGCTGTCCCTGGAGGCCCTTCGAAGTCTCGTGGCCTCTGGAGGCCCAGAGAGGGCCGGGAAAATACCCAAGGATCTCGGCAGGCCAGCACTCTTCCACCAGCAGGTTTGCAGCCGGGGGCCGACCTGCGGCCTGGCCGCCCCGCGCGCCCCCCGCGGCCTAGGCCGCGTGAGTGCGCCTTCCTCCTCCTCCCGTCTCTGCGGCTGGCTCTCTTCTTTTCCTCTTCCTCCCGCATGCGGGACCATTCGCGGTACCGTAGCCCGGATGGCTCGGACGCGCGAGCGGACCGCCTCTGCCGCGCCGCGGCGGGAAACAAAACTTTGCAGCCACAGGGCTGGCGCAGGGCGGAGTTGTGGCCCAGAGCTGGGGATACGTTGAGCCCGAGTCATCCGTCAGTGAGTCGGTCCTCCTCCTCCTCCTCCTCCTCCTCCTCCTTTTCCTCCTTTTTCTCCTCCTCCTCCTCCTCCTTTTCCTCCTCCTCCTCCTCCTCCTCCTCCTCCTCCTCCTCCCCTCTAGGGCGTTGCGGTGCCATGCCGCGCCTGGGGCTTCGGTGCCGAGTGCAGGGCAGTTGCGGTCGGCCTTGGGCGCGTGTCCCCCTTGGGCTCTTATAGAAACACAGAGCAGGCCAGAATAGTTCTCTGCTCCTCCTCTTTTTTCCTCCTTCTCCTTCCGCGCAGCGTCGCGGTGCAGATGCTCGCGGCTTGGTGCAAGGTGCCAGGCCGCCCGCGCTGGCTCCTTGCCACCCCAGCTGCGCGTCGGCTTGGACAGCGCGGCGGCGCCCCGTGAGCACGCCGCCGGGGCACCCTCGTTCTACCCTGGGCCTGCCCTTTTGCTGCTTGACCTCCTCTTCCTCCCTCCTCCTTCCTCCTCTGCTTTTCCTCTCGTCTCCCTCGTCCGTCCCTTGCCTCTCTGTGCTCTTGTCTTCTCGGCCTCGACCTTGTTCATTCGAGTTTTTATTCGCTCCGGGTTTTTGATCTTTCGTCTTCCACCTCGGTCTCGGGCCTCGTCCGAGCGAGTGCAAGGGCGAGATCAGGCAGGTCGAGGGTTGTGCGCATGCTGGTGCAAGTTCGTCCCAGACGCGCCCGCGGCTGCTGCTGCTGACGCCGCCGTCGCCGACGTCGTCGAACCTGTCCCCCCTGGGTGAGTGTCGCTCCTCCTCCCTCCTCCCTCCCCACTTGTCCTCACGATCCGTGTCAAACAATATCATGCGGGCCACTCCTTCCAAAACTCTTTCCAAAACCTTCATCACCGACGCGAGGACGCCGTCATCGTCGTCGCCGTGATCAGCATCGGCGCCCGCACTGGCCGCGCATTCGTCGTTGTCAACATCGTCACCAGTATCACTACTATCACCAGCGTGTCTGCCGTTGTCTACGTTGCCATGATACCCCGCCCACCCAAATCGCCGACTCGCAGTGAAGCGCTGCCCTCTGGGATGTGCCCAGCGGTCAGCGCCACCGCGGCCGCGTCGGTCGCGCCAAACTAGCTGGCTGCGCGCGCGTGCTTGGGTTGGCGCGGTAGCAGAGATGCACCAGCCAACGCCAAGCATGCATCGCAATCGCCACCCCATGGGGTTTGCAGACCAAGTTGCGGGTGGGTGGGTGGGATGTGTGCAAGAGCACGGGATGTGTTATGCCACTTGTTTAAATCAATTGCACCACGTAGGGTGCACCATATAAGTTGTACCACGTGGGTTGCACTACCTAGACTGCACAATTTATGTCGCACCATATTTGTATTACATGTATACATGTGGCACATCATATGCTCCATGGTATCTTTGGCACATTCCAAAGCACCCAACATATATATATATATATATATATATATATGGCACGCTCCACATATAAGGTACCGCATCTGATGCACCACATCGAGTCCACACAGGTTGCTAGGAGTACGCTGTTGTGGGTCAGCGCTGGCTATCATATGGTTGTGGTTGTGACCGGTCTTTGGGTTACACCTCTTTGTGGCAGGCGCTCTCTTTCAGTTGGTGGTTTTCCCCCAATAATCGCTCCAAGCTTGCCCTCATAGCTGGCCTGCAGATTGTAGCCTTCGTTGAGGCAGGGGTTCTCCTGCAGGCTGTAGCTCTCCTCGTAGCTGTTGCTGTCGGTGTGCCAGGTGCCCCGCCTCCCGCTGTACTAGTTGCGGCTGGTGCTTTCCAGTAGGCCGAAACCTTCCTTGGACTGTGGCTCTCCTGTTTGATGTTGCCCTGATTTTGGCTGTAGCTGTCCTCCAGGTTGTAGCGTCGTTGCGGACGGTGCTCTCCTTCGGGCTGCTGTTTCCTTCAAGCTGCGGCATTCTTGGCATCTGAAGCTTACATTGTGGCTGTTGTCCTCCTTGAGTTTGAAGCTTTCATGGTGGCGAGTGCCCATCAACAGGTCGCATTGTCCGCCGTAACTCATACTTTTGGCTGCGGAGCCCTGTTCGGCTGTATCTGTCCTCGAGGCTTTGGGTTTACGTCAGCGTGTAGCCGTCCTCGAGGCCAGCCTCGAGCAAGCCGCTCCGGGGGTGCCTTACTGGGAGCCTTGGAGAGGGGCTGATGTACCCTGCGATGCCGGCTTCTAATCTAAAACTCTCTTAGTTCTCCAACCCGGGAGAACCCGGATGTCGATGCAGTCCAAAGCGAGCAAAACGCTTAGAGGAAACGTTGGCAAGGGCGCTGGAAAGACTTGTGTAGTCCACTTGTGCTCTCCCCCATGGTGCAGCTGTCCGTCTGGCTGTGGCCCTCCTGCGGGCTGTTGCTCTCCCGCAGGGTGCAGCTCTCCTCGTGGCTGAAGCCCTCTTTGTGGCTGCAGCTACAGTGGAGGTCCATGCAAAGAAGCACCCTGCTTGCCTCCAGGGTGCCCTGGGTTTCTTGGGTTTCGATAGTTTTGCCATGGGGAGCGTGATGTTCCCACACCAAGCATCGATGGACGTCCTGGGGTCTCAGGGTTGGGTTTCTTGTGAAAGGTTTCGTGTGGACGGGCCTCCACTGTATCCCTCCGTTCTTGCTTTGGCCGCTTTCACGTCCGCTGCAAACACCTCTGTAATCTGGCGATTGCGTGCCTTGCCGTCCACAGCACATGCGCTCGATATGCACCAGTCCGTCGTGATCGGTGGTGGCGTATGTTGCAACCGCTGAGCCACATCGGTTACATTGCCACACTCGACGGCATGTCGTAGCTCGTCGTCGTCTTACTCACTCACTCACTCACTCACTCACACTCCTCCTCCTCCCCTCCTCCCTAACGACCTCTGCGATGTGGACTGTCTTTGTCGACGACGCCCCCAGGGTCGGTGAAGTCTCCCTCCTGATCCTCTTTCTCCTCCTGACTCGCTCTCTCACTCACTCACTCCTTGCTCGCGTTGTTCCTCCCTCCCCCCCAAGGGCGGCGTCAGTGTGGGCCGGCAGGGAGAGCCCTCGAAGGCTTGAGCCTTCCCCACCATACCCCGTGCCTGCGCGTGACGCCATGGCGGCCGCTGCCGCGGCGCCACTCCCGTTGCGGACGCCCCGCGCCGCCCCACCCCCCCCACCGATTCGGAGGGCCGATGGTGATGATGATGATGATGATGATGATGATGATGATGATGATGATGATGATGCTGATGCTGATGCTGATGCTGATGCTGATGCTGATGATGATAATGGTGATGGTGATGGTGATGGTGATGGTGATGGTGATGGTGATGATGATGATGGTGGTGGTGATGATGATGGCGGTGGTGGTGGTGATGATGATGACGATGACAGTGATGGTTGTGGTGATGATGAAGATGATGATAGTGATGGTGATGATTCCGATAATCAGTATGATGCTGATGCTGATGCTGATGATGACGATGATGATGATGACGGTGAATTTGGTGATGCTGCTAATGATGCTGTTGGTGGTGGAGGTGGTGATGATGGTGATGGTGATTCTGTTGTGATGGTTATGATAACGAGGATGCTGATGAATATGATGACAATGTTGACGATGCTACTTTTGTTGAAGGTGCTGATGGTTAATGATAACAATTATCTTAACGATGACGATGCCGACGATGCTACTGATGATGCTGCTGCTGATGATGATGGTGGTGGTGATGATGCTACTGATGATGATGATGCTGGTAATGATGATGATGATGATGATGATGATGATGATGATGATGATGATGATGACGATGATGATGCTGCTGCTGATGATGCTGATGATGATGATGATGATGATGATGATGATGATGATGATGATGATGATGATCGGGAACTGGAACATATACATGAACAGTGCCAGGGTATTTTTTTCAATCCGGGGACGACGTCGGGGTGGTGTGGTGTATACTTTTCCCCCGTTTTCCACGGGACACAACAAAATATGTATACACCAGGATCCCGTATACACCAGGATCAGCGTTCCTGTGCGAATTTCATCGCAGGGTTGGAATAAGCATCGGTGTATAGAGTTCGTTTCCCTTGATGATGATGCTGCTGCTGGTGATGATGATGATGATGATGATGATGATGATGATGATGATGATGATGATACTGCTGCTGCTGCTGATGATGCTGATGATGCTGATGGTGGTGATGATGTTGATGAGATTGATGGTGGTGTTGTTGATCTGTCGATTGTGGTGACGATGAGGATGTTGTTGATGATGGTGGTGATGGTGATGCTGGTGAAGGTGGTGATGCTGATGGTGGTGGTGGGATGGTGTGATTTTGATGATGCTGGTGATGCCGGTTGCGGTGGTGGTGATGGCGGTGATGATGACGATGATGATTGCGATGGTGGTGGTGATGATGATGGTTGTGGTGCTGCCGATGAAGTTAGTGAGGCAGATGGTGGTGGTGGTGGTGGAGTGCTGAGGCGGCGAGGTGATTATTGTTATGTCGATGATGATGGTGATGCTGATGCTGCTGCTGATGATGATGTTGCTGATGATGATGATGGTGATGATGATGACGATGCTGATGGTAATGGTGATACTGCTGCTGGTTCTTCTGATGCTGATGATGCTGATGACGATGATGATGATGATGCTGATGCTGATGCTGATGCTGATGATGATGATGATGATGATGATGATGATGATGATACTGATGCTGATGATGCTGATGCTGATGCTGATGACGATGTTGATGATGATGATGAATATGACGATGCTGATAATAATGATGATGGTGATGGTGATGATGACGGTGATGCTGATTGTGATGATGATGGTGATGATGATGCTGCTGATGCTGATGCTGATGATGAGTATGATGATAATTCTGATGATGGTGGATGTGATGATGATGCTCATGATCCTGATGATGATGACAGGAGTGACGACGATGATGATGATCATGATGTTGTTGCTGATAGTGATGATGCTGCTGATGACGATGCTGATTCTGCTGCTGATGATGGTGATGATGAGGCTGATGATGCTGATGATGATGCTGGTTATGATGATGCTGATGATGATTCTGATGCTGATGATGATGATGATGATGATGATGATGCTGATGCTGATGCTGATGCTGATGATGCTGATGCTGATGCTGATGCTGATGCTGCTGCTGCCGATGATGGTGGTGTTGGTGTTGATGATGCGTATGCTTCTCTGCCGATGCCGAGGATTCTGTTTGTGATGGAGGTGTTCGTGGTGGTGTGTGGTGGTCGTGAGATGATATGAGCAGAAGGAGGAGGAGGAGGAGGAGGAGGAGGAGGAGGAGGAGGAGGAGGAGGAGCAGGAGGAGCAGGAGGAGCAGGAGGCGGAGTATGATGATGAGGAGGACCAGTGTCAACGTGACTGTTGCGTCCTGGCAATCCTTACTCGTTTCAGAACGCCATTCCGAACACTTGAACCATACGAATCTTCGAACCGGTCGCACACTTTTTAGTCGAACGTGCGTAGCGCTAAGGCGAAAACCACACTTTGAAAAATGTGCCGCCATCCATCTATGGACTGTTGCAAACTTTGGAGACAAACGCGCCCAGCGCTGAGGCGAGGGCCACGTTTCGAAGAGACCCGCCTTCCGTCCGTGCAGCTGTTGCAAACTTTTGAGACGGATGTGCGCGGCGCCGAGGCGAGAGCCACATTTTGAAAAGCACCCGCTCTCCGTCCGCGAAGCTGTTGTACAGTTTCACTCGCAGAATCGTGCACAGCGAGGAAGTCTGGCGAACTGCCCGGCACGCCCTGCTGACACGCCCGGAGATGCGACGGGGCGCAGTGATTTACAAGGAAAACGGACGGAGCGAGGAGCGAGGAGCGAGGAGCGAGGGGCGAGGAGCGAGGAGGAGGAGGAGGAGGAGGAGGAGGAGGAGGAGGAGGAGGAGGAGGAGGAGGAGGAGGAGGGGGGAGGGGGAGGAGGAGGAGGGGAGAGGAGGAATGGGAAGTGGAGGAGGAGGAAGGGGGGAGGAGGAGGAGGAGGAGGGAGGAGGAGGAGGAGGAGGAGGAGGAGGAGGAGGAGTGGAGTTGGAGGAGGAGGAGGAGGAGGAGGAGGAGGAGGAGGAGGAGGAGGAGGAGGAGGAGGAGGATGTGGAAAGAGCCTTCGGACCCCCCCTCCCCCCCGAGGGCACTCGAAGCCTACTCTGCGCAGTTTATGCTTCGGATGTCGTGCTCTCTTCGGTGCGGGCCCCCACGGGAGTCCTGGCGGGCGTGGCGTGCGTCAGCCAGGGGACCTGCGTGCTGGTGTGGCCCCCGGGCGGGGAGCGACGAGATGGTCTGCAAGCCCCTTGTCTGCTCTGGCACAGGCTGGAGCGCCGCCACGGGACCTACTCCGGCAGGGGCGAGCTCGTGGCGGCTTCACCTGGCCACGCCCGTACCTCAGGGGCCGTTGGCTCGCGCTGCACAAGCCTAGTGGGTCGTCTAATGAGCGCACAGTCACACTGAGGTAGGCGCGTAGTTCTAGGCCTCCCAGGAGGGGTCGGAGTAGATGGGGTCGGAAGATCGCGCCGCATCGTTGATGCATCGCCGATGGCCGCTCGATGTGGGGCCCGATTCGCTTCACGTCGACGTCGCCAGTGCATCGCCGACGTCGACGATGCATCTGCGGTGCATCGCTGATACATCGCCGATGCATCGCCGATGTATCGGCGATGCGGCGCGATCCTCCGACCCCATCTACTCGGACCCCATCTAAGAGACCCCTAGCATCGTCCAATGCGTTGCTGCGTGCCGAGCCCTGTCTAAGGGTTAATTTGGGAGCTGACTCTCGTTTCGGCAGTCTTGCGGCGGTTGCCCCTGTGGGACCTGGGCGAAGGCCCGTCGGTTGTGCTGGTGACGGTAATTACTCACCTGCAGCCGTGCTTCCATGCACCAGTCAACCATGCTTCGTGGGTATTCGACCGCGTCTTGAGCCGCCCAAGCGCCCCGTCGGAGCAGTTTGTCGCGCTTGAGGAGGAGGAGGAGGAGGAGGAGGAGGAGGAGGAGGAGGAGGATGGAGGAGGAGGAGGAGGAGGAGGAGGAGGAGGAGGAAGGGAGGAGGAGGAGGAGGAGGAGGAGGAGGAGGAGGAGGAGAGAGAGGGGAGGAGGAGGAGCGGAGGAGGAGGAGGAGGAGGGGATAGGGGGAGGGGAGGGGAGGAGGAGGTGGAGGAGGAGGAGAGGAGGAGGAGGAGGAGGAGGAGGAGGAGGAGGAGGAGGTGGAGGAGGAGGAGGAGGAGGAGGAGGAGGAGGAGGAGGAGGAGAGAAGCGCCCTCGTACTGGCGGACCGGCTTTTTTGGTCCGCGGCTCGTGCGTGTGGCTGCACGGCGGCCGCGTGCGCGCGGCTGGCCGTTTTTTTGGCCTTGGAGTGCTCGCGTGTGTAAGCACCCTAAGACGGCCCTCGGATGCCGCAGGCAAGCCGTGTCTTGATCCTGCTCTGGATGTAAGGTTTGCAGGGGCTCGGCATCGTTCGGACGTGTGCATTTTTCCCTCGGCGAGGACCATCGAGGAGCATCCTTGATCACTTGGCGAGACAGCCACGCACGATACCGAAAAAACGCACACAGGAAGTGGACGTCCGAGCGATGGCCAGGTTCTGGCTGTGCGGGCTTGCACGGGAGTCCCGGCCCCACTCACCGGGGCTGGCCAACACTCCGAGTCGCCAGCAGATGGCCCGGGGGCCCCGTGAAGGCCCCCTGATGCCGCAACTGGAGGACAACCTCCGTCTTGACCCTGTTCTGGATGTGGGAGTCACCACCTACCAGACCACCCCAACCCAACCCGAAGGCCTCAATTTGCCCTCCATTTCCAGTGGGGGGGGTCGGGGAACGTCGAAAAAACACATGGAACCCGTACCCCCCCCAACCCGAAATTCGGGTCAAATTCGGGTCTTCGGGTTGGGTTGGGGTGGTTTGGTAGGTAGTCAGGGAAGTCTTCGTACGCGGGTCAAAGATCCGCGCTCAGACCTCTCCAGAACCTGCACCAATAACAGACGATCATAGGATGTATGCATCAACAGTGTAGCATTCACCAGGAGCACGCACCAATCGCGTGCGTCAAGTCAGTACAAACACATCAACAGCTAACACACGCCATGCCATTCGCCCAGACCATACATCACTGCTGCACGTTGAAAGCATACATGATCATCCTCAGGAGGGGAAAAACACACAGATACAATTAATCGTCGATTCGCAGGAAAATATGGGAAACTATAGGAAGTGGGGGGAGACAAACACCCAGAAAATATGCGACAATTTTGGGAATCCTGTTTTTTTTTGTGTCTGTGTGTGTGTGTGTGTGTGTGCGTATTTATTTGTGTGTCCCAGGGCCCCTCCATATCCTTCGCACGCCAGTAACTACCATAAATCCATGACAGGGGCTCAAACCATACATCAATACTACACGTGGAATGCACACACGGATACCAGACAGCAGCAACAGTGATACATTGCACACACCAATAACATACGCCAGTGACACTCACCAATCACATCTGCCATGCACGTAACGCACATCACCGGCATCACTGAAGAACCTGCGTTCTTGATCTGCTGAAGCTCCGTCACCATTTGCTCTGGATTGACTTTTGAACCGTCCCGTGGCCCTAAGCTGGCCTCCAGAGGCTTACAGCAGAGAGTTAGAATCCACTGCCCCTCTCTTGTGAGGCAATTGTATAGGAGGGGGTGCAGAGGGCACGGTGTTCACACAGTGGTTGGAATTAGTGATTTCAGCAGGGGTCTCGACTGAAATGCCTCGAAGAAAGCGTGCCCACCCGAGTCGTAAGCATTTGGGTGTACGTATGTGTGTGTGTATATATATACATGTATGTATGTATGCATGTATGCATGTATGTATGTATGTATGCATGTATGTATGTGTGCATGTCTGTCTGTATGTAATGTAATGTACTGTACTGTACTGTACTGTACTGCAATGTTATGTAGTGTAGTGTAGTGTAGTGTAGTGTAGTGTAAGGTAAGGTAAGGTAAGGTAAGGTAAGGTAAGGTAATGGAATGCAATGTAATGTAATGGAATGCAATGTAATGTAATGTAATGTAATGTACTGTATTGTGATGTAAGGTAAGGTACTGTAATGGAATACAATGAATTGTAATGTAATGTAATGTAATGTAATGTAATGTAATGTAATGTAATGTAATGTAATGTAATGTAATGTAATGTAATGTAGTGTGATGTAATGTAATGTAATGTAATGTAATGTAATGTAATGTAATGTAATGTAATGCAATGTAATGTAATGTAATGTAATGTAATGCAATGTAATGAAATGTACTGTAATGTAATGGAATGTAATGTAACGTAATGTAATGTAATGTATTGTAATGTAATGTAATGTAATGTGTTGTAATGTAATGTGATGTAATGTATTGTATTGTATTGTATTGTAGTGTATGCATGTATGTATATGTGTATGCATGTATGCGTTATATATCACATATTATATATACACATATATCTTTTTTTTTTCTCTCTCTCTCTCTCTCGGAGTATGCTGGGGGGGGGCAGGCCGGCGCCGTGCCCCCCCATGGGGGTATTGGGGGGTCGCAGGGCTCCCGGGACTGCCCGGGCTCGCTCCCAAACACGCCACGACACGCCAAGAGGGCCCTAAAGATTGAAAAGAGAGCCCCAAGAGGCCCCAGACACGCCGAAGATGACCTGAGGAGGGCCGACGACGCCGCCAAAACGCCTCAATAGCGCCTCCAGAGGTCCCTCCAAAGGGCCCCAGGAGCCGAAACTCATACGTTTTCCGATGGTTTTTGAAGCATATTTGCGCTCTCGCATGTTCCGCCTCCCCACGGTCCCAGACGGCGTCAGAGGCCCTTCAAATCGCTTCAAGACGGCCGAAGGGGCCCCCAAGAAAGCCCAGAGATGGCCTAGGAGGCTACCTAGATAATTCAAGAGGGCCTCGAGAGCGCCCCAAGAGAGCCCCAAGAGCGACCCCAGATGGGTCTCCGGCCTGACAGGCTCCTAGGACGCCCCCGGAGGCCATCAAGAGGCTCCCAAGAAGC
>CAUYUJ010001944.1:27500-37500 GCA_963575745.1 Prorocentrum cordatum | reverse complement strand
CGTGACCCCGTTGCAGCCCTTCGTGGCCCCCTCGCTTTGTTTCGTGGCCCCGCTGCAGCCCTTCGTGGCCCCCTCGCTGCCCTTCGTGGCCCCGTTGCAGCCCCTCGTGGCCTCCTCGCTGCCCTTCGTGGCCCCGCTGCAGCCCTTCGTGGCCCCCTCGCTTTGTTTCGTGGCCCCGTTGCAGCCCTTCGTGGCCCCCTTGCTGCCCTTCGTGGCCCCGTCGCAGCCCTTCGTGGCCCCGTTGCAGCCTTTCGTGGCCCCCTCGCTGCCCTTCGTGGCCCCGTTGCGGCCCTTCGTGGCCCCCTCGCTGCCCTTCGTGGCCCCATATATGTATGCCCCTCGTGGCCTCCGCTCGTTCGCGCCCGTGGTTGCCCCATATGCATGCCTTTCGTGGCCCCGCTGTCGCCCTTCGTGGCCCCCTCGCTGCCCTTCGTGGCCCCGTTGCTGCCCTCAGTGGCCCCGTTCTTGCCCTCCGCGGCCCAATATACTTATGCCCTTCGTGGCCCCCGCTCGTTCGCGCCGGTTTTGGCCCCATGTGCATGCCCTTTTCTGGCCCCGCTGTCGCCGTGTGTGGCCCCCTTACTGTCCTACGTGGCCCAATTGCTACCTTCAGTGGCCCCATCGTTGCCTTCTGTGGCCCCGCATTATCTGCCTTTCGTGGCCCCCGCTCGTTCGCGCTCTTCGTGGCCCCATACGCATTCCCTTCGTGTCCCCGCTGTCGCCCTTCGTGGCTTACTTCGTGTCCGTCGTGGCCCTGCTGTCGTTCTCTCTCGCTCTCGCTTTCGCTCGTCGTCGTCGCCGTCGTCGTCGTCGTCGTCGTCGTCGTCGCCGCCGTCGTCGTCGACGTCGTCGTCGTCGTCCTCGTCGTGGTCGGTCCCCTGTCCGTCCCTCTGGGGGTCGGGTCGACGGTCCGCGGCCGCCCCGCCGCCAGGCCGACGGTCCGCGGCCGCCCCGCCGCTTGCCGGGGCCCGGCCTGCAGGGAAGAAAGGTATACCCCCCAAAAGGGGCTCGATCGAAGACGGAGAGGGCGGGTATCGAGGGTTTTGGAAATACGCGTTATTGGACACTCGAGCAGATAAGGGCGAACAGTCTTAAAATGATTGCTGTTGTTGTTGTTGTTGTTGTTGTTGTTGGTGTTGTTGTCGTTGGTGTTGTTGTTGTTGTTGTTGTTGTCGTCATTTTGGCGCATTTTCGGATTATTTTTTATTTTCCAGGGGGCGTCCCTCTACAGGAGGAGTATGCAAACATTGTCCGGGCACTTTCGTTTTTTGGGGCATTTCTGCGTATGTTCCAGGACATGTCCCTCGACAGGAGGAATATTCAAACATTATCAGAGCATTTTTTTTTTTTCTTCGGGGGGGGGGGTCATGTTTGCATATTTTCTGATTCTTTTTACTTTTCCAGGACATGTCCCTCTACAGGGGGAATATTCAAACATTGTCAGAACACTTTTGTTTTTTGGATCATTTTTGCAAATTTTATGATTCGTTTTAATGTTCCAGGACATGTTCCTCTACAGGAAGAATTTGCAAGAAGTTTTTGGTTATATATATATAATCATGTTTGAACACTTGTGTAGTGTTTTGACGCGTTTCCATGTTTCTTCCACAATCCGCCTGTAGGAGGACATGCCCGACCTAAGGGTAGCGTGTCGGTGCCAGATTTTGTAAGGGCCCGACGATCACCCGGGTTACAGTCAGACCGTGGTTCTAGGCCTCCCAGAGGGGGTCTGGAGCAGATGGGGTTGGAAGGTCGCGCTGCATCGCCGATGCATCGCCGACGCGGCTCGGTGTGGAGCCCGATTTTCTTCGCGCCGGCGTCGGCGATGCATCGACGATGTGTCGTCGATGCGGCGCGACCCTTTGCCCCCATTTACTCCGACCCCATCTAGAGGGAAAGATCGAGGTCGGTTCGGGGAGGGTGCGCTAGTGTTGTTCGTGCTTGTTGGGTGCTCTGGTGCATCCTGGGGACTGTCTGTGCGCTTGCCGGCGGAGGGTCTCGTGTTCTTGAGGGACGTTCTTTTGGTCTAGGCCCCACTGTATCGGGAGCGGCGCCCGCGCATCTCGCCTGGCCTCCTCCGCTGTAGGGACCGGGTGGGCTGCGAAGCCTGCTGCACGCAGCTGGTTCTCTGGCTTCGCCGCGGGGTGGGTGCCTCCTCCCCCTCGCTCCTCCTCCTCCTCCTCCTCCTCCTCCTCCTCCTCCTCCTCCGTCTCCTCGAGGCACCCGCGCTTCTCCAGCGCCGGGAGGCGCTGGGGAGACCAGCTGCGTGAGCTGATATGCGCTACCCCCCCTCTGCTATTACCCCCCCCTTTCGGGGCTCATTTCGCTTCCTCCAGTTCGATTGGCTTCGATGTCGGCGGATGCCGATGCCGATGCGGCTCGATCTCGGATGCCGGGGTGGATTCCGATTCCTCCGCGGAGGCCCATGAGCCTGCCGATGTCTGCCGATTCGACTTCTCCCGACGCGGCCGCCGATCTCCGCCGATCCGGTTGACTTCGATCGCCGATCCTGGGCTCCCCTGCCCCTCTGCTGTGCCCCTTGCGTGAGACCCGAGAGCCCCTGGGCCGTGGCCTCCTGGGTGCGGGGTGCTCTTCCGCGCGGATGCCCCGCGCGGAGCGCGGTGTGCGACCGCGTCTCTACGGGACCGCGCCTCCAAGTCCAGACCGCGATGGCATGGGCATGGATGCGTTGGTGGCTCGTGGATCGCCGTCGCCGTCGCCGTCGGCGCCGTCGCCGCCGTTGCCGTCGCCGCCGCCGCCGCCGTCGCCGCCCGCCGATCGCCGCCGTCGCCATCGCCGCCGCTGCTGCCCGCTGCCGCCGTGGTCGTCGCCCGCTTCGAGGATCGAGGCGCGGGGATCGAGGGATCGGGGATATAGAGGCTTGCGCCGCTGACGCAGAGGCCTCCAGGGCGCTGGTGGCGCCGGAGGGTGCGCCGTTTGAGCCGCGGGCGGAGCTGGACGAGACCTGGCACCGGAGGTGGGCGTCGAGGGTCGAGGTTCGAGGGCGTTCTTGCTGGCCTCTTTGGGCGCCGCTGGAGGCCCCCGGGGGCCTTCTGAGAGAGGCCTCCGTGGACCTCCCACAGGGGATCTCGGCGGAGGCCTCGGGGATCTCTGGGGACCGGGGCCCCTGCGCGTGGATCGATGATGGAGGAGGAGTCGGCACCATCGATCCTCGCGCTTTTTACCAGGGCAAGTCTCATCCCGAAGCCGAGATCCGCCTCGGGACCTTGGTCGTGGCGCGCTCCAGGGCAGGCTCGGGGGGCGATGTCTCGATGTCTGGACAACTTGGACCTCTGGCGTCTCGAGGTCGTCACGGCTGCTGTGGTTCCTCCAAGGTTTGGGGCTCGGGGGGCCCAGCATATTCGGGCCCCCGGGGCCACCAGGAGACGACCCGCGGTGAGGAGCCTGCTTTAGGGACGAAGAGGCCGGAGCATGGGGAGACGTTCTCCTTTTCCTCCTCCCCCTCCTCCTCCCCCTCGTCCTTCTCCTCCTTCTCCTCTCCCTCCTCCTCCCCCTCCCTCTCCTCCCCCTCCTCTTCCTCCTCCTCCTCCTTCTCCTCCTCCTCCTCCTTCTCCTCCTCCTCCTCCTCCTCCTCCTCCTCCTCCTCCTTCTCCTCCCCTTCCTCCGGAGGGTTTGGACCCCTTCCACTCTCGGGGCTCAAGAGACGGGGATCAATGCAAACAGGGGTCAGCCAGAGCGCCGGATCTTGCAGGATCCTGCAGGGCCAGGTGTGCGCTGACCTGGGCTTGCGTGCAGGATGCTGCAGGATTTTGCAGGATCCTGCAAGGCCCTACTGACCCGGGCTTGCTTTGACCTGGGCCAGCAGATGCCCGACATACTCCTGCTCTCCACCTGTCGTTCCAGGGGGTTACCCACCGGAGAACCTCCCCGAACGACAAGAACGTACACTTTTGGAGGTCCGAGCGGATGGCGTGGGTTGGGGCCGGACCTCCCTAGCACACCCCTTCCGGATCGCGCCGTGATCCACGCCGGAGGTGCCGCCAGCGGTGTGGAGAGGGGGTCTGGCGCCGACCCAGAATGTCCTCTCGGACATTCGGCAGCTTGTGCTCATAGCTACGTGTTTGATGATGCAAACCCAGACCTCCCGATGCCACGATTTTTTTTCAGCGTGTGCCCCCTCAGGTCTGGATCCCTTCCCGTGGTCCGGCTTCTCATCCTGAGTAGTTTTGGAGGCCCCGCAACAAGGGCCCCAAGGCGCTAAGAGGCCTGCGTCGTCGAACAACGTGGCGTCGGAGGTCTGGCGAGGTGGGAGCTCCGGAACAAGGCGGACGTCGGCCAGCTGCGGGAGCTGTGCAGCGCGGGCCCGCTGGACGTGCTGTTGCTTGGCGACTCGATCACCGAGAAATGGCTGCGGCCCTCTTTGACAGAGCACCCGGACGGCCGCATGGAGTACACGGAGGAGGAGTCGGCGGGCGCCGAGGGTGGCCCCTGACTCTGTGGGGCAACGTCAGGGGGAGATAGAATCTGGGGGGGAATGCATCGACCCCCTGTCGACCACTGATCGCCGACAGGAGCCCCCGATAGCCCACTCCGCCCAGGCACGTGCTGTCTGGCTATCGGGGGCCTGCCGCCGGTCGGTCCGCGATGCATCGCCCCTTCCAGGGCGACGCTGCCCGCCCTGAGCAGGCCCCCCCTCGCGCTCCCCCGTCGCTGGCGACCGCCGAGACATGAGTTGTGCAGTCCGCGGCCCAGAGTTCCCGGCCGCTTCCCCGGGGGGTACGGTACGTTCGTGTCGTGTCGACCGGCGGCGACCCCGCCAGCGGCGTTCACTTTTGAGCGCCGCGGGCGACCTGGAATCCTTCGACGTGGAACGATTTGGACGTTCCGGAGACGGCCGATCGTTAAGAGCTGAACGATCCCCGCGGTGTCCGGAACCAACGCCGAAGTCGGCACGACACGAACTCGACGTAGTTCTTCTCTGGCCCTGGAGCTTTTCCGGATGGTTCCCCCAGAACGGGCCCTGGAGGCTGAAGCCGAGGAGGAGGAGGAGGAGGAGGAGGAGGAGGAGGAGAAGGAGGAGGAGGAGGAGCAGGATCAGGAGGAGGAGGAGGAGGAGGATCGAGGATCGAGGATCAAGGCTACCCCGGAGTGAACAAGAACAGCGCCGGAGGTCTGGGCTCCTGGCCCACGGTGCCCCCCGCCGTCCGCCCGATTCTGGAGCCCCCCCCCACGGGGGCCTCCAGGCCTCGCGGGGGGCGCTCTGGCGGCCACCTTGGGGCCAGGGTGAAGTCAGGCCTGCCCCTCCACAGGAGGAGTATTCGAGTACAGTCCGAAAATAGTCAGGAGGAGGAGGAGGAGGAGGAGGAGGAGGAGGAGGAGGAGGAGGAGGAGGAGGAGGAGGAGGAGGAGGGAAGGATGTGGGGGCTCGCCCCCCGACCTGTAGGCCAGGGCCACCTCCGGCAGCACCCCCCAGACCGCCTCGCGTCGCGAGAGCTTTCGGGGGTGGAGGAGGAGGAGGAGGAGGAGGAGGAGGAGGAGGAGGAGGAGGAGGAGGAGGAGGAGGAGGAACCCCCAACAGTGACAACGTCGATCAGTGAATCGTCCGTTTTCGGTTCTCGAGAGGGCGCCGTGGCCGTCATTTTCCAGGCCTGCGCCCGCCAGCTTTGGGCCTCGGGTCGCTTTCACGAAACCACCTTTTCCTAGGGGGGGGTCCGTCCATCCCCGAAGCTTGGCCCTTCGGGGCCGTCCACAGAATGACTCGGGATGCACAGCAGTTCCCGGGCGTTCGGACCTCTGGGGCTCCACGTCGTGAGCAGCTCACGGCGTCGGTGGACCCGGGGCGGCCGGGGGCCGGGGACGCCCCCCTCGGCCGGGGGCCTCCCTCGGAGAGCGGCTCGGCGTGACGAGTCCACGGGGATTTGGGTCGCCGCTCGGTTTTGGGACTCGGGCCGCTCTTCGAGGGGGTCCTGGCGGGGGGGGGGGGCTTCCATCGAAGAAGACAAAGCGCCCCGAGCATGATCTTTTGGGGGCTCCGCGCGGAGTTCTTGGCTCCGCGCTGGGCCCCCCCGGCGGCGCCTCCTGCGCCGCCCCTGGCGCGCGGAGCGCGCCGGGGAGGGGGGTCCAGCGCAGATCCAGGAACCTTCGCGCGGAGCGCCCACGGTTGATGTCTGTGCTGCTTTCTCCTCTACACCTTAGGCGATGCTTAAGAAAACTTACGTTTTCGGCCAGAGTCTCGATTATTCTTAACGTTTCGATGTGAACCCTAAGATCTTAATCGAAATGTTGGGTTTTTGTTCAAGTTCTGAGACTATGAATTTCTTAACCCGTGATTTCTTAAGCATTTCGCAGGGTGTATATGCCCGGGCCCCCACACGCCGTGGGGGGACGGAGCGCGCGCGGGGAGGCCGTGGGAGGCGTCCCGAGGGTCGCCACGCGGTCCGCCCTCCGCGCGGCGGAGGGCCCCGACACGTCTGTCGGGAGGGAAGGAAGCACACAGACACAACTCGTCGTCGACTCCCAGGAAAGTGTAGGAAAAGATGGGACGTGGGGGGAGGAAGAGGAGAAGGACGTGGAGGAGGAGGAGGAGGAGGAGGAGGAGGAGGAGGAGGAGGAGGAGGGAACGATCTGTCGATTACTTTTTGGCTGTTCTTGAGCACTTTCTGGGGCACGCCCCCCGACCTGTAGGCCAGAGCCACCTCCGGCAACACCCCCAGACCGCCTCGCGTCGCGAGAGCTTTCGGGGGATTAATCGTCGACTCCCAGGAAAATGTAGGAAAAGATGGGACGTGGGGGGGAAGACAGAAGCCCAGAAAAGATGGGGAATCCCTTTATTTGTGCGTATTTCTTTGTGTGTCCTGGGGCCCCTTCAGTCTGGCCTCGCCCGGAGGAGCTGCTGGAGCTGGGCGGGGACCTGCAGGCCGCGTTCCCCTCGCGGCGCGTCGGGGTGGCCGCCGTGGGCGGGGACAGGATCCTCGACCTGCTCTGGCGCCTCCGCGCGGGAGGCCCCCCCGGCGGCGCGCGGGGGGGCGCTGCACGGCGAGGGGGCGGTGCTCCGAGGGGAGCCCTCCTCGCCCCCCCCCCGCCCCTGCCCTGCTTCCCTCCTCCGCCTCCCTTCGGGGAAACGTAAGACTCGAGTAAGCCAGAACTCGGGTTGGCCGACTTTTTTTTGACGAGCACGTCCTGGATTTTGGCGGTCCCGTCTTCGTGGGATGTCTGCAGCGGGAGCCCGCGTCGAATTTCAGATTGGGCCTCGCCATTTTTGTGATGGCCCCCGTCAGGCCAACCCGAGTCCCCCGTACCCGAGCCTTACGTCTCCCCGGTCCCTGCCTCCTGCCTCCTGGCCGCTGCCGACACCGCTGCCCGTCCTTCGTGTCCGGCGTGTGGGGCCCCTCCTCGGGAGGCCCCCGTCGCCACGGCTGCACCCGCCTCGCAATTCTGGTTAGAGACCGCTCCCCGGGAGAGGCCGTGGGGAGTCCCAGCCATCCTTCGGTGGCTGGCCTGGGCGCCGTGTTTGGTCTCGCCCCCCGTTTTCGGCAGAGGCCGTGAGGTGGGCGTTGCCGATACTCTCATTGCTAGTTTCCTCCACTTTGTAGTTGCTGAGCCCCTGTCAGCCTCTCCTCCTCCTGCGCCTCTCTCTACAGTCACTCCTGTACAATCCACACACTTGCTCACCACACTTGTTTCTTGGGTTACCGCTTAGATCGAGACTGGCCAGCCACCTGCTCGCGCGAGTCGCAACAGGGCCAGCATCCATGAGTTCGCACCGACAACCAAGGCGCTGCAGCAGTTTTGTTCTGCAGAGCCTTTGGGTAGGCTTTGCCGACGCTTTCATCGCTACACAGCAGAAGCTTGCCGAGTGGAATCCGCGCTAGGAGGAGGGGGCCGTGTAGTGAGGTGGTGAGCAGGAACATGAGGGGCAAAATGAGGGGGGCTGGTCACGCGCTGGCGCCGTCTGGGAAGGCTTACGGATGGCTCATTCTGACGCTTCGCGTAACCCCACCAGCACATCCAGAAACGATGCCCAGGCAGGTTGCCCTGATAACGGATGTGGAGGAGCATGCAGCGGAATAAAGGGATGGGGCAGCCGCCGTACCCCAAGAGAGGGAGGATGGATCGGAGCAGGAGCAGGAGGAGGGGGGGTGGGCGGGGATGGGGGAGGGGGAGGAGGGAGGATGGAGGACGAGGAACAGGCGAATGAGGAAGAGGTGCAGGAGGAGGAGGAGGAGGAGGAGGAGGAGGAGGAGGAGGAGGAGGAAGAGGAGGAGGACCAGTGTAAACCCAAGGCTCATCAACGATGGTGAAATACACTTTCCTTCCAAGATCCCTCTTCATAGGCCCCCACGAGTGGACATTTCCACAGGGAATTTGCCCCGTTGGGGGACGACTGTGTGAACATCTTGAAGCTCGCCAAAACACAATTCTCAGGACGTCAAGGCCATAAGTTGACCTGACTGTTGCGCCTTGGCGGTCCTGAATTGCGCCAGAACGCCATTCCTGGGACTTCAACACTGCAAATCAACGTACCTGTTGCGCCCTGACAGTCCTCAAACTTTCCAAAACACCATTTCTGGTACGTGAGCCATGAGAACAAGTGACATTCTTGCACGTGTAAAAACACGAATGTGCGCGGCGCTAAGGAGAGAGCTGCATTTTGAAAACGGCCCGCCCTCAACCCGTAAAGCTTGTACAAGTATTCAGAATGGAAGTGCACTGCGCTAAGGCGAGAGCCACATTTTGAAAACGGCCCGCCCTCAATCCGTGAAGCTCTTGCAAATATTTCAAACGAAAGTGCGCGGCGCTAAAGCGAGAGGCACATGTTGAATACGGCCCGCCCTCAATCCGTGAAGCTCTTGCAAGTTCTGGAAAAAAGGAAGTGCGCGGCGCTAAGGTGAGAGCCACATTTGAGAACGGCCCGCCCTCAATCCGTTTGCAAGTTCTTAGCACGAACGTGCGCGGCGCTAAGACGAGAACCACATTTTGAAGATGGCCTGCCCTCAATCCGTGAAGCTCTTGCAAGTTTTGAAGAACGAAAGTGCGCGGCGCTAAGGTGAGAGCCACATTTTGAAAACGGCCCGCCCTCAATCCGTTTGCAAGTTTTTAGCACGAACGTGCGCGGCGCCAAGGCGAGAGCCACATTTTGAAAACGGCCCGCCCTCAATCCGTGAAGATCTTGCAAGTCTTTAGAACGAAAGTGCGCGGCCCTGAGGCGAGGGCCCTGAGGCGAAACCACCCGCCCTCAATCTGTGACGCGGTTGCATTTTTTCCAGCGCGTCAGGGTCATACATGGTGAGGAAGTCTCGGGCGGAACGCTCAGCCCGCCCTTTCGCCTGGCCTCGGGGTGCGACAGGGAGGAATGGAGGAGGAGGAGGAGGAGGAGGAGGAGGAGGAGGAGGCGGAGGAGGAGGAGGAGGAGGAGGAGGAGGAGGAGGAGGAGGGGGAGGAGGAGGAGGAGGAGGAGGGCGAGAAGAAAGGCCAGAGGTTCCTTGGATGTCTCGGAGTCTCTTCAGATTTCTCGTGAGAGACTGTCTTGGGGTCCTATGGGGGCGTCTTTGGGGTCTCGTCTTGGAGGTCCCAGAGGTCTCGAGTTGCCTCTTGGGTGCCTTGAGAGATCCTCTTGGGAGGGCGGGGTTCTCAAGTGGCGGTTTGGGGGCGCGTGCCTCGGCAGTCTATTTCATTTTGCACTGTCGCCTCGGCGCCGCGCACATTTTTTTCAGACATGACGTTCTCGCCTCGGCGCCGAGCACATTTCCTTTTCAGCATCCTGATAGCGATTAGAGCCCCGTCGGGACTGCTCGCCGGGGCTGGTCAAGGACCGTCGGGACTGCTCGTGCAGGACCCTCGGGAGGGCTCACGCAGGCCCGTCGGGACTGCTCGCGCAGGACCTTCGGGGCTGGTCAAGGACCGTGGGAACTGCTCGTGCATGACCTTCGGGAGGTCTCTCGCAGCCATTAGCGGCCTACTGCAGCAGTACTACAGGACTACAGTACGTCGGTGTTACTGCAATGTTGCAGTGCCAGAGTATTAATGAATTATTATTGCA
>CAUYUJ010001944.1:0-22500 GCA_963575745.1 Prorocentrum cordatum | reverse complement strand
GTTATTGCTCATGATGCTGCTGCGGGCGCTGGTGGTGGTGGTGATGATGTTGTTATTATTGCTGTAGTTGTTATTGTTGATGTTGTTGTTGATGTTGTTGTTGTTGTTGTTGTTGTTGTTGTTGTTGTTGTTGTTGTTCTTGTTGTTCTTGTTGTTCTTGTTGTTGTTGATGATGATGTCGATGATGATGTTGCTGATGATGATTATGTTTCTGATGATGATGCTGATGATGCTGCTGCTGCTGATGATGTTCATGATGGTGATCAAGGGCGTGGCTTGCGGGGACGCGGACATTACGTAACTTACTGGGGACCGTGCCCTCGGTGACGCAATGATTGCATAGCCTACGAATGCTTATGCCCTCGAGGACACGAGCATTGCGTAATCTATACGGGTTTATGGCGACGCGAGCATTGCGTAGTTTACAAAGGATCGGAGGACTTCGAGGGCGCACGCATTTACGTGGGATCGTGGCCTCGGGAATGCGAACGTGGTGTAATTTTCGGGAGATCGTGGCCTCAGGGGCGCGAGCATTGTACACTGTATGAGGGGCCTTGGCTTCGGGGACGCGAGCACGGTGCAAATACCGGGTGACCGTGGTTTCTATGACGCAATTATGGGGTAATTTGCATTGGCGTAAGGCTTCGCTGACGCGAGCATTGTGTAAGTACGGGTGCTCGTGGTTGCAGGGGCGCGAGTCTCGTGACAGTTAGCATGCTTCGTCGCCTCGGGCACGCGAATTTTGGGATAGGTTGTGTGTGTGTGTGTGTGTGTGTGTGTGTGTGTGTGTGTGTGTGTGTGTGTGTGTGTGTGTGTGGGGGTGTGCCCTCGGATGTACGCGGGCGGCCGTGGCCCCGATGGCGCAGACACGGTAACACTGAATGTACCAGGGGTTCTATTCTCGGGGACGCGGCTGCCGCATATTTTGGGAGGGCGTATGGCTTGGTGTTACCAGCCTGGAACATATCCCCATCCCTATGCTGGGCACCTCCTCATCACGATGCCAATCTCAGGGATTCCCTTATTTTTTTGAGGGCGGATCCCTAAGATTGTCATCGCCTTTTGGCGTGTCAATCTTAGGGATAGGGATACGTTCGAGGCTGGTAATGGTGGTTGCAAACATCCTGCGTACTTTGATATGGGCCATGGCTTCGGGGACGCGAGCATGGTGTAATCCCCCAGGGTTGTATGGCTTCGGGGGCGCGAACATCGTATACGTTGCAAGGGTCTATGGCTTCGGGGGCGCAGCTATTGTGCACCGTGCACTTGATTATGGCTACGGGGGCGCGACTATTGCGTACTGCACGAAGGTTTATGGCCTCGGGCACGCGACCATCGGGTACTTCACAAGTGTGTAGTGCCTCGGGGGCGCGAATCCCATGTATTTTTACGCGTCCCACGACCCCGCCCAGGAATTCTGAGACTCCTGGGAGGGCGTGGTGGAGGTGCTTCTGGGGCTCCCCCCCTCGGGCGGACTTCAACAATCGACAGTACGAAGCAGACCGTTGACCCATCACATCGGAAACTGTAAGCTGCAACTGGTGCAGGCAGCAGCGAGCCTGATTCCCGCAGCCTGATGGCCCCACAAGGTGGGCGGATTCTCGACCATCCTTCTTCGTTGTTCTTCCCCCCCCTCGATCCTCCTCCCCCCTCCTCCTCCCTCCTCCCTCCTCCTCCTCCTCCTCCTCCTCCTCCTCCTCCTCCCTCCTCCTCCTCCTCTTCCTCCTCCTCCTCCTCCTCCTCCTCCCCCTTCCTCCTTCCCCTTCCTCCTCCCCCTTCCGCCTCCTGCTCCTGCTCCTGCTGCTCCTCCTCCTCCTGGCGGGGTCATCCGAATGCTGGGGCTGTCTTCCTGGACATTGCGTCAGCCTTTCCCTTTCTCAGCCACTACTTCTTGTTCGATACGCTTGCAGTTCTTGGTGTCCCTCTTGCCATCCTGAAAGCGGTTGAATTCTTACACGACGGATTGGAAGTGGACCTTTTCTGTGAAAAGAAGTTACCAGGGCGGGTGATCACGTGTGGCGTGAAGCAAGGGTGTCCACTTGCAGGGCTACTCTTTGTGCTTGCCATGGGCCCTGTCTTGCGTGGTCTTGAGAGACGGGTCTCGCCTCATCCTGCCGCTCTCTACTACTTTGCCGACGACGTTGGGATTGCCTTTGCTGACACTTTGTCTCCCTGCCCGTCATTCTCACGTGGATGTCTCAGCAGGCGCACGTCACAGGTCTTTGTCTGAATCTCGACAAGTGCGTCCTGGTTGTTCCTGGAGTTTCCGACCCTGCACTGCTCAGAAGTGGATTCAAACGTCTTGGGATTCATATCTCTCGTTTCCAGGTTCGGAAGTGTGGGAAATATCTTGGAGTCTTTCTTGGTCCTGGAGGGTGTGAGACTTCTTGGGAGGCACCGTGTCAGGAGTTATTACAGCGTGTTACGCATGTGCGTTCCCTTCGGTCGTCCCTTGTGCACAATCTTCACGCCTACGATGTGTTTGGGCTCCCTGTGCTCTCGCATGTTTGGCAAGTTTGCCCTGTGACGGCTCATGTGCGGCGTACAGAGCACACCGCTTCACAACGTCTGACGGCCGCCCTACGACATGCCACTCCGAGCGAGCTCTTACGGCACATCTCGGACGTCGGGATGACGTTTGAGCTGGGGAATCTTGAGTGCTCTGCTCGGGCCGCTACGTTTCGTTCTGCAGCAGGCTCACGTGAGCTTGGGGATGCCATGGGACGCTTTCATGATCTTTTTACTGGTGTTCGGGACCTGGATGTGCTGTTTCTTCCCTCGTATCCTTGCTGGTGGGAGTCTTCGGTCACGTTCTCCATGATGCGTTGTTAGCGAGAGTTGACTGTCCTTGCCCTTGACCCCAGAGGAGTTTCACTCTTTACTGTTAATTCACGATCTGATATACTCGACTTACAATTCCCTTCGTGCTAGCAATTAATACGGCCCTGGAGGTGTGCGACATTTGATACAAGCCAGAGCTAGAGTCCCTGCCATACGTCACACAAAGCTGAGGGGCCTGCGGACTCGCTCTTGGGCCAGTGGGACGAGAGACACATCGGAAGTGGGCGCTCCTCCTCTTCCTCTTCCTTCCTCCTCCTCCTCCTCCTCCTCCTCCTCCTCCTCCTCCTCCGCTCGGGGTCAGGAGGCTGCCCGGCCAAACTGACGGCGGGCTCTCCGCGGGAGGGGGGGGGGGCGTCCGCGCTGCGGGGGCTCGCTGCGGCAGGGACCGGGCTCCGTCCTCTCGCGCCGAGGAAGCCCAGGCCGCCGCCCCCTATAGCAGCGCGTCGCACCGTCGCGGACAGGGCCAGCCCCCCCTGTGGGGCTGCGGAGGCAGCCGCGCTTCGGACGTCGCGATCTGGGCCGGAGCGGTTCCCCCCCTTCGCGGCGCGAGAGGCTCGAAGACGACCGCGCCTCGCGCCCTGCGGGGCGCGATGCGCGAACTCAGGCGACCTGGTTGGGAAGCCCCCTCAGAGGCCTCGGAGGAGGGGGCAGGCCCGTCCCCAGACCCCCAACGTCACGCTGTTTTCATAGCATGGACCCCCAGAGAACGAGGCCCCTTCCCGGGGATCGTTTTTGCATCCGGAGTCGTTTTTTTTCCTGGGCCCGAGGCCCGTTGAGGGCCCGTGGGGAACTGCACACGGAGAAGCGCCTTCCATCGTGTTTTTCACGACGCGGTGTGGTTTGGGTCCCCAGTCTTCTCGTTAGGCAGCCCCCTGCTCCTCGTCCTGCCCACTTGCCGCGTGCCCGCAGAAAGGCCTGGGCGAGGCCGTGAAGCTGTGCGCGCCAAAGGCCGTGCACGTCCTCATCGGCACCAACGACCTCGGCATGGGAATTACCCCCGCGGACGCGGGCGAGTCCTACCGCCAGCTTGTGGGCGAGCTCGTCGCGATGCGACCCGACGCCCAGCTGACGCTGCAGCTGGTTATGCCGCGCTACTTCAAGGGCCGGGAGGACGTCCACCTCGCGGGGCCCGGGCCCCTCATGAAGTGGAGCCCGAAGAGCCTGCAGTGGGTGGCGTGCCCAGACGCGCGTGAGGAGCAGATGCCGCTCAGGGGGGACGGGTCCAAGTATTGCGCCGTGATGTTCCCGCCGGTGAGGGAGCTGAACAGGATTCTAGGGGGGAATCGGTCGGACCCAGACATCATCTTTGTGCGATGCGTGCGTCGCTGTCGCAGGGGGGGCACGCGCTCTGAAGCATCTGGTGGTGTAAGCGCCGTGGCGGGCGCTTTCATGCCCAAGCTGCTTGGGTAACGGCTACAAGGTCTGTGTGCTAGATCTTCGGGTCGAACGTGGGTATCCGTGCCCTTCTGCGCCCCAGGGAAGGGAGAGTGGGGCCGCCACGGCGAGCAGCGGGGCCCTCGGGAAAGCGGGGCCCGAGGTTCTTCGAAGCTCGCGGCCCCCTCCGCGGAGGGCCCCCTCTGGGTTCGGGGTGGGGGCTGCTGAGGGGACAGGGGGGCTAGCAGTGGATGCCAAGGTGGGTCACGTCTGGCGCCCAACCTGGGGTACCAGAGGGCTATATCCATCCCAAGTGGCTTCAGGGGAGCAATCGGATCGGGCCAGGTTGACTTCGCCCATTTAGCATAACTCCCTCCCCCCCAGACCACTCGGGGCGGTCGTAACCTTGGCCCCTTTTTTATTAAAAAAGCACCTTCGGCATCCGATGCCCCCCCCATCCGCTCACCCTCCGCGCCGATCTCGGCTCCCGAGCTGCGTGGCCACCCAGGTGCGACTCGGGCGGGAGAGGGCGGGAGAGGGCGGCCGTGGGGGACGCCCTGCGGGTCCGGGGCCACGTCCTCGGGACGCGTGAGTCCGGGGGCAAGGCACGGGAGCCTGGCACGGCCTCGACGTTCCATCCTGAGAGCGGATTCGCGTGCGCCAGTTTTTGGTCATCGATCGGAAAGCGTCGATGCAGCGTCGATCTGGCGTCGACGAGCGTCGATCAGCGTCGGTGAGCGTCGGTTCGCAAGAGCCAGCAGGATGACATGGGAGGCTCCCATGAGTTGCCACAGAGCCCTTCCGTCATGGCAGGGGGGAAGGGTCAAACAGGCCTGGTGTGAAGACAAAGCGCCCGCGGCGCCCCATGCGTTCAGCAGACCCGCCATCCCTGAGCGGTTCCCGATGTGCAGTCAACCCGCATAGTAAGGATTGGCAACCTCCCAAGGGTACCCTTGCATCCTTGCCCCTTCGGCTCATCCTTGGCGACTTTCGTTGGCCCGCCTCGTTCAAGAAACGTTCACAGGGGCCTCCAGGGCCCTTGCATCCTTACTGCGCATCCTTCCGATACGGGTTGGCTGTACTGTCATTCGCATTTGTCCTCATCCTGTCTTCGTGGTCAACAGGCGGGAAGCAGGCTTAGAAAGGGGGGAGACCTGGTCCTCCGTGCATCCCCGATTGTTGGCGTGAGTGCCCCGCCGGCGGGGCTCTCACGGGGCCCGTCGGCGGCGCATCGACGTTGCAGCCAACGTTTTCGGAAAAGGCCCACCTTGGTTTCGGAAGGGGCTCGTCGCTCCTTGGGTGCTTCCGCAGATCTTTTTCTGAGGCTCACCGCGCACCTGGGCGCAACCCAGGCCCCCAGGGGGCTTCGCTCCTTGTCGAAGGTTCATCGTGCCAAAACTTTGACAGTCTTCCTTCGCCTACTAATTCGGGTCAGCCTTTTGGGGTCAGGAACAGGTAAGCTCAATTCTTTGTTGGGTTTTCCTTGTTCGGGGGCGGATGTAAATGTCCCAACACCTAGTTCTTCCTGGGCTTTTCCTGCGCAATTTCTTTGGGAATTCTTCGCTTGGGCCAGTTCGTTTACCAGACTTGTTTCCTTAGCTTGCCCTGCGCTGACCCTGACCCCTAGTAGTCTGACCCGCATCAGCAGGCGATTGCTGATGATCGTCAATTCGAGATCGATGTTGCCCCCCTCTTTCGGTCTCTTCACTGTCCTCTCCTCCAGGATGATCGCCCGCGTGGCTTCCGAGATCGGAGCCTCCGGCCACGACGCCAGGATCCTGGACTGCACCAGCTTCCTCACCGTCGGGGGTAGCATCAGCAAGGACCTTGCAGAGGTTCACCACCTACCAAACCACCCCAACCCAACCCGAAGGCCTCAATTTGCCCTCCATTTCCAGTGGGGGGGGGTCGGGGAGCATTGAAAAAACACAGATGAAACCCTTACCCCCCCCAACCCGAAATTCGGGTCTTCGGGTTGGGTTGGGGTGGTCTGGTAGGTAGTCAGAGGTGCTTTGAGGGAGAGGTGGTTTGTTGTCGTCGTCGTTGTCGTCGTTGCCACCGCCGTTTTTCGTTGCCGCTCTCGATGTCGTGCTCGCGGCAGTGGTCGCGGTCTGGCGGTCCGTCGCACCCGGAATCTCTTCGTCGTCCTGTCGCCGGTGTCCTTCTTTTGCTCGTCCCTCCCGTCGCCCTCATCCCATGCCTCCCCCTCCTCCCCTCCTCCTCCTCCTCCTCCTCCTCCTCCTTCTCCTCCCCCTCCCTCTCCTCCTCCCCCTCCCCCTCCTCCTCCCCCTCCTCCTCCCCCCCTTTGCTCGTCATCCCGACTCCTTGCCAGGAGAGGAAGCGGACGGGGAGGAGGATGAGAAGGAGTGGAATGTAGGGATCATTTGGGGGGTCGACAGGAGCCCTGTGGGGCGATTTTTGGCGCCTCTTGGGCCGTCTTGGCGCCCCCTTCGGGCGTCTTGGGACCCTCTCGGGCGGCTCTTGTGCCGTCTTTGGGCGTCGGCCAGCGGAGCAGGCAACCACACGAAAATCCTTGGAACACCCCGGGGAAGTCAGTGATTTTCGCCCCTGGAGCAGCCTCTCTCGGGGATGAGCTTGAATTCCTCCTGGTGCGCCTCGGAGGCTGCCTGAGCCCGCATCGGGGGCTCAGGACTTTACCACCAGAGCGCCGCTGCAGCCGCTTCGGCTCCAGTGGGTCTGGACCTGCCCATCCGAGGTTCGCCAGGCGACCCGCGACTGCTGCATCTGGCTTGCCTGCCTTCCCCGATGTCCGCCGATGATTTTTTCATCCCGCGGCCCCAGAGGTCCTGACCCCTTCCCTGGCGCCAGCTTTCGCCCCGGATCCGTTCCTGACGGCCCCTGGGCCGGATGACGGGCCGGAGAGGCCCGAAGCGGAGGAAGAGGCGCCCAGGCCGCACAAGTCTGGTCTCGTCGTCGGAGATCTGGGCTCGGAGCGACGGTCTGCGATGGCCGAGCTCGTGGTCCTGATGGTCGCGGAGAAGCCGTCCATCGCCGAGACGCTGGCGGCAGCTCTGAGCGACCGCCGCGCAGCCAGGCGCCCGAGCCTGCTGCGGGGCGCGCGCGCCCCGGTGTTCGAGTACAGGTCGGCGGCGAGCCCATGGGGGGCTCCACCTCCTCCTCCTCCTCCTCCTCCCCCTCCTCCTCCTCCTCCTCCTCCTCCTCTTTCTCCTCCTCCTCCTCCTCCTCCTCCTCCTCCTCCTCCTCTTTCTCCTCCTCCCCCTCCTCCTCCTCCTCCTCCTCCTCCTCCTCCTCCTCCTCCTCCTCCTCCTCCCCTCCTCCCCCCCTCCTCCTCCCCCTCCTCCTCCGGAATGCCGGAGGGGGCGGGCCTTCTCCGAAGGCAGGGGCGGCTTCTGAGGGGGCCCGGGGGGGTCCCGAGAAGCCCTGCCGCCCTCGGAGGAGGCGTACCCCTCAGAGGAGGAAAGGGTACCCATACCTCTACCCCCTCGCCCGTTTTCCCCTTCCTGGGCCTCTTCGGAGGCCCTCGTCGACACCGCTGGATTCGCCTCGAATTTCTGGTCAGAACGCACCCCGGGAGAGGTCCGAGGGGGTAGCGGTATCGGTACCTTTTTGTCTCCCCCAACCCCCTCCGGGCTCCGCGCCTTCCCCCCGGGGCGCGCCGCCGATCAGGGGGAGCTTCTTCGGGGAGCAGGCGCTCTTCAGAGTCACCGCGACCTGCGGCCACATATACTCTCTGGACTTTGGCCAGCAGCACAACGACCATCGAGGAACAAAACACTGCACAAGCATGCTCTTTCGGAGCTCCCCGCGGGTTTCCTGAATCTGTGCTGGGCCCCTTGGCGGCGCCTCCGGCGCAGGGAGGGCGGTTTAGCGCAGATCCGAGCAATCCGCACGGAACTCCAAAATATTATATTCGTGCTTGTTTGTGTTCCTGTGGACTAGCAGGCCACGGACCCTAAGGCTCAGGAGGGAAGAAACACACAGACACAATTAATCGTCGCTTCCCTAAAAATTATGGGAAAATATGGGAAGTGGGAGGGAAGATGAAAATCCAAAAAGTATGGACAAATGTGGCGAATCCTGGGATTTGTATGCATTTATTTGTGTGTCCCTGGGCCCCTTCAAAGGAGCTGTTCTCCGCGCCCGTGGTCCGGTGCTACGACCCGCGTGCCCAGCTGCCGCAGCACCTGGCCGCCGAGGCCGCTGGCTGCAGCGCCCTGGTTCTCTGGCTGGACTGCGACCGCGAGGGCGAGAACATCCCAGAGGAGGAAAAGGAACCGATGCCGCTGCCCCGAGATCCCGGCGTCTCGATTCTCACGGGCCGATCTGCGTCGCATGATTTCGGGCTCTGGGGCCCTCGCAGATCGATCCGGCTCGAAACATGGTGCAGGTTGATGGGGTCCAGGGCTGCGGTCGTGTTTTTTTTCACGATGATTTTTTTGTTGCTACGTCGGATCTCAAGGAACGGGTACCGCTGCCCGCTGCCCTTCCCTCGTTTTCGCCTTTTCGGGCCTCCTGTGAGGCCCTCGTCGCCATGACCGGATACGCCTCGGAAGCTCCTGTTCTGAGCGGCACTTAGGAGAGGTTTTGGGAGTAGCGGCAGAGCTTTCTTTTGGTCTCCCCAACATCTGCTTCGAAGTTATACAGAACGAAAAAGAGAAAGCGGTACTAACATACATTTTCGGAGGCCCGCGCGGATAGCTTGGATCTGCGCTCGACCCCCCTGGCGGCGCCGCCCCTGGCGCACTCCACGCGCCAGGGGGACCCAGTGTCGATCCCAAAATCCGCGCGGAGCTGCGATAGTTTATGTTGGTGGAGTTTTCCCTAGTTCCAGCAGAATGTGGTGCCAGTCATGGAAGATTCGCGCTCCTTCGAGGGGGCCTTCCGCGACCGCATATTCCGGGCCAAGTTCTCGTCTCTTGTCGTGGAGGACCTGCGGCACGCCATGAGCAACCTTGGCGTGCCAAACGTGAACGAGTCGCACTCTGTAGATGCTCGTCAGGAGCCTGTTTGTTTCAGGGTCCAGGGATCCTCCTCCTCCTCCTCTTCCTCCTCCTTTTCCTCCTCCTCCTCCTCCGCCTCCTCCTCCTCCTCTCCTTCCTCTTCCTCCTCCTCCTCCTCTTCTTCCTCTTCCTCTTCCTCCTCCTCATCCTCATCCTCCCCCTCCTCCTCCTCCTCCTCCTCCTCCTCCTCCTCCTCTGGGCCCCGCCACCCCCCTCCTCTCCCTCCAGACAACCCTGACATTGCCGTTTGCGCAGGTCTGGAGGGGGCCCGCACTACGGGTGCATGCGCGTGCGTGCGTGGGGCCGCCCACAGCGAAAAAGTTATATCAGTTCTCGGCCGGCACCTCCCACTCCCCCACCCGATGGCCCAGGCCATCGCAGGATGAATCAAAGACCGGCTCCAGGAGATAGATTTGAGGCTCGGCGTGTCGTTTTCGCGGCTCATGACGCAGTACTTCCGCGCAAACTTCGCGGCGCACCTGGGACAGGTGGCGCGCTCGGTCACGTACGGGCCATGCCAGATGCCGACCCTGTGGTTTTGTGTGCACAGGCACTGCTGCATCCGGAGATTCAAGCCCATCCCTTATTCTGATGAAGAAACAGCGCGGCATGAGCACAAGCCTTCGACGGCCCGCGCGGACTTCTGGGATCTGCGCTGGACCCCCCCCCTGGTGCGGGCACCGCGCCAGGAGCGGCGCCGGAATCGCCGCCACGGGGCTCCGGCGCAGATCCAAGAAGGCCGCGCGGGCCGTCGAGCGCTGGTGTCTGTGCAGTTTTTTCTCCCTCCCCGGTTGGCATCTCGTCGGAGTCCTCGCCACCGAGTCGGGCGTGGAGTTCACGGCGGATGGGGCGGAGGGCCGCGCGTGGCAGGAGGAGCGGGCCCGGCACCAGGTGCGCCGAGCACAGGCTTCCACGGAGACCACGATCACAGCCGTCGAGCGCAGGCGCGTCCGATGGGAGCGCCCCCTGCCGCTCAACACGGTCACCATGCTGCAGCAGGCATCGGAGAGGCTTGGCCTCAGCCCCGGCGACACGATGTACTACGCCGAGCAGCTGTACCTGAAGGGCGTGCTGTCGTACCCGCGGACCGAGACGAACCGATACCCCGACGCCTTCGACGTGGCCCTGCTGGTGAGGACTCTGCATGTCCCCGAGGCGCCCTGGGCGGCCGCCGCTGCCCGCGTAGCGGACTGCCTGACCCCGCCCCGAGAGGACGGCGTGGACCACGGGGACCACCCGCCGATCACCGAGGAAGGGCACAACGGCAGAGCCATTCACTTTTTGCATCTCCGCGCGGACCTCTTGGATCCGCGCCGGCCCCCCCCCCCAAGTCCTGGCGCAGGGAGCGCGCCAGAGGCGGCGCCAGAAGCGCCGCTCTGCGACAGGTTGCGAACACTATCCCTGCGGGTTTAATTGACGCTGGGGTATCGGACATCTCCGCTGGGTTCATCTGGCTGCAGACATCCTTTAATTTTGAATCCCAGGCGGTTTTCAGAAATCTAACCTGCGGGGGTAGGGGATACATGTGGTTACCCAGCCGCCAGGGGAGGATCAGTGCCGATCCGATAATCCGCGCGGAGCTCGTAAAGTTTGTGCATGTGCCGTTTTCTCTTCCTCGACGATCACCCCGGTCAAGTGGGCCACCGAGGCGCAGTGCAGGGATTCTGCGGCGTGGGCGCTGTACAAACTCGTGTGCGGTCACTTCTCGGCGACTGCAAAGGGCGTGGTTAGGCTGGTGTGTGGTTTACGATCTACGTCGTTGGGGCTTGCTTTGCCAACGTTGCGCAACGTTGGGGAGGAGGAGGGGGAGGAGGAGGGGGGGAGGAGGAGGAGGAGGAGGAGGAGGATGAGGAGGAGGAGGGGAGGAGGAGGAGGGAGGAGGAGGAGGAGGAGGAGGAGGAGGAGGAGGAGGAGGAGGAGGAGGAGGAGGAGGAGGAGGAGGAGGAGGAGGAGAGGAGAGGAGGAGGGAGGAGGAGGAAGGAGGAGGAGGAGAGGAGGAGGGGAGGGAGGAGAGGAGGAGGAGGAGGGAGAGGAGAGAGGAGGAGGGAGGAGGAGGAGGAGGAGGAGGAGGGAGGAGGAGGAGGAGGAGGAGGAGGAGGAGGAGGAGGAGGGTGAGGAGGAGGAGGAGGGGAGGAGGAGGAGAGGAGGAGGAGGAGGAGGAGGAGGAAGGAGGAGGAGGAGGAGGAGGAGGAGGAGGAGGAGGAGGAGGAGGAGGAAGGAGGGAGGAGGAGGAGGGAGGGAGGGAAGGAAGGGAGGAGGGAGGGAGGGAGGGAGAGGAGGGAGTGAGGGAGGGAGGGAGGGAGGGAGGGAGGGAGGGAGGGAGGGAGGAGGAGGAGGAGGGCACAACGTTGCCCTCGCCGGGCCTCCTCGAGGCGCGGCGGAAAGTTCCTCCGATGCCCTCGCCCGCGCCCCCCCAGGGTGCGCGCTGCAGAGCACACCCTTTTTTAGATGATCGTTTTGGCGACCTTCCTCTAAGTCGGGCCTGTCCCTCTACAGGGGGAATATTCAAAAATAGTAAACAAATAGTCTGGGGACTATTTTTTGAGTATTTCTGTGCATTTTTTTGAGTATTTTTGGGTATTTTTTAGTTTTCGTCCAACATCTCCCTGTAGGGGGACACGCCCGACTTAATTTCAGATGATCGTTTTCGGGACCTTCCTCGGGCCCACCTAACGGAGCTGTTCGGCTCTGGTGTTCGAGCCCAGTTCGAATCGAGTACACTCAAGTTCGACTCGGGTTCGACCCGTGTTCGACTCAAGGTCGGCTCAAGTCGACGGACATTCGAGGCCGCTTCGACGCACGAGTGGAGCGGGTGTCTCCAGGGAGGCCCCCAGAATGAGCATCCAACCTCTTTCAGACCAAACCCTTCGGAGTCGCCGAGCTTCCTCGCGACGGTGGCGCCCGACTGCTTCACCAGCGAGGCGGAGGCCCGTGTGGAGCTGGGCGGCGTGGAGTTCAGGGCGGTCAGCTCGCGGTGCTCCGCGGAAGCGAGGGTAGCGATACCGCTATCATGAAGTCGGGTATGTCCCTCCGCAGGAGGAGTATTCAAACATAGTAAAACATAGTACGGGGACGATCTTTGGAGTGCTTTTGACTGTTTGTGAATTCTTGGTTGATTTTTTTTTCTCGCCCAAAACCCGCCTGCAGGAGGGCATCCCCGACCTAACGCTCCTCTTGCCTTGTTTTTGGCCTTTTGGGGGCCTCCTGGGAGGCCCTCTCGCCTCCACGGCTGCGCTCGCCTTTCGAAATTCTGGCCAGAACGCATCCTGGGGGAGGTCAGGGGAGTAGCGGTATCCCTCCCTCCATTCCCTCCTCCTCCTCCTCCTCCTCCTCCTCCTCCTCCTCCTCCTCCCAGGTGCATCCCCGGCCTGTTCTCGTGGTGTGACATCACCGGCGATCCCGTGGAGGACGCAGGACGGCGGTGGGAGAAAGGGGTGCCTGTCTGAGTCTGACCCACGATCGGGACGAATCGCCCCTGAGCGTTTTGGAACGCTCTCGGGCCGCTCCAGCTCGCTTTGGAACGGCCGCTGCGCCTGACACATCCTCCAGAGCCGCTAGATCCAGAGATCTCCGATTCATCTCCATCCGACGTCGCCCCGTTCTGGGGTTACGCCCGGTGCCGGAGGCGGCTTGCCAGCCTTCTTCCTGCGCGGAGGCCGTGCCACGGACGTGTCTCGCTCAACGCCCTCCTCTGGCCTGCCCACCTGCCCGCCCGCTGGCACCCAGGCAGCCGAACGCAACCTTCGCCCGCCCATCCACCCACGCAACCAAACACACGAACACGCCCACCAAACACCTCCTCCTCCTCCTCCTCCTCCTCCTCCTCCTCCTCCTCCAGTTCCTCCTCCTCCTCCTCCTCCTCCTCCTCCTCTTCAACCAAACACACCAGCACCCACGAACGCAACCTTCGCCTGCCCATCCGCCAGAACCACCAGTCAGTCCACCCGCCGCCCGCCTGGTTCCCCGCCCCCTGGGCGGCCCGAGCCAGGCACGTCGTAGCCCGCCGCAGGGATCGTTCACACGTGGGGCGCGCAGGCGCCGTCCCAGACCCCTGACGGCATTGTTCCCCCTATCATGTCAGAAGCCCGGCGCTCCGACAACAAGTCGCACGTGTGCTATGCTGGGCCTCCCGAGGCCGGTCTCCGGCCCGTGGGCCACGAGGAAACCTGGGCGAGGGGGGTCCAGAGACCCAGGGGCCCGTGCATCTGCAGCATCGGAGCGTCTGGCGTCTGCCGCTACCAATGCCCTCAGCCCGAGGCTGCACTGCCCCGCGAGAGGAGCAGAGGACGAAGAGCACGAGGAGGAGGAGGAGGAGGAGGAGGAGGAGAGGCGGAGGAGAGGTAAGATGAGGAGATAAGGATCTGAAGGTGAGGAGAGAAAGAAGATGAAGAGGATAAAGAAGATGAGGAGGATGCTTCCCCCAAGTCCGTCGTTGTGGGTGCGGGGGGGGGGGGGGTAAGCTATACATATATATATATATATATGTATATATATATATATATATATATATAGATATACATTTATATATAGGTATGTATGTGTATACACATATATATATATATGTATATATCGATGTATACATGTAGAGACATGTGTTTGTATGTAGGTGTGTGTATACACACGTCTGTATATATACACATATATATAGTTCTAGTGTGTGTATATATGCATGCATATTCTTGCCCTGCAGCTCTAGACGGTCTCCTCGTGGCCTCTCCTGGGGCCCCGCGCGGGCATGCCGCGGGCCCCCGCCGGGCGTTTCGTCGAGATTCCCGAGGTCTGCGAGCCGTCCGCTCAGAACCGCCCCCCCCCCCTCCCCGTACCCCGAGATCCTGGTGTGCCGGTGTCTCCGAACCGCGCGTTTCCGTCGGGCTTCGGGCCCCGATCTGGCCTGGGAATTGGCGCAGCAAGATGGGGTCTGAGGCTCTTGTCTCGCAGGCCTAGAGGCTGACACCAACACCAATATCGGCAGTGTGCATCCGCCGAGGGAAGGAGACCCCGATCTCGGTGATAGTGGTAATCTTATGGCTTGCAAGGGGGCCGAAGTATTACCACCAACGCCGACATCTAGGACCATCTTCCCCTTTTGGAGGCCGCCCCCTGTGTTGGTGTTGGTGCCCATTTCTCGGGCCGGACGAAAGGTGGGGATTGGGAAAGGGGGAGTTATGAAATGTGCTGCATGCAGCTGATTTCGGCCCCGCCGAGGGGCCCATTCCTCGATGCATGGCCGCCTCTGGCGCCAGGAGGCGCCAGGAAAATTCGCTGCACGAGCTAATTCTCGACCCCTCCCTTTGCTCTCCCCCCCTTTCGCCCGACCCGAATTTCTCGGCCTCCAGTTGTCGCGGTTTGTCGCCCTGCCCGTGCTTTCCCATCCTCGGAGCACAGGGCCCCGGGGGGCCGACCCCGGCCCCGAGCCTCGAGAGCGGGGCCGTGGCCGCGGCCGCGAGGGGTCTCTGCCCCGGAAGGCCAGGGGAGAGCGAGAGGGGAGGAGCTCTCCAGGGCGCAGCCGACTGGCTGGCCGTCGTCGTCGTCGTCGTCGTCGTCGTCGTCGTCGTCGTCGTCGTCGTCGTCGTCGTCGGAGGAGGAGGAGGAGGAGGAGGAGGAGGAGGAGGAGGAGGAGGAGGAGGAAGGACAACTGCAGGGGGACCCCGTCAGCTTTGCAGAGTCGCTGGTCTGCGCCGCAGTGCCGGCTTGACCCACAGGCAAAGGAGGAACGTGATCTTCGTTCGGGAAGACCGCCGTCTCGAACAGTAATCGAATTCCAGTTTGCACCCACGACGCTCTCCAGCAAGAAGTAGCTAATAACGACGACGAGGAGGAGGAGGAGGAGGAGGGGCAGGGGGGAACAAGGAGGAAGATGAGGAGATCGGCGAAGGAGAGATGGACGTTGCCGAGCTGCAGCCCGGCGACCTGTGCCGCGTCGTGAGCGTCGTCGTGCGTGAGGGCGCCACCGAGCCGCCGCCCTACTTGAGTGAGGCGAAGCTCCTCGGGCTCATGGAGGAGCACGCTCTCCGCCGCCACCCAGGTCTCCGACGACATGCTCTCTTCAATCTGGGCGTGTTTCCTCGATTTCGGCCCCTGGGGTCCGCCATCGGGCCCCGGCACCATCAAAAACTGCACCCAGGGCGAAACGTGATGCAATGGTGAGGGGGTCGAGGCCTTTTGGGCCGCACGTTGAAAGAATCATGGAGCAAGTCCTCTCGATGTTCATTTTGGGCCCTCACCCAGGCCCACTTGACGGATCTGTTCGACGCTAGTTCGACTCGGGTTCGACGCTGGCTCGCCTCTGGCTCGCCTCAAGCTCCGCTCAAGCTCGACCCGCGTTCGACCCATGTCGTCGTTCGTGTGAAGCAGCATCGACACACGAGTGGAGCGAGTTGCTCCAGGAATGTCCCCAGAACGAGCATCTTGAGATCCGACGTAGCGAAGCAAATTGCAACGTCGCGAAAAATCACGACCAGAGTCCCGGACCCAATCTTTCTGCGGCATGTAGCGTGCCCGAGCGTTTTGTTAAGGTCCCAGGGCCCGAAGCTGGGCGAAAACGATCGGCTCGAAAAAATCGCCAGGCTCGAACGGAATTGGAGAGAGTGGCGCCAGGAAAACCCCAGAACCGAGCATCTAATCCCCTCCGCCGCCATGCCCGCCGTCGCCGTCGCCTTCGCTCGGAAGATGACCAGACACACATGGGCGACGGAAAAACGGGGTTGTCTGCGCCGACATTGGCGCGTAAATTGGTCGCGTCAGGTCGCGCGAAGGTGCCCTCGTCTCTGATGTAGCGTGCCGCGCTGGCGGCCCGGCGTGAGGTCGCTGTGTCATCTCGCGTAAAACCCGTGTGTGATCGTTTTCTTATTCATTGTTTTACCGATCGGCGCGGGCCCTCGCACCCCCCCCTCCTCCCCCTCTTGAGTAGATCTGGGCTGTTTTTGGCGCCTGTTTCGAGCAGGTGGAGCCCCTCCCCCATACGACGCACTGTTGCAAACCGTCGCGTGAAGCAGAGATCCGGAGCCAGACCCCCCCCCGCCTCCCCAGCCCCGTCCGCCCACTGTCGCAGCGCCGAAAAAGAAAAGCGTTCTTTTTCGGATCGTCGCGCGCACGTCGATACCGCTCGGCCCGTCCCCCGCCCTCGGCCTGCTCGGGGCCTCCTTCAAGGACGGGGGGGGCAGCCGAGCCGCCGCGCCCGGCTCCGCCCCGTATTCCTGGGCCGGAGCACGCCCTCGAAGGGCATCGTCAGGGCGGCGTCGTCAGGGGCAGCGTTTGGGGGGGCGGATCGGCTCAGGGGGGGGATGCATCGACCCCCTCCTACCTTTTCTCCTCCTCCTCTTCCTCCTCCTCTTCATCCTCCTCCTCCTCCTCCTCCTCCTCCTCCTCCTCCTCTTCCTCCTCCTCCTCCTCCTCCCCTCCTCCTCCTCCTCCTCCTCCTCCTCCTCCTCCTCTCCCCCTTCCTCCTCCTCCTCCTCCTCCTCCTCCTCCTCCTCCTCCTCCTCCTCCTCCTCCTCCGATCGGGGCCCGATTGCGCAGCCCGCCCAGGAACGTGCGGTTTGGCTATCCGGGGCCCATCGCCGTTCTGTCGGCGATGCATCGCAGATGCCAGGTCGACGTTTCCCCCTGTCGGTCCCCCCTTAGCGTTGCCCCTTGTATCGGTACCCTTGTACCCCCCACCCGCCGCCGCCGTCGTCGCCGCCGTCGCCCGTTTTCGCCGTCGTCGGTGGCAGCGGTGGCAGTGACGAGGCGCCCCGCATCCTAAACCCGAGCATTTTCTTTGGGTGGAGGGCAAAGGGTGAAATCTGAGATGCCGCTTCGAGGGATGTTCGAGGCTTGAACCTGCAAAAGGTGAATCACAAGACGGATTGGTGTTCGAGGTGCAAAATCCCATCTGGATTTCACCCTGAGCCCTCCACCCTGAGAAAGTGCTCGGTTTAAACGCCCTCCTGCCTTCGGAGAAGCCTTCTTGGGGAGTCCCCGAGGAGGGGCAAGGCATACGCCCCGCGGCCCTCCTGGGAGGCCGCCGTCGGGGGAGATCCGCTGCGGCCCGAGGCTCCCGTGGCGCTGCCGTGCATCCCGGCGCGGCCGATCTGATGCGATTCCGACCCCGAGCGGCCGATGCAGCTCGATTCGATACGGTAGGTTCGCGTCGTGTCGACCAGCGGCGACCCCAGCGCGGACGTTCAAGGTTGAACGCCGCCGGCGACCCAGAATCGATCGATGTTGAACGATCGGACGTTGCGGCAGCGGCCGATCGTTCAAGGTTGAACGATCCCTGCGGTGTCAAAAACCAACGCTGGGGTCGGCACGACACGAACCTGCCGTAGGGGGCCAAATGCGAACCCTACCCTACCCCTACCCCTACCCCGAGCGAAGTGAGCCCCACCCTCCCCCTCAGAAGTCCTGGGGGGTAGGGGTAGGGTTCGCATGTGGCCCCCTGTTCGACGCTCGTTCCGATCTGACCCGTTCTTGCGGTTCGAGAAGGTTCGATGCTCGTTTCGGGGACCTTCCTGGAGCCCACCTAACGGATCTGGTCGACCCCAGTTCGACTCAGGTTCGACTCAGGTTCGACGCAGGTTCGACTCAGGGTCGACCGAACTCGACTGACGTTCGACGCAGCTTCGACGCACGAGTGGAGCGAGTGGCTCCAGGAAGGTCCCCAGAACGAGCATCCAAATAAGGGCCGATCATGCCATTCGCTCCACACCCTTGTGCGCGCCGCCAACTCATGGATTGGGATGCGGCCCCTGAGAGGTCTATCCGTTGCCAGAGACTCGCCAAATCCAGAACTGTTCCCTTCAACTTCGCTGAATCCCGCCTACAACGGCGGGCTCAATCTTGGGTCCAATCTGGCCTACTCTAGCCTAGCGGCTTCTTTATTTTGCTTAGCCGTGATCGTTGCTGCGAATAGCTTCGAATAACACACAGTCAGCACAAACATCAGTTTTCGGAGGTCCGCGTGGACATACGAAAGTTTACGCTTATGGCGTTTCTTGTTCTTCGAGACCTCCCAGAAGTTACCTCCTAGCATTGAGGAGCACGGCATCGGCACCGACGCGTCCATGGCCCAGCACGTAGGCGCCTGGCGGCTGGTCGGCAAAGCATACACGGGCCCTCCCCAATCTGCCGCCAGGCTCTCTCTGGAGCTCGTGCTCAGAGGGTGTGGGGTCCAGAGCGTCTGACACGCGAGGGAGGGGGAGTTTGGCACGTGAGCAGTAGCATGCAGCTGTCGAATTATGAACAATCAGCAGGAGCGCACATTTTTGAAGCTCTGCGCGGATTTTTCGGATCGACCCTGGCGGCTCCTCTGGCGTAGCCCCTGGCGCGCTCCGTGCGCCAGGGGGGGTCAGCGCCGATCCAAGAAATCCGCGTTGACCTCCGAACATTTTCATTCATTCAGTTTTTGCTTGTAGATTAGCGCATCTATCATCGGACTGCAGCCAGTATCCTTCATTCCATGCCGCTCGCATGTGGCTGGAGCAGATGGGGCCATTTTGGAGGCCTCCGTCGAGGAAGGGGGGAGGATGAGGAGGTGGAGGAGGAGGAGGAGGAGGAGGAGGAGGAGGAGGAGGAGGAGGAGGAAGAGGAGGAGGAGGAGGAGGAGGAGGAGTATTTGTCCTAACAGGGTTTGACGCCTTTCGTCTATTTGGGCCTTCTCGTGACCATTTTCGCCTAGTCAGAGCGCACCCCAGGAGAGATCGGGTGGTCGACTGGAGGGAGTAGGAGGGAGTATGAGGAGGAAGGTGGAACTGCTCCTCCTCTGCCACTGCCCCCCTCCCTCCCTCCCTCCCTCCCTCCCTCCCTCCCTCCTCTCTCTTCTCGGTGTCTCCTCCTCGTCCTCTTCGCTCCAGTCTTCTTTGTCCTCGTCCCTTTCCTCATTGTCTCACCTCTTGGTTTCACTCTCATCCCTCCTTCTTTCTCCTCGCTTTCGTCAGTCTCCTCCTCCTGTCCTCTTCCTCCCTCCTCCCTCCCTCCTTCTCGTCCTCCATCTGGGCGCGGAGTTGCGAGACGTGGCCACCCACCTTACACCTCTCGTCCCCCCCATCTCCGAGGAGGAGGGGGGGATAAGGATGACGGGCAGGATGAGAGGGGGAGGAGGCGAAGGAGGTGGAGGTGGAGTGGAGGAGGGGCAGGGTAGGGCGGATGGGAGGGGGAGAGGGAGGGTGAGGAGGATTGGAGCAGGAGTGCAGGGGTGCAAGAGGTGGAGAAGGAGAAGGGGGGGAGGAGTGGAGTGGAGTGGAATGAAGCGAAGTGGGGGAGGAGGAAGAGGAGGAGGAGGAGGAGGAGGAGGAGGAGGAGGAGGAGGAGGAAGAGGAGGAAGAGGAGGAAGAGGAGGAGGAGGACGAGCAGGAGGAGGACGAGGACGAGGAGGAGGAGGAACAGGAGGTGGAGGAGGAGGAGAGGAGGAGATATGAGGAGGAGGAGGAGGAGGAGGAGGAGGAGTAGTGGAGTGGTGTGGAGTGGAGTGGCGTGGAGTGGATGAGGAGGAGGCGGAGGAGGAGGAGGAGGAGGAGGAGAAGGAGGAGGCGACGGTCCTGGGATCGCAGGCAACATCTTGAAACGAGGGTACGTCTGGCTGGACCAGGAGACTCGCGAGCTCGTCCCTGCAGCCTTGGGGCTCGCACTGGTGTTCGCCTACACCATGGTTGACCCGGGCCTCGTGCGTCCCACAGTGCGGTCGGCGATCGAGAACGAGTGCGGAAACGTCGCCAAGGGCAAGGCACGAAAAGGGGAGGTGGTCGCGCGCGTGATGCGAATCTTCGAGCGCAAGTTTGACTATCGCCCACGCTTCGCGTCCGCGTGTGCCGCCGCGAGAGCCGCGGAGACACAAACACGGATTCGCGTCGCGTGCATTAGCGACGGATCCTCGCTGACGTGCAAAAGTCGGCGCGCTGCGTCGCCGGACGAGGCGGCCGTGGCCTCATGCTTCGGGGGCTGCCTTCCGCGAGCTGCAGATCTGGCGCCCGCGCGACAGATCAGCGGATCCGCACCCAGACAGCCGAAGTCCGGCTCTTTGCAGCACGGGGTCCCCGTGAGCCCCGAGCCTGCCCCCCTGGGCCGGTCTGCTGCCCCGAGTCGTTTCTCTGCTGCCCCGAGTCGTTTCTGACGGTCCCGAGGCCTAGTGAAGGCTCCCAGGGGGCCGAACAAATACACAGACATGCACACACACACACCTATGTGTGTGTATATATATATATATATATATATACGCACATGCACACACGGCCTTCTGGGAACCCGATTCATCAGGCCTCCGGCCCCCATTCCCAAATGCATGGGCTTCTCACTGCCCAGAATGCGTTCAGCGTTATGGACACTTCTTCACTTCCTGTTCAAACCATCTGTGGTCCACCACTTCCGTGGAGCAGTGAGCTCGTGAAGGTCTAGGGCCTGCTAGAGCCGAGGCGCGCGCGAAGCGCGCGCCTTCTAGTACATATATATATATATATCGATATATATATATATATACACAGACACACGCGCACACAACAACTTTCCGTAGTGTTTAGTGTTTTTCGTACGACGCGAGATCTGCGGATCCTCAGTCCATGTTGGCGTGTGCCGCTGCTCGGGTGGAGGGGAGGAGCGCCGCCGACCGCCAGCAGGGCCACCACCCCTGGCGGGGCAGGTCCACGACGCCTCCCCGAGCTGGAGATGCCTCCAGCGTTGTGGACGACGATCAATGGCGAGGAAGCATGTTACCAAATGATTTCCAGATGTCTAAACAATGTTTTAAACATGCTTTGAACATGTAAGGAACATGCTGTCAAAATGATGAGAACATGTTTCAGACGTTTCTAAATCACATTCTCAATTCAATTGTCGGATTGTTAGGGTGTCCATTGTCATGGCATGCACAACTCCAGCGGGGCGCCGAAAAGAAGTGACACTCAGGGGCAACGTTAGGGGTGAGATAGGCTCAGGGGGGGACGTTTCGGGTTGAAGGTTTTCAAAGTGTTGCTGATTCTCGGCGGTTTTCCAGCCTCGGGGTGCTCTCAAGAAGCTGCGACTCGCCGAGAGCGTTCTGGGGGTTTGCCTGGGTCGTCCCGAACGGCCGCCGGAGATAAGAGCTGCGACCCGACAAGCAAATGGCCTTGTTCGGGGGGCTGGATTGGCTAAGGGGGGATGCATCGGCCCCCAATCGCCAACTAATCGCCCGTAGGGGCCCGATAGCCCACCCCGCCCGGGAACGTGGTGCTCTGCTATCGGGGCCCTATCGCCGATCTATCGGGGACGTATCGCTGGTTCCAGGTCGATGCTTCCCCATCGTTGCACCTCCCTTCGGCTCAAGGTTACAGGGCTCGCGGAAGCTGGCGGAGGCGACATAGCATCACCTTCGTGGGGCGCTCCAGGGCAACGTGCTGACGGGCCCCTCCACTCGGCGCAAGCCAGACACAGAGCCCGCGGAAAGCGGCGGAAGCAAGTGGGGGGCAGCCTTTAAGGCAGAGGCCCAAAAGGAGCCAGCGGAGACACATTCGATGCCAAAGAGAGATCATCGTTGTCGTCCTGAGAGTTTTTGGAGGACCTCCTGCTACTCCTGCTCTGCGTCGTCCTCCTCCTTCCCCTCCCGCCTCCCTCCCCCCACTGCTGCTGTTGCTGTTGCTCACCGTCCTCATGACGCTGAGGCTGGTGGCGGTCTTGGGCACTTCTGACGCCCTCCTCCTCCCTCCTCCGCCTCCTCCATCTCTTCTCCGTATCATTCGCATTACTTGACTCCTCCTGTCGCATAATCAGGCGCGTCCGTGGGCATGCCCAGCGTTCAGCTCGAGACTCCCTTGCAACTTGCGATCCTGAAGCTTACTGACTGCACCAGTTTCAGGGGTGGAACGCCTGTCGATTTCAATGTGTGGCTCTCGCATTAGCGTCGCGCGCATTCGTCTTAATCCATTCAGCAGTCGCGAGGAAGGAGGGCCGACCGTTTTCAAACTGCGATTTCGAGTTAGGCCGAACATTCGTCTCAAAAGCTTGCCCACAGGTGCAACGACTACTGGCAGCACTTTTCGGAAGCTGGGCGAGGGCTGCTAAAACCATGGCTGCTAAAACGGCCCTCCCGGAAGGAAAAAACAACTTCCCGGAATGAGGCGCAGCACGCGAAACAGTCAGCGGGCTTCTTCCCGGAAGGACGAAGACAACTTCCCGGAGGTTGATTTTAGCAGCCACGGATTTAGCAGCCCTTCCCCGGCTTCCGAACTTTGTCAAGCTGGGGTTCCCGCCTTCGCGCCGCAGACCTTCCTCTTCACTTTGTTGCAAGCATTTGCAGGACGGAGGACGGCTGCCTCTCAAAGGTAAAGGGTCTCGGACGCAGGACTGGAAACTCGAT
>CAUYUJ010001943.1:0-95265 GCA_963575745.1 Prorocentrum cordatum | reverse complement strand
GGGGCGTGGGGAGGAGGATGATGAGGGGGAGGATGGGGAGGAGGAGGAGGAGGAGGAGGAGGCGGAGGAGGAGGAGGAGGAGGAGGAGGAGGGAGAGGTGTACAGTCATACGTGCTTCCGCATATGGGAGCGGGGGGCTGTTCAGAGGAAAGGGAATCCTCCCGGGGACGGCGGTTCGGGGTCGGGACTGTTTGGGGCCGTGGGGGCCGAGGATGCGGTATGAGGAAGAGCAGGCGGAGGAGGACGAGGAGGATGAGGAGGAGGCGGGAGAGGAGGACCAGGGTGCGGGAGGAGGAGGAGGATGACCAGGAGTGGGATGAGGAGGAGGAGGATGAACAGGAGTAGGAGGAGGAGGACGAAGAGGAGAAGGAGGAGGATGCGGTAGGACGATGATGATGATGAGGAGGAGGAGGAGGACGAGGAGGAGGACGAGGAGGAGGAGGAGGAGATTTCTCGGGGCGCGCGATTTTCGCTGACTTCTCGCCGCTGGGTCGCCCCCTCGCGAGCCTCGCCCAGAAGCGCGCGCCCCTTCTTCTCTCGGTCGTTTCCCTTTCGCCCAGAAGCGCGCGCCCCTTCTTCTATATATGCAGAAACTCCCGATCAACCGCAGAGCGGCGGATGTTAGCGAGCGCCCGCTGCTGTCCATTTTCTCCGCGACGTACCGCTTCGTCGCCAAGGCCGGGGAGGCGCCGCGCCAGCGGTGGCCCAGCGTGCGCCGCGAGCTGCCGTGGGCCACGGGCGTCGCGCCCCTGGCCGCGGCGGACCTGCGCGCGGGCTGGCTGGGCCGAGTCCGGCGCGCGGATGCCTCCGAGCGGGGCCGAGGAGTGCGCGAGCGTGACTTTGACAAAACTGCGGTTCAGAAGTTTTGGAGAGTTCATGAACGCCGGCGCTTCCGAGGCCCCAGCGCGAGAGCCCCCGGGGAGGAGCTCCTCGCGCCATCGGAGCCCTACGAGAGCCTCATCGACGTCGAGCCGCGGTCGAAGTCCAACGTCCTCGCTAGCCCGTCGGCTTCTGCGGCGCCCACCTACCTCGCGGGGCCCCTTATCCAGCGGCTGGCCACAGGATTTGAGCCTCTTGCAGTGGAGCAGGTCTCGGGTGAATGGGTCGTCATCTCCAGCGGGGCCTGGGGGCGGGAGGAGCACGTCGCGGCGTTGGGGGGGGGGCATTCACGCACTGAAACATGTACTTCCAGATTCGAAACAGCATGGGCATCGTGTTCTCTTTCTCTCGGACAGCCTCATCGCTGCCCTGGTTCTTTCGAAGGGCCGCTCCTCGCGGCCGAGGATGGCCCGCGTCTGCCGTCAGTGGGCCGCCCTGGCCGTTGCAGGCGGCATCGGCGCGGCGCTGCTCTGGACACCCTCGGAGGCGAACCCAGCGGACCTGCCGTCTCGTCGCGCCCTTCGCATTGGCGCTCGGCCCCAGTGGGATGCAATCGCCAATCTGGCCGCCGCGAAGGGGCCCGGCCCCGCGAGCGGCGGTGGCCCGGGGCCAGGCCGCGAGGCCGCGGGCGCCGCTGGTGGCCGCCTCCCCGGCAGGGCCGGCGCGGAGTCGCAACCGGGCCGCCCGCGGCCAAAAGGCGAAGGCGGCGGAGGCGGCGGCCGGGCGCGCAGGGAGGGCAGCGGCGCGGGCGCCCGAGGCCGCAGCCTTGCCGGCCTCGGCAGGGCACGTGCTGAGGGCCCTCTCGGTTACCGAGACCACGAGGGCCAAGTACGTGAACCTGTGGGGGGACTTGGGGACTTCACCGCCTGGCTGGCGACCGCGACTCTGCCGCTTCGGACCTAGACGGCGGACGACCTGCTGGCGCAGTGGATGGACCAGCAGTACTCGGACGGCTGGAACCTTGAGCGGGGCGCCTACATGTTGGCGGCTTTGAAATTCATGATGCCACAGTTCTCGCGCGGCGGGCTCGGGTTGCCGCTGGCGATGCTGGCCCTATGGGGCCGGCGGAGGCGGGTGCCCGCCCGCGCCAGGCTCCCACTCCCGTGGGAGATCGCGGCGCTGATCGCGGCGAGGCTGATCGACGTTGGCCAGCTGCGGGCGGCGATCGACGCGCTGGTGACCTTCGCGGGTTACCTGCGGCCTTCGGATGCGAGGGCGACGGGATCTCACCTGATCCTCCGACGCTTGGCGGGGCGTGCGACGGGTGGTCGCTGGTCCTCCATCCCGGCGAGATGGCGGTGCCGAGCAACATTCCGGTCTACGACGAGGCGATGCCCTTCGACGCGCCGTTCTACGGTTTCCTGCCAGCAGCCCTTCGCCGGCTCAAGGCGTCGACCCGTCCGAACGCGCCGCTGTCCCCGATCACCCTCGTGCAGACCAGCGCCCTCTTCAAGCAGGCGGCGGCCGACGTTGGCGCTGCCGCGCTGGCGCCATAGCTGTGCCAGCTCAGGCACTCGGGGCCGTCGGTCGAGCTGGCCATGGAGCTGCGGGCCCTGGCCAGCTTCAAGCTGCGCGGCCGCTGGAGGACCGACGCCGCGGTCGCCCGGCACCCAAAGCCCGGGCGCGTGAATGAGCAGTTGCAGAGGCTGGGCCCCGCGGTGCAGCGCGCGGCCTTGCTGGCCCCCGCTCGGCTGGCCTCGCTCTTCAGCTGGCGCTGAGGAGGCTGCTGGGGCCGCGGCGCAGACGTTTCCTGGCGCCGCCCATCTTCGTGGAGGTGTTATCGGGCGAGGGCTGGCTCGCGGCTGCCCTGCGCAGAGAGGGCCCCCTGGTCATCGAGTGGGACATCGCCTGAGGGCCCGACAAGGATCTGACGGTCCCGAAGGTGGCGCGGCTGCTACGTGGCTGGCTGGACGCGGGGCTCACCTGGGGCATGCACTTCGGGGTGCCCTACCTGACGTGGACCAGGATCAGGGACACTGGACTTGTTCGTGCACCAGGTGGGCCTGGGCCCTGGCCCAGTCGCATGAGATCTGACGACGAGATCTGGGGCCTGGCTGCCGCGACGCACCCATCCGACCGTGCTCAGATAGCGCTGGCGAACAAACTCGTGAGATTGTGTGAAAGCCTCTGGTCTGTTTGTCGGCGCATGCAGATTCCTTTCACAATCGAGAACCCTGCCATGTCTAGGCTCTGGCTCATACCGCCCAATCAGCGGCTTCGGAAGCAAGCGCATGTCTTCTGGGCTGCCACTCACTACTGTCAAGACGGGCCTCTTTTGGAAGAAGCCCACGGGTCTATTGGGGTTCCTCGTAGATGTTGTCTTTGTAAGGCTCCCGCACTTGTTGTAGCAGAACTGGCAGGCCCCATCAGAATCTGAAGGGTTGAGCTCCGGGACGCCCTCTGTCGACTCTTGTGGCACAGCCTTGCCCAAAATCGCTCGCCACCAGATGGGCGACAGTTTTTGTCAACGCTCGTTTGCAGTCTGGAGCTTTATCCGTCTCGCCGTTGTGGACCGGCTGCTGACTAGAGAAGAGGAGCCTTCCGGAATGTTCGGGAAGGTTCGGCAGTGGGGCCACGCGTCAGAGCTGAATTCGGTTATTGAATGTTCTCTGCCCAGGCCCCAGTGTGCACACGGTGCTGCCTTTCGCTCTCAAATACAATCCGACGCTCGCCTCGGAGAAACCATCGTTCGGGCACGATGAGGATGGTGCTGGTGATGATGATGGTGGTGGTGATGGTGATGCGGATAAGTATGGTGACGATGGCGATGCTGAACATGATGGTGATGCTGATCATGCTGCTGATGATGGCGATGCTGATGAGTAGGCTGATGATGATGGTCACCATCATCATAGAAATGGTGACGCTGACGCTGACGGTGCTGGTGGTGATGACGATGAGTATGTTGATGTTGATGATGGTGGGTCTGATGATTATGCTGATGACGACGATGATGATGATGGTGGAAAGGACGAGTAGTATTGTAGTGTGGTTTGGCGCTGCTGGTGATGTTGATGCCGACGTCTATGGTGGTTGTGATGGTGAACGTTATGTTAGTGTTGATGATTGTGCCGACGGTGTTGATGTTGGTGCTGGTGGGGCGGCGGGGAAGGGTTAGATGGTGATGGCACGGAAGCGAAGGATGTGGGCAAGAACCAGGGAGAGGAGTAGCGAATGAGCGCCAGGGTAATTGCGAGAAGGATGGTGAGGGCAAGGATGAGGAGGGGCGAGTGCAACGAGAACCAGGACGACAAAGAGGAGGAGGATAATGAGGAGGGGGGGAGAGGAGGAGGGGGCAGAGGAAAAGGTGGAGATGGAGGAAGAAGATAACGGAGGGCGGATGGATGCCGATGACGATGAAGATGGAAAGGGAAATGAGGGGGAGGATGATGACAAGGAGGCAAGGGTAGGATGCGAACCAGGAGAAAGATGAAGAGGTGGGTGGGTGCTGATAAGGAGATGAGGAGTGGGAAAGAGATGGAGCAGGAGGACGAGGGCAAACGGTAACGACGATGAGAGCATGGAAGGGCGACCTGAGGATGCACGGGAGGACGACAAGTGAGAGGGGAGGGACGGTAAAGAGGACGGAGTAGTGAGAGGAGGACGAGGAGGAGAGAAGGACGAGGACGAGCAGAGAGAGGATTGATGGGAAGAGTGGACGAAGGGGAGAAGGAAGAGGAAGAGGATAAGCTATGTGCGCACGCGCCATATCTGGCATCCGACCCCTCCCACCCATCCCTTCCGGCCACCCACCCCTACTCTCCCCGAGTTTTCGGCTTATGCGGTGTTTTCACGGGATCGGGTAAGAGGGAGGCTTTGCGAAGGTGCCAGAAAAAGCAAAGCTGCACGGGCCCTTGGTGGGCCAGAGGTTTGCTCGGTGCATTTTCCCTAGTCCTCGGAGTCTGCTCGAAAAGGAGGAACCTTCCCAAACTGTCCATCCACTGGTACCAGCGCCTCTACCCTGGAGTGTCATCAGGGTTGGTCTTCCTCGGAATGACTGCGGCGTGAGTGCCACTGATGTGTTAGATTCCTCTCTCCCCCCTCTTGACTCTTTCTCGCGCAATCGCAATTATGATTGGATCGAGCCCGTTTCGCAATTTTTCGGGGGGCTTACACCTGACGTGGGAGTTTCGCCCACTGTTGTCTCAGAGCCCATTCGGGAGCTGGCGTCGCAAATCATGGCGACCAACTTCCCGTCTGGACAGGCCATCGTGGTTGGCGGTGGCTTGGGTGGCATGTCGGCGGCCAACACGGTGCTGGAGAACAATGGCAAGGTCGTGTTGCTCGACAAGTCGTCCTTCTGCGGGGGCAACTCCACCAAGGCCACCAGCGGCATCAACGGCGCGGAGACGAAGACTCAGAAGGACAAGGGCATCAATGACACCATCACTCTGTTCACAAACGACACCCTCAAGGGCGGCGCCAAGAAGCCCGAGCTGGTCAAGGTCCTGTGCGGCAACAGCGGGGCCGACGTCGACTGGCTGGTGGAGAAGTTCAACCTCGACCTGTCCCTGGTCGCCCGCCTCGGCGGCCACTCTGCGCCGCGAACCCACCGAGGAGCCGAGCGCTTCCCGGGGATGACCATCACCTACGCCCTGATCCAGATGGTCGAGAAGGTCGCCGAGAGAACGGATAAGGCGCGCATCATCACCAAGGCCAGGGTCACCAAGCTGCTCACAAGCGGCAGCACCTGCGTGGGCTGCAGCTACGAGAAGGGAGGCCAGGTTTTCTCCGAGATGGGGCCGGTCATCCTCGCCACCGGCGGCTTCGGTGCGGACTTCACCAGCAACTCCCTCTTGGCTCAGTACCGCCCCGACCTGATGCACCTGCCGACCACCAACGGCGAGCACTGCACCGGCGACGGCATCAAGATGGGCGAGGCGATCGGGGCCAAGTCTATCGATCTTGAGTGGGTGCAGGTGCACCCGACTGGCCTGGTGAAGCCCGACGACCCCGACGCCAAGATCAAGTTCCTGGCTGCCGAGGCGCTCCGTGGCGTCGGCGGTCTGGTGCTGGATGCGAACGGCAAGCGCTTCGCGAACGAGCTGGGACGCCGCGATTACGTCACAGGCGAGATGTGGAAGAACAAGCCGCCCTTCCGGCTCTGCTTGAACAAGGCTGCGTCCGCTGAGATCGCGTGGCACTGCAAGCACTACACCGGCCGCGGCGTCATGAAGTTCTACGAGACTGGCGAGGCGCTCGCCAAGGACATGGGCGTTCCCATTTCCGTGCTGGAGCAGACTCACAAGGAGCATTTCGAGGCCGCTAAGAAGACCGAGAAGGACCCGGACGGCGGCTCATTCCCGGCCTACCCCAGCGGCAAGTCTTGGGACGAGGCCAGCGGTAAGACGGGTTCGGGCAAGAAGTTCTACCACAACGTAATCGACGGCCCCGCGGTGAAGAGCGAGCCCTTCTACGTGGCCATCATCACGCCAGTGATCCACTACTGCATGGGCGGCCTCGAGATCGACACGGACTCCGCCTGCGTCGGCGCCAACGGCAAGGCCATCCCGGGGCTCTACGCGGCCGGCGAGGTCGCCGGCGGCGTGCACGGCAACAATCGCTTGGGGGGCAATTCGTTGCTGGACTGCGTGGTGTTCGGCCGCGTGGCGGGCCTCGCCGCGACCAAGTACATGTTGGGCGCGGACTGCAAGCCCGTGAGCCTCAAGGACCTCTCTGGCGGAGGCCTCACCGGCGAGGTGACGGCGTCCAAGAACGCGGGCGGCTCGTACGAGGATGGCATGAACAAGGGCGCGGAGGGCGGAAAGGCAAAGGGCGGCGCCGCGCCCGCCGGCAAGGGCGGCGTCAAGGGCTACTCCATGGAGGAGGTGGCCAAGCACACCAGCAAGACCGACTGCTGGGTGGTCGTGGCTGGCGAGGTGCTCGACGTGACCTCGTTCCTGAGCCAGCACCCCGGAGGCGAGCTGGCCATCCTCACGTTCGCCGGGAAGGACGCCACCGAGGAGTTCAACATGATCCACCCTCCGGACGTGATCCCGAAGTACGCCCCCGACGCCGCCATCGGCGTTCTCGGCGCAGGGGGCGGCGCGGCCCCGGCGGCGGCGGCCAGTGCCTCGGCAGCGACGGCGGCCGCGGCGGGAGAGCATGGCGCGCGCGACTGGAAGTTGGCGAACGACAACCGCAACAAGAGGATGGGCGAGTACGGGCGCGTCCCGGGGCCCATCGGGGCGCTGGTCTACATGGTCATCGCCTTCATGAAGGAGGTCCTCTTCACGATCTTCGGCCAGAAGAACTTCCACTTCACCAACGACCGCATTGGCCTGACGCGCTCCGCGATGTTCATGTTCATCTTCATCATCATCCACGCAGTCGGCAACCTGCACGTGTTCCTCGGCCCGGACGACTTCAACGGATATGGATACTTCTACGTCCGCCTCTACTGGACGGGCTTCGGCTTCAACGCCAACATCGTGGAGGAGTACATCCTGCTCGCCGCGCTGCTCCACGTGGCGGTGGGCCTGAAGCGCACCTGGGACATCTCGATCAACTACACCATCGCCTCTGGCAAGCTCAACCTCGCGATCTCGGGCATCACGCTGCTGACCTTCATGAGCATCCACCTCTTCCAGTTCCGCTTCGGCGACACGCAGCCGTTCGAGCTGTGCCCGCCGCCGTACCTGATCAACGTGGCCACCTTGCTGGAGCTGAGGCTGAATCTCTTCTGGGTCCACGACGCCGACTGCGTCAAGGCGAGCGTCCGCGACATCTACCGCATGGAGTTCGAGGTCTTCCAGTCCCTCGGCTGGTGCCTCTTCTACATTAGCGCCGTGGCCATCTTCGCCACGCACATGTGCCTTGGCTGGCAGAAGGCTGTCCCGGCTCCTGCGCTCGAGATCCCCAAGCGCTTCCACAACAAGGCGATTCACATCGGCTACATCATGACGGCCTTCATCGCGTTGGTCTACGTCAGTTTCCCGCTCTACACGCATGTCTTCCCGATGTCCGACGGGGCGATCACCCCAGAGGCCCCGCTGCCCGTCCCCGTCGCCGCCGCGGGCCCGGCGTGAGCAGACTCTAGCGAGCCTGGGCCCAGCGCTTCGCAGCACTCTGCGGCCCGTCGATCGTGCTTTTCCTTCGCCCCCTGTTCCCCAAGCGGTGCTTGCACTTCTCGGGGCTCTCTCTTTGTTTCTGAGCAAGTTGCTTTGTGTGTCCACGGTCTTTCGCCCATTCCCAGCCTGTGGGTGCCTCGTGGGCGCTTCATGCGCTGGTTGGCGGAAATGGGCGTCGCCCGGTCGCCGCCCGCGTCCGCCCGTGGGGGCGCCTCAGGAGCGCCTCGCGCGCGGGCTGCACCACACGGCTCGCACCACACACGGTTACGCCACATACCTTGCACCACACAGATTGCGCACCACTGCGTAGCTTCCACCTACACAACCCTTGCACAACACAGCTTGTATCACGTAGCTTACACCACAGAGCTTGCACCACCGTGTAGCTTCCACCTACACAACCCTCGCACATCCAGAGGGCACACTCTGACCGCTTGGGGCCCAAGCTGACAGCAATGACTTCCTTCGCTCTCCCTACCTGTTCCTCTGTCTTTCCAGTGCTCCGTCCATCCGCGGGCCCGCGCGTCGCGGCCGCGGCTGCCAGTAGCGCTGCCGATAGTCATGGGCTGAAAAATGTCCTCGGGGGGGCCACGCTCAAGTCAGGGTCAGCCATGGCCCGCGCTTCAATATTGAATGCGTGTGTTCACGTCGCCCCAGGGGGGGGGGGGGCGGAAAGACTCAGAGCCACGGGCTGTCTCGGTATGACATCGCCGCTCGAGGGGACGAGCCCCATGTGGTGCGTGTGTGTGTGTGTGTGTATGTGTGGGCGGGCGTGTCTGTGTGTACGTGTGTGCGTGTGCATGTGTGTGTGTGTGTTTGTGTGTTTGCGTGTTTGTGTGTGTGTGTTCGGGCGGTTGTGCGGTTGTGTGTGTGTGTGTGTTTTGTCTGTGTGTTCGTGTGCGTGTGTATGTGTGTGTTGTGTGGTGATGTGTTTGTGTGGCTGTGCGTGTGCGTTGTGCGTGTTTGTGTCATCGTGTTTTTGTGTGGTCGTGCCTGTGTGTATTTGTGTCGTTGTGTCTGTGTGCATTCGTGTCTTTGCGTGGTTGTGTAAGTATGTGTGTTTGTACGTGTGTGCTTGTGCGGGTGAGTGCGAGTGTGTGTGTGTGTATGTGTGTGCGTGTGAGTGTGAGTGTGTGTGTGAGTGTGTAGGTGCGTGTCTATGTGTGTCTGCGTGTGTGAATGTGTGTATGTGTGTGGTTGTGTGTTTGTGTGATTGTGTGTGTCTGTGTGTGGATGCGCGTGTGTGGGTGAGTGTGTGTGTGTGTGTCTGTATATTGTTTGTTTGTTTGTCTGTATATGTGCCTGTGTCTGTGTCTATGCATGAGTGCGCGTGTGAGTGTGAGTGGGCGTGCGTGCGTGTGCGCGCGTGCATGAGTGAGTGTGTCTGTGTGTGCGTGCGTGTATCCGTGCATGTATGTGTGTCGTGTGTGTGCGTGTTGTGCGTACGTGTGTGTGTGTGCGTCTGTGTGTCTGTGGGTCTGTGTGTCTGTATGTCTATGTGATTGTGTGCGTCTTTGTGGTGTGTGTGTGTTTGAAGCACGCGATGTTGAAGCACGCCATGATGGAGCACTGCCTGTTCAAGAACACGTCGACGAAGCAACACACGGTGAAGCTCGCCACGACGAAGCACGTCACGACTGAGCTCTCCACGAGGAAACACTCCGCGATGAAGCATTGCACGACCAAGGCATTCCCGATGAAGCACCGCCTGCGAAGCCCTCGCCGTCGAAGCACCTCGCGGGGAAGCCGGCCACGACGAGGCCCACTGCCGCGAAGCTCGCCGTAGCGCACAGTATCCATATTGTTTTTTTTATGTGGGGCAATGTACGTACGATGAACGCTTTGAGCGGGGCGAGGTTCACAACTGGGATGAGCTGGAAGCGCTGGATTACCAGCAGCCCACAAATGAGCAAAAAACTGAGGCGGAATATGTAGCCGAAGCAGATGACAAAGAGGGGGCTGCCGGCAGCTCGAACGGCCAGTGCGCCGCGATCCTCCACGGCGCCCGAGGGCCTCCACTTTGCCTTAAGGAAAGGTCCCTGGGCTCGCCGTGGCACAAGAGCCCGTTTGAACCAGGATGGTGTTTGTAGCGGCGGCGCAAGGCGACAGCCTCACGAAGTATAGCATACGTTGTTTGCAGGGTTGTGCCCGTGCTCTGGCACGGCTGTCCCCGAAGGCGAGTTGGCATGAGTATGGTTTCGCGGCGCTCCAGCAATGTACCACTTCAAAAGTACAGTGTCTTTTTGCGGACCCGCCACTCCAGATTAAGGGGCAGCATATCTCAAGCAGTGGCGAAGCGGCCTGGCTCGCCTATAGCCCTACCAAACAATGTTCTAAGAACCTTTTGTTGTTTCCACGAAGTGCTCTTAGAACATTTATGGTTGATATTGTCTTGTTTAAACACATCGGGTTCATGTTCTAAGAACATTGTTTTTACTATCCGAACATTTGTGGGTTCGAATTGCATTTCGTGGTAGGACTATAGGAATGCCGGGACGGTCGTCCCTGCTCAAATATCGGGGCGGGCCGGCGGCTGGAAGTTGGAGGGCCCGTCTGTTCGGAGCACCTGAGCCCGGGCACGGCCGCGGAAAAACCTTGCATGTGTGTTCATGTGTATGTGCACGTGCATGTGTATGTGTGTTTGTGTTTGTGTTTGTGCTTGTGTGTGGTTTTATTCGTTTCTTTGTGTATGTTTGCGCGTGGGCGCGTGCATGTGTTTTTGCGTGTGTTTGTACGGGTGCGTGTGCTTGAGCGGGTGCTGGTGTTTGTGCTTGTGCTTGCGCTTGTTGGTGTGAGCGTGATCGTTGGCGAGGGTGTGGGTGTGGATGCGGGCGTGGGCGTGGGCGCGCGTGCGTTCGTGGGTGCGTGGGTGTGCGCACGTGTGCAAGTGTGTTTGTGTGGGTGTGTGTATGTATGTGTATGTGTGTGTGTGTGTTGTGTCTGCGTCCGTGCCTGTGTCTGCGTATACGTTTGAATGTGTGGCTGCGCTTGTGTCTGTGCCTGTTTGTCCGTTTGTCTGTTTGTTCGTCCTTTTATATGTGTCTCTCTGTCTCTCTGTCTCTTCTGATTGTCTTTCTGCCTCTTTGTCTCCACGCACAACGTTCATATCACAACGGAGCACGATCGGCCCGTCGTTTATCTTCAGAGCATTGGTGGCAACGCGGCGAAATATGGAACAAAAACGAATGACAATTATCGCACATCTCTGTTAATGGATACTCAGAATACATACTCCAAGTGTACCTCGACAGCTTTGCTGGTTATGTCTTAAGAGAGCTGGCCTGTTGCCACGCCTTCCCGAAGCAGCGATTCGGATAAATGAAAGCACTACTTATGTTGCCCGCATGAAAATTGAATGTAGAACCTTATAGGTTCAGGAGAGGCCTGAGAAAGGGCTTTCCAGCATCATGCGTGTTGGTCTATATGTATCATACGGTTGGCTTACTTCTCATTGAGGATGCAGTTGCAGGCGAGCGTGTCGACCCAGGCCAATGATTGGTAGCTCGCCCCCTCCCCGTCGATCCACAGTTGAACGCCATGGCACTGAGCCGAACGGCACCAGAGTCCAAGCGGGCAGAGAGGAAGGTGACGGATCTTCTCTCGAAGGCGTTGGGCTTCGCGGGCGACACCAGCGCGTCAGGCCTATGCTAAGGAGACCGAGCAGGTTGCGATCCGCACCCTCGCCTCACTCGGCGACACTTGCCACCCAGACAAGACTGGGCGCTTTTCGGCCGGCAAGATGGTTACGGAGATGCCAGGCTTTCAGAAATCAGTTCGTTTTTTGGGGTCCTTGGACAGATATGGGCGGAGGTTGTCGCACGGACACTGCTCGTCGACTTGAAGCAGTTCGAAACATATGGCGCCAGCTGCACCAGAGAAGTTTCCGCGGTTGGGGTCATCACGCCAATTGCGCGTTCAGGTTCGTCGTGCCAGTGCATATGCAGCACTATTCTTCGGAGCGGAGATTCGCACGTTCACGCACAATGAGTTGGACCAGCATCGACCTTTCACGAATCGGATAATTCGTCGTGTATGCTACGACGCGAAGGTTCAGATCGGCAAATTGCGGAACATGGAGGGCCAGCACACCATGGTGGACCTGCGGCGGCTCACGGGCTTATACGACATACAGACCATGACCGTTGGAAAGCAAGTGGGTTTCATTGGGCATCTTGTGCGGTACCCAGAACACCGAGTTGAGCGACAGATCGTGGGAGTGGTCCTGGCAGCCTCGTGGACACCAGGTGGCGCGCGCTCTCGCACGTTGCGCGGCACCTAATGGAGCAGGATCGCGGAGGTGACGCTGGCGCTCGGATACCAAGCATCGGAGGCCCCGTCGGCGTGGATGGACATCGCCAAGAATCACCAGCAGTGGGCCGGAGGTTCGATGATGGTGGTCGCGCAGTATCGTCAGAAGAATGAGTTATATACGTGGCATCATCGGCATCACGGCCCGCACACGCTGGTCGACCCGCAGGCGCCGCTGGCGTCGCAGATTATCGACGCCAGAGGGCGAGCTCGTAGTGCTCGCTGCCGAGGGTGGTACTTCAACATCAGGAACAATTTACCGGCGTGCTAACGGCGCCCGACTCCAGCATGCCCGCCACCGCCTCGAGAGCAGAAGCAGCGCAATGACTGCCGCCGCTGGTTCGCAGACTCGAACGTGCACATGAATCGTTGCAAGGGTCCGCTTCTCCTTCCTCCACCTCCTGCTGCCGCTGTCGCCCGCTTCGTCGCGCACGTCCCCAGCGTTGCGTCGCCAGGGCGAGCAGAGCCTCAGCAGCGAGCTCATTACCAGCAGCCTCACAAGCAGCAGCAGCGAGCACGTCATCAGCAGCAAGAGCGAGCAAATCACGCGCAGCCTCTAAAGCAGCAGCAGCAGCAAAATCAGCATCAGCAATGCCCAAGATAAGCCTGTCACAAGAGCTAGCGTCCCAAACGATCCGAGTTCGCTGCCGACTTAAGCGGAAGACCCTTGGGGCATATTAGTGCGCAGTTCATGATCTGCGGGAGGGGCGGCGACGAGAGGTTCACAAACAGGCCCCACGTGGCCCCCGGAAAAACGCGCCCCTCGCAATATGCACAGGCGCACGGCAGAGAGTGAAACCCGCAAATGCAAAGAAGCATCGTCAGCAAAGACATCTGGAAAGTCCGGATGTCCACAGAGCTGGGATTCCGTCTCTTGCGCGATGCACATATATAATTGTAACAGCATGTATGCTTGAGGATGAGTACGCCGAATAAGGCAGGCGACGTCGCACATAGAAATTGTCCGAAGCTCAGATTGCGACCTGGCCGATGCCCCGCCCCCATTGCGGTCTCGAGTTTGAGTCTGAACGTGCCGCGCGTGCTCACCTCACTCAACGTTGCGAGCGCCGTCTGAGCGCAGGGCTCAGAGCTGTGGTGCGACGTGTTCATGGTTGTCTCTCTTGAGTCTAGTCTACTGTCAGTTTGATGGCGGGCGCTCTTTCAGCGGCCATGGCCGTGGCGGAGTCAGGGGCGGGCTCGACGGCCAAGCCGAAGGGCAAAGGGAAGGGGGGCAGGCGCGCCCTCGAACAGGTCGAGGGCGGCGTGGGGGGGGGGGGGGGGGGGGGGGGGGCGCTGTTGCGCAGCACGAGCGGTCCATTCATTTTCTCGAGAGCCGCGCTTCTTCTTTCATCTTGATTCGGGGGGGGGAGCAACAGCAGAAGTCGGAGCTGCCTCGCGACGCGCATCGCGCGGGCGAGAAGTCACGCCAGGAGAAGCGCCGCAGCGTCCAAGGCGGGCGGCCCAGCACTCCCACCCATCGAGCCGCGTCCGCCAGGGTCGCAGAGATCGCTGTTGTTCACTCACCTGGTGGCCGAGGCGAACAAGCTCGCGCCCTCGAACGGGGGCGTGGCCACGCAGATGTCGGAATGGATTGCGGCCCCCATTGCCAAGCAGGCCAACGAACTCGCGTTCCGCATGAAGTCCAAGAACCGCTCTCCGAAAGAGGACCCCCGCGGGTTTGGGGCGCGCCGCGCTCCGACCGCAGGTCAGAGGACGCAGGCAATTTACAGGTCGCGCAGTCCGCCGCCATGGAGCGGCGCGTGGTCAGCCGAGCCGATGCCGCCAAGACGCCCCAGATCGCCGACATGCGCAGTCAGGACGGCCCCGCGATCAAGCGGCCCACGCCTCTTCGGAGAGGTGGTGGCGGTTGTGGCGAGGACGGCGTGGAGGGCGACGCCGATGGCATGGGGCTGGATTTGTCTTCCTGTGTCTGCGCGGTCGTGCCTGTGTGCATGCGCGGCGTTGTGTCCGCGTGCCTCCGTGTCTCTGCGTTGGCGTTTCAGTATGCGCGTCTGTGCGTGTGCGTATGTGTGCGCGGGTGAGTGCGAGTGCGCGTGCGGGTGCTAGTGTGCGTGCGTAAGTGTGCAGGTGCGAGTTTGCGCGTGTCTGCGCGCGCGCGCCTGTGTTTGGTTGTGCGTTTGTGCGCTTGTGCGACTGTGTGTGTGTGTGTCTGTGCGTGGGGGGGGGGCGCGCGCGTGGGCGCGCGCGTCTGCGCGTTGCTTGTTCGTTTGTCTGCATGCGTGCCGGCGGTTGCGCCCAGGCACGCGCGCGCGAGTGCTCGCGCGCATGCGCCCGGGCGCGCGCGCGCCCGCGCGTCCGCGCGCCTGCGCGGTTGCGCGCCCCCTCGCGGCGCGCGCGCGCGGAACGACGTCGAAGCACGCCGCGACGGAGCACTGCCCGTTGAAGAACACCTCGGCGAAGCAGCGCGCGGCGAAGCTCGCCGCGACGAGGCGCGCCGCGACTAAGTTCCCCACGCAAAAACACTCCGCGACGAAGCAGTGCACGACGAAGGCATTCACGATGAAGCACCGCCTGCGAAGCGCTCGCCGTCGAAGCACCTCGCGGCGTCGCCGACCGCGACGAGGCCCGCCGCGGCGCACCAGATCAGCACTGAACCTGTTTCATGCGAGGCAGCGCGCGCAAGATGAACGCCTGGAGCGGGACATGGATGAGCTGGAAGCGCTGGATTACCAGCGGTCCGGGGGGACAATGAGCAAGCAGCAGAGGCGGAATATGCAGCCGAAGCAGATGACGAAGAGGGGGCCGCCGGCAGCTCGAACGGCCACTGCGACGCGACCCCCCGCGGCGCCCGAGGGCCCCCACGCTGCCATTGAGAAAGGCCCCCGATCGCGCCGCGGCGCTGGGGCCCGTCTGAGTCAGGACGCCGTCTGCATCGGCGGCGCACGAAGTATAACATACGTTGTTTGCAGGGTTCTGCCCGCGCCCTGGCACGTCTCCTCCCCGAAGGCGAGTTGACATGAGCATGGCTTCGCGGCGTCTCGGCAATTGTGCTTGTGCTGGTGGTTGCGCTTGTTGGCGAGGGCGTTGGCGTTGGCGCGGGCGCGGGCGCGGGCGCTCGCGCGCGCGCGCTGGCGTTCGCGGGCACGGCGGCCCGCGCATGCGCGCGCGCGTGCTTGCGCGGGCGCGTGCATGTGCATGTGCGTGTGTCTGTGTATGCGTTTATGTATGTGTCTGCGTCTGCGTTTGTATTTGTGTCTGTGCCTGTTTGTGTGTCTGTCTGTCTTCCTGTCTCTTTTTAAGAGTCTCTCTCTCTTTCTGTCTCGTCGCGTTGTCTCTGCTTCCTTGCCGCGAGTGTGGTGCGTGCGGCGAGTGCGTGCGCGTGCGTTGCGCGTTTGCGTCGCGCGTTCTGCGCGGCGCGCGCGGCGCGCATGTTGCGCGGGATGCGCGTCGCGCATGTGCGCGCGCAGCGCTCGTGCAACGCGCGTGCAAGTACGCGCGCGCGCTGCGCGCGCGTTGCGCGCGTGCTGCGCGCGTGGTTCGCACGTGTTTCGCGGGTGCTGCGCGCGTGATGCGCGCGTGCCGCGCATGCGTTGCGCGCGCGTGCGCGCACGCGGTGCGCGTTGCGTGCGCATGTGTGCACGTGTGCGCGTGCGCGTGCGCGTGCGCGCGTGGGCCTGCGTGCGTTCGCGCGCGCGCGTGTCTGTGCGTCTGTGCGTTTGTGCGTTTCTGTGTGGTGTGTGCGGCGCGTGGTGTGTGATGTTTGCTGTGTGATGTGCGATGCGTGGTGCGTGGTGTGTGCGTTATGCTTTCTGTGTTGCATACGCTGTGTTGGCTGTATCGCTTGGTGTTTGGCGCGTTGTGTTGGGCGCGTGCGTTGTGCGATGTGCGTTGTGTGATGTGCGTTGCGTGGTGTGTGTTGTGTGTTGCGTATTGTGTAGTGTGCAGCGTGTTGCATGTGTTGCGTGAAATGCATGGAGTGCGTCTTTTGCGTGGCTTCTGTGGCGCGCGTGGCGTGCGCGCGCGTGCGCGCATGCGCATGTGTCTGTATTCGCGCGACTCTATTTGCGTTTGCGCGCGGGGGGATGCGCCGCGCGTGCGCCCGCACGCGCGCGCGGGCGCTCAAGTGCCTTTGCGCGCGCGTGTCCGGGCCTTTCGGCGCCCTGTCGCTGCGCGCGAGGCCGCGACGCCAAAAAGTGCGTTTGCGCGTGTCTGCGTGATTCTGCGCGCGTCGGCGCGCGCGCGTGTCGCTGCGTCTCAGAGAGGGCCGGTGGCTGCGTGTCTCTGCGTCGTTACTTTTCTGTGTCTTGGTGTCTCTGTGCCTCTGTCTCTCTGTGTCTCGGTGTCTCTGTGTGCGCGGGCGTTTGCGTGCGCGCGCGTTTGCGCGCGCGCTGGTTCGCGCGCGCATGCGCGGGCGCGCGGGGGCATTTTCGCATGCGTCCGCTCGCGCGCTCGCGCGCGCGCGCGCTGCCCCGCCTTGTCGGCGCTCGCGGCGCCGCGACCGCTAAATGCGCGCGCGCGTGGATGGGCGCGCGCATGCGCATGCGTGCCCGCGCGTGCGTGCGAGCGCCTGCGCGCGCGCGCGCCGGATGGCGTTTGGTTGTGAGTGCGCGCGCGTGCGCGCGAGCGCGCGCGCGTGCGCGCGCGTGTGCTCGCGTGCGTTTGCGGGTCTGCGCGTGGTTGCGTAGTTGTTTGTTTGCTAGGTCGCGCGGTTGCGCGCGCTTGGGCGGGGGCGCGCGCGCGCGCGCGCGTGCGTGAGTGCGCGTGTGCCTGTGCCCGCGTGCACGAACGTGCGCGCGCGTGTGTGCGTGCGTGTGCGCGTGTGTGCGTGTGCTCGCGTGCGTGCGTGTGCGCGCGTGCGTGCGTGCGCGCGCGTGAGTTGCGCGCGCGCGCGTCTGTGGGCGCGGGCGCGGGCGCGGGCGTGGGCATAGGCAGGGGCGCGGGCGCGGGCGCGGGCGCAGCTGCGCGAGCTCGCGGGCCTGGGCGCGGTCGCGGATGCAGATGCGGGCGCGGATGCGGGCGGGGGCGCGGGCGCAGGCGCAGCTGCGCGCGCGCGTGCGCGGGCGGGGGCGCGGGCGAAGTTGTGGGTGCAGGCGCGGGGGCGGGCGCGGGCGCGGGCATGGGCGCGGGCGCGGGCGTGGACGTGGACGTTGGCGCGGGCGCGGGCGCGGTTGTGAGCGCGGGCGTTGGTGCGGGCGCGGGTTCGGGCGCGGGCGTGGGCGCAGTTGCGGGCGCGGCTGCTGGTGCGCGCGTGGACGCGGGCGCGGGCGTGGGCACGGGCGCGATGGCGGTGGCGGACGTGGGCGCGGGCGCGGGCGCGGGCGCTGGCGTCTGCTCGGGCGCGGGCGCGGGCGCGGGCGCGGGCCTGGATGCGGGGGCGGGCGCGCGCGCATGTGCGCGCGCGCGGGTGCGCGGGCGCGCGGGTGCGCGCGTTTGCGCGCGCGGGCGCGGCGCAGGCGCGCGCGTTTCGGCCTCGACCCTCGCGCGGGGCCACGATCGCCCAAGAGTGCGCGCGCGTGTTTGCGCACGCGCGCGTTGCGTTTGCGTGCGCTCGCGCAGGTGCGCGCACGTGCGTGATTGAGTGTGTGTGTGTGTGTGTGTGCGTGCGTGTGTGGTGTGCGTGTGCGTGTGCGTGTGCGTGTGCGTGTGTGTGTGGTGTGTGCGGTGCGTGTGTGTGTGTGTGTGCGTGTGCGTGTGTGTGCGTTCGTGTGCATGTGCGTGTGCGTGTGCGTGTGCGTGGGCGTGTGAGTGTGTGTGTGTGCGCGTGTGTGTGTGTGTGTGTACGTGTGTGTGTGCGTGCGTGTGTGCGTGTGTGTGTGTGTATCTGTGTATATGTGTATATGTGTGTATATGTGTGTATATGTGTGTATATGTGTATGTGTATATATATATATATATGTGTGTGTGCGTGTGTGAGTGTGTGTGTGTGTGTGTGTGTGTGCGTGCGCGTGCGTCTGTGCGTGTGCGCGCGCGCGTTAGCGCGCGTGCGTGCGTGTGTGCGCGGGCCTGCGCGCGCATGTTTGCGTGTGCGCGTCTGTGTACGCGTGTGCGTTGGTGTTTGTGTGGTTGTGTGTTTGTGCGTGCGTTGTTGTGGGTTTGCGTGCGTGGTTGCGTGGCCGGCTGGTCGTTCAGTTGCGCGCGCGCGTCCGCGCGCGCCCCCGCTCAGACGCTTCGCGCGAGGCCGCGACCGCCAAAAGGCCAGGCGCGTGCGCGCGTGCTGTAGTGCCCCTGCAACGCTGCCACGCTGGATCGGATTAAACGTACGCGTGCGTGTGTGTGTGTGTGTCTGTGTGTGCGTGCGTGTGTGTGGGTGTGTCTGTGCCTGTGTCTGTGTCTGCGTGCCTGTGTGTCTGCGTGTGCGCTTAGTGTGTGGTGTGTGTGTGCTGTTTGCGTGCGTGTGTGAATGTGTGTGTGTGTGCGTGTGTGTGCGTGTGTGCGTGTGCTCGTATGTGTATCTGCATGTGTGTGCGCGTGGGTGTGTGCGCACGTGTGCATGTGCACATGTGTGTGGGCGAGTGTGCGTGTGCGTGCGGGTGTAAGCGTGTATGATAGTGTGGTTGTGTGTGTGTGTGCGGATGCGGGGGTGCATGCGTGTTTGTGTAGTGTACGTGTACGCGCGTGCGTACGTGCGTGCGCTCGTGCGTGCGTGGGCGTGTGGAGGTGTGGGTGTTGGCGTGTGTGTGTGTGTGTGTGTGTGTGTGTGCGTGGATCTGTATGCGGGTGTGTGGGTGTTTGTGTGTGCGTGTGTGTGCGCGCGCCCGTGTGCGAGTGTGCGTGTGTTGCGTGTGTGCGTGTATGCGCGTGCACGCGTGTGCGTGCATGTGTGTGTGCGCGCGTGCGTGTGTGCATGCGTGTGTGAGGCCGTGCGTACGTGTGTCCGTGTTTCCGTGCGCGTGTGTGTGTGTGTGTGTTTGTTGACTGTGTTGTGTGTTTGTGTGCGCGTGTGTGTGTGTGAGCGTTTGTGTGTGTGGTGTGTGTGTGTGGTGTGTGTGGTGTGTGTGTGTGTGAGGGGAGGACGGGTGTGCGCGTGCGTGTGCGTGCGCATGTGCGTGTGCGTGTGCGTCTGTGTCTGCGTGTGCGTGCGTGCGTGCGTGCGTGTGTGTGTGTGCGTGTTTGTGTGTGTGCGTGTGTGTGCGTGTGTTGGTGTGTGCGTGTGTGCGTGTGTGCTGTGTGCTGCTGTGTGGTGTGTGCTGTTGTGTGTTGTGTGGTGTGTGTTGTGTGGTGTGCTGTGTGGTGTCCGGTGTCCGGTGTGCGTGATGTGTGGGTTGTGTGTTGTGTGTTGTGTGTTGTGCGGTGTTGCTACTGTTGCTGTTGTTGTTGTTGTTGTGGTTGTTGTTGTTGTGATTGTACGTGTTGGTGTTGTTGTCGTTGTTGGTGTTGTTGGTGGTGTTGTTGTGGTGTGTGTGTGTCTATGTGTGTGTCTGTATGTTTGTGTGCTTGTGTGTCAGTGTATCTGTGTGTCTGTGTGTTTGTGTGTCTGTGTGCCTGTGTGCCTGTGTGTGGGTCCCCATACAGGAGCTTCGGTCTCACGCCACCTCAGCCCTCAGGCCTCACGACGACTCGGCGGTACACCGCTGCTGCCCAGCGGCCCCACGGAAGTGAGTGGGAGCCTGGCGTCCTCGCCCGTGTCCTCGGGGAGGACCGCGGCGACGCCGTTCACCGCGGACACGCCGAGGACCTCCGCCACGGCCCCTTGCCAGGGGGCCGTGCAGATCCGCACCCGCAAGCCAGCGGACACGGCAACACGGGCGGCCGCAGGGAGAGGCGCCTCCCCGTCGCCAGCGGGTTCCGCCGCCGCCAGCGCGCGCACGAGCGCGAGGCCTCGACGCGCGCGTCCAGCAGCAGCGCCACGGGGGGCAGCCGCCGCCGCCGCCGCAGCAGCACCACGGGGCGCCGCGAGCCCCTGCAGCAGCCGCGCTCCGCTCGTCGCCGAGGCTCTCCGAACCGTCCAGGCCAGCAGCCGCCGTCGCTGCTCCGCCCGCCGCCGCCGCGGCAGCGGGCCCCGCAGGGGGCCGCATCGGCCAAGACAGGGGGCCGAGCCGTCGGGCCCCACCTCCGTGCGGGGGGCGGCACGCGCCAGCACCTCCCGCCATTAGTGTGCCGCGCGACGCCGGTGGCGACGCCGACGCTGCGCGGCCCGGGCCGCGGGGTCAGCAGCCGCCGCGCCATCGCGGCCAACACCGGGAGGCTCAGGAGGCGCGCCGCGCCCAGCAGCGCCGCCGGCAGTGCAGCCTGGCCACCCCCGCAGGCGAGGATCGCCGCGGAGGTGGCAGAGCGGGCGACCGCTGCCACCGTGCGCCTTGGGCGCCTGCGCAGCCGTGGCGCTGCGGACCGCCGCCTCGCCGAGGAGGGCGGCATCCGAGAGCTGGCAGGGCCCCTCCAGGCCGAGGGCGAAGGGCGGCGGTTGGACGTGCGAACGCTTGAGCCAAAATGGCAACGGATGTGTGTGTGTGTGTGTGTCTGTGTGTGTTTGTGGTTGTGTGTGTGTGTCTGTGTGTGTGTGTGTGTGTCTGTGTGTGTGTGTGTGTGTCTGTGTGTCTGTGTATTTGTTTGTGTTTGTGTGTGTGCCTGTGTCTGTGTCTGTGTGTGTCTGTGTGTATGTGTATATGTGTGTCTGTGTGTCTGTGTGTGTGTCTGTGTGTGTCTGTGTGTGTGTCTGTCTGTTGTCTGTGTGTGTGTCTGTGTGTGTGTGTCGGTGTGTGTGTCTGTGTGTGTGTCTGTATGTGTGTCTGTGTGCGTGTGTGGCTGTGGGTGTGTGTCTGTGGGTGTGCGTGCGTGCGTGCGTGCGTGTGTGTGTGTGTGTGTTTGTGTGCGTGTGCGCGTGTGTGCGCGTGTGTGCGCGTGTGTGCTTGCGTGTGCTTGCGTGTGCTTGCGTGTGCTTGTGTGTGCTTGTGAGCTTGTGAGTGTGCTTGTGTGCTTGTGTGTGTGCTTGTTTATGCTTGTGTGTTTGTGTATGCTTGTGTGCTTGTGTGCTTGTAGGTGTGTTTGTGTGCTTCTGTGTGCCCCCTCCCCTTGACCCTCGTCGTCCCCGTCCTCCCATAGTGGCTTCGCCGCGGCTCGAATGGTCCTCTTCCTCCTCTTGCTGCTCCTGATCCTCCTCTTCCGGTTCCTCACCGATCCATTTGATTCAAGCCCGATTTTGCAGCATTGGCAACGATGTGTAGCTGATTTGTTCCAGGGCCTGAACCTGACAGTTATTAAACCATGGCTCCCCTCACCATGGCGGAGGTGGCCAAGCACACCAGCAAGACCGACTGCTGGGTGGTCGTGGCTGGTGAGGTGCTCGACGTGACCTCGTTCCTGAGCCAGCACCCTGGAGGCGAGCTGGCCATCCTCACGTTCGCCGGCAAGGATGCCACCGAGGAGTTCAACATGATCCACCCTCCGGACGTGATCCCGAAGTACGCCCCCGACGCCGCCATTGGCAAACTGGGGGCAGGCGGAGGTGATGACAAGCCGAAGAAGGAGAAGAAGGAGAAAAAGATTAAGTCTGGCGGAGGTGGCGGCGGTGGCGGCGGCCTCACCATGGCGGAGGTGGCCAAGCACACCAGCAAGACCGACTGCTGGGTGGTCGTGGCTGGTGAGGTGCTCGACGTGACCTCGTTCCTGAGCCAGCACCCTGGAGGCGAGCTGGCCATCCTCACGTTCGCCGGCAAGGATGCCACCGAGGAGTTCAACATGATCCACCCTCCGGACGTGATCCCGAAGTACGCCCCCGACGCCGCCATTGGCAAATTGGGGGCAGGCGGAGGTGCTGACGAGAAGGACGATTCGGACGAGGACGACGACTCGGATGAGGATGAGGAGGAGGCTGTCGGTGGTAGCGGCGGGTACAGCCCGGAGGAGGTGGCGAAGCACGTCACCAAGGATGATTGCTGGGTCATCCTCGGCGGAAAGGTGCTGGACGTCACCTCCTTCCTGTCGCAGCACCCGGGGGGCGAGCTGGCCATCCTCACGTTCGCAGGCAAGGACGCCACGGCGGAGTTTGACATGATCCACCCGCCCGACGTGGTCGGCAAATACGCGCCAGACGCCGTCATCGGCGACGTCGGCAGCGGCGGTGGCGGCGCGAAGAAGAAGAAGGAGAAGGTGCCCAAGAAGGGCGGCAAGCCGGTCATCCTGGACAAGGGTGGCAAGATCGCCAACCACCAGGCCTGGGGGCATCTGGACGGCCGGGATAATTGGCGCGAGGGCGTTATGGACAGCAACCCGGGCGTGTTCTTGATCAACGTGCGGGCCTACTTCTACGCCGCTTGGTACTTGCTGAGCGCCGTCCTCTACGAGGTTGCCGCGACGATCTTCGTCAACAAGAACTTCAAGATAACTGGCGACCGCGTCGGCCTCACCCGCAGCGCGATTTTGCTGGTCCTGTTCATCGTCATCCATGCCGTTGGCAACCTTCACGTATTCAAGGGGCCCGATGACTTCAACGGCTACGGCTACTTCTACGTGCGCCTGTACTGGACCGGCTTTGGGCTCCCCGCCAACATCGTGGAGGAGTACATCCTGCTCTCGGTCCTCCTGCACGTGCTCGCGGGCCTGAAGCGCACCTGGGACACGTCGCTCGGCATGTTCAAGAACAATCCGCGAGCACTCGACCTCGCCTGCACGGGCCTGGTCCTGCTCACCTTCATGACCGTTCACTTGTTCCAGTTCCGTTTCGGCGACACCGACCAATTCGGGCCGTACATGATCCGCCCCCCTCCCTACCTCATCAATTTCTGGGGCGTGTTCGAGCTCGACCTCTTCTGGACGAAGGACGCCTCGATCCAGCCAGTTGGGGTTCGCGACATCTACGCACTCGAGTTCAAGCTCTTCAACGATTCCAAGGCTCTCAGCCTCTTCTACATGTTCGCGGTCGCTGTGTTCATGGTCCACGGTTGCCTCGGCTGGAAGAAGCTCGTCCCAGCGTCGGCCTTCGGCATCCCGAAGAAGCACATCCCCCTGGTGACAAAGTACGGCTACGCAATCTTCATTGCGGTCGGTCTCGTCTACATCTCGTTCCCGCTCTACTGCCTCTGCACGGTCCCGTTCAACGGCTACGAGAAGGACATCAACTCCGGCCGCGTCGAGCGCTGAGCTCCCGGCGCGCCGCGCATGGCCGGGCTGCGACGAGCGCTGTCCGGCCTGGCGTGAGCGGGCTGGCCTCCTTTGGGCGCTCTGCAGCACCCTGCGGACTGTCGGTCGTCGTCGTCGTCGTTCTCCTCATCGTCGTCATCATCATCATCAGCAGCAGCACCATCATTATCATAATCACAGGCAGCAGCATCAGCATCATCAGTTTCTTTACCAGAATAATCATCAACATCATCAGCATCAGCATCAGCCTCATCATGTTCATTTTCATATTCATCCTCATCTTCGTCTTCATCTTCATCATCACCATCATCACCATCACCATCACCTTCACCATCAGCATCAGCATCAGCATCAGCATCCTCCTCATCATCATCATCATCATATTCATCAATATCATCATCAGCATATTCATACTTACCTTCATCTCCATCGTCGTCATCATCAGCATCATCATCAGCATCAACATCATCATCAGCATCATCAGCCTTATTACCCTCCCATTACTCCTATTCCAGACGCTTCGCGTAACTCGACCAGCCCATCAAGAAACGATGCCCAGGTGAGTTGCCCTGATCAGGACTGGGGGAGCACGCAGTGGAATAGAGGCTGGGAAGCCGTAATACCCCAAGAGGGTTAGGATGGAGGAGGAACCAGAGGAGGACGAGGAGGAGGAGGAGGCGGAGGAGGAGTAGGAGGAGGGGGAGGAGGAGGAGGAGGAGGAGGAGGAGGAGGAGGAGGAGGAGGAGAGGAGGGGAGGGGAGGCGGAGGAGGAGGAGGAGGAGGAGGAGGAGGAGGAGGAGGGAGGAGAGGAGGAGGAGGAGGAGGGAGGAGGGAGAAGGGAGAACGGAGGAGGAGGAGGAGGAGGAGGAGGAGGAGGAGGAGGTTTTAGCCGGATGAGGAAGAGGAAGAGGAGGGAGAAGGGAGAACGGAGGGAGGAGGAGGAGGAGGAGGAGGAGGAGGAGGAGGAGGTTTTAGTCGGATGAGGAAGAGGAAGAGGAAGAGGAGGAGGAGAACGAGGAGGAGGAGGAGGAGGGCGAACAGAAAGGCCAGAGGCCTCTTGGATGATTTTTGGAAGGCTTTTGGGGCGTCTTGGGGGCCTCTTGACGGTCCCGGGGGCCTCTTGAAGCGTCTTGGGTACCTCGGGAAAGCCTCTTGGGGCCTCTCGGAAGTCTCTTAGGAGCCTCCTGGGGGCATCTGGCGGGCCTCTTGGGGCCTCCTGGGCTCCCCGTGGGGTGCCTCTTGGGGCACTCGCGGGAGCCTCGGGGGCCATGTTGGGGCCATTTTGGAAGTGATCGATCAAGGGAGGGGGCGGGGGAACCGCTTAGGGTCCCCCCCCCCTCCAGGAAGCCCAGATCGGCCCAACACCACAGTAAAATGAATGAGATGGGCTTTTTTCGCCGAGGCCATCTTGGACGCTCTAACTACCCGCCGTCTTCCCCGTCCAGGTCCAGGGGTAAGGGGGTGCGGGGAGAGGGGTAAAACCCTGCCCAAAGGGTAAGAAGGGGGGTTGGAAGAGGGAACGCTCTAAACCACTCACGCCCTAAAAAGCTGGTGGGACTCTTCGTCTTTCCTGGGGGCGCGGTAGCGGGGGGGGGAGGACCTGGGGGGGGGCGGTCATGGCCGGTCCCACGAAGTACGTCTCCCAGATGTCATGGTCCGCCCTCTTCTGCTTTCAAGAAGTCCCTTGGCCACCCCTCGTCCGCACACAAGCCTCGGGCCATGCACGGTGCGCCGGACCCCCCGGGGTGACCCTCTTCTTCCTTGGCCCCCCATCTGCGGCGCACCGCTCCCGATCATTCCGTTGGGCTCCACCTCACTCCCGTGGGCTCCCCACCCACCCCCACGTGTGAGGCCCACATGTGTATATATATATATGTATATATATACCTATATATATATATATATATATATATATATGTGTGTATGTATATCTGTCCCTACCGCCCCATCTCCTCCTTGTCCTCCCTGTCATCCTCGCCGCAGAAGACAGCACGTGGTCATCGGGCGAAGACAGCATGTGGTCATCGCGCGAGTCATCCACCACGCGTTGAGTACACCTTCATCGGCCCTCTGTTCCCGCCGCTCCGTCCACCCGCGAGCCCGCGCGTCGCGGTCGCGGCTGCCACCTGGAGCTGCAGAGAGGCCCGCAGGAAAAAGAGTGCACTCCCGCCGGGGTGGCCGCAGTCTCGAGTCGTGGGGCAGCACGGTCAGTGGCTCGACCTCGGGCTGCCTTTCCGAGGGCGCGTGGCCCAGGCCGCCGGCGAGCCGCGCAGTTGCGTGCCTCCCGGGCGCGTCAGGCCCCCGACCCCGTCCCGAGCGCTTTCTGTGGGTGGAGGGCGAAGGGTGAAATCTGAAATGCCGTTTCAATGGACTTTCGAGGCTCGAATCCGCAGAAGGTGAATCACAAGACGGATTGATTCTCGAGGTGCGACAGCCCACATTGATGTCACCCGGAACCCTCCACCCGAAGAAGATGCTCGGCCGTCGCTCCTCCCTCGTGGCCTCTGGGAGGCCCCCCCGCTCCTCCGAGGAGGAGAAGGTCTGACCCAGCCTCAGCGTCGCCTGTTTGGGGCCTCCCGAGAGGCCCCCGCCGCCACCGCTGGAGTCGCCTCGCCCTCGTCGCCACGGCTGGATTCTCCCCGAAAGTTTGGCCAGAGCGCACCCCAGGAGAGGTCCTTTGAGTAGCGGTATCGGTACCTCTGGGTTCCCCAATCCCCTTAGCAGGCGTCTCGAGCGGGTCTCGGCTCGGCGGGCACGCCGCCTACGCAGCAGTGGCAGTTCCGTCAGGCGAGTCCCTTCCTCCGCACCGTCACCAGCATCCATCACCCTCGGGGGTGGACAGAACCCCCACCCTGACACGTCGATTAGTGAATTGTCCGTTTTTTATTCTCGAGAGGGCGCCGCGGTCGTCATTTTCCAAGCTTGCGCCCGCCAGGTTTGGGCCCGAGGTCGTTTTCACCAAACCACGTTTTACTGAAGGGGATCCTGTCCATCCCCGATACCCAGATCCTCGTCCTCGCGCTCGCCCTCCCTCGCGCTCCCCTGCAAGCCCCGATCGCCTCCGCTCCTCTGCCGCTTGCTGCTGCTGCTTTTCTTTGTTTGTTTGTTTTGTTTTTTGTTAATAAAAAATGTGGCGTTTGCTTGGTAGTGCGTGGCTATTCGATCGCACCCTTCTTCGGTCCTACAACTGGTGGTCTCGCTCCAGCGCGAACCGCACTTCCGGATCGGAGCTCCGCTCCCGCCGCTCAGACGTGCGAGCTCGCCCCAGCGAAGGTCCCTCCTCTGCCCTCCCCTGGTCCTCCTGCTGCGCATCCTGCTCCTCCTGCTCCTGGTGTTCCTCCTCCTCCATCATCAGGCTCATCCTCCTGCTCGTTCGCCGCCTCCTCATCCTCCTCGTTCGCAGTGCTGGTCCCCCGTCCCTGCTTGCGCAGCACACGATGGGGTCGCTTTGCGGATCAAGGTTACCTGAGACTCCCAAGCCGGCGATGAAAAGATAGTGCAGCGCAATGGGAAGGTGTTTGGGAGGGGTAGGATGCGACATAGAGCGAGCGGACCTGGGTTGTCACCGTCCACGTCTCGCAATCGTCATCGTCATCGTGCGTCGCCGTTGTTGCTCAAGTCGCGTTAAGATTGGTTCCAGCCGTTGTGCGTTTGAGGCAGGAGCCCCAATCAGGCTCCCACTCCTCTCTCATTGACACCCGGACCTCTTCCGGAGCCATGGCGATGGTATTCCCCGCAAACCAGGCCATCGTCGTCGGTGGCGGCTTGGCAGGCGTGTCCGCAGCCAACACCGTTCTCGAGTGCGGCGGGAAGGTCGTGTTGGTAGATAAGTCTTCTTTCTGCGGCGGCAACTCGACAAAAGCAACCAGTGGCATCAATGGTGCGGAGACGAAGACGCAGAAGGCGAAGGGCATCCAAGATTCCCGCGACCTCTTCACCAACGACACCATGAAGGGCGGGGCCAAGCGTCCGGAGCTCGCCAAGATTCTCTGCTGGAACAGTGGCGCAGACGTGGACTGGCTCGTCGACAAGTTCGACCTGGATCTGTCTCTTGTGGCGCGCCTGGGTGGCCACTCGGCGCCGCGCACTCACCGTGGCGCGGAGCGCTTCCCAGGTATGACCATCACCTACGCCCTGATTCAGATGCTTGAGAAGGTTGCAGAGAAGACGGACCGTGCCCGCATCATCACCAAAGCTTGCGCCAACAAGCTGCTGACCAACACGTCGGGGGGCAAGCTTTCCGTAGTGGGCCTGATCTACTCCAAGAACGGTGAGGAGTTCAAAGAGTTCGGCCCCGTGATCTTGGCCAGCGGCGGCTTCGGCGCCGACTTCACCACGAACTCGCTGCTGGCGCAGTACCGGCCCGACCTGCTCCATCTGCCTACCACCAACGGCGAGCATTGCACCGGCGACGGTATCAAGATGGGCGAGGCAATCGGCGCGCGGACCATCGACCTGGAGTGGGTCCAGGTGCACCCCACAGGACTGGTGAAGCCAGACGACCCCGATGCGAAGATCAAGTTCCTCGCTGCAGAGGCTCTGCGTGGCGTGGGCGGGCTGGTGTTCGACGCCAACGGCAAGCGCTTCGCGAACGAGCTGGGTCGACGGGACTACGTCACTGGTGAGATGTGGAAGAACAAGCCGCCGTTCCGCCTCTGCCTGAACAAGGCGGCCTCCGACGAGATCAGCTGGCACTGCAAGCACTACACGGGCCGTGGCGTCATGAAGTTCTACGAGAACGGCGAGGCCCTCGCCAAGGACATGGGGATCCCTGTGTCTGTGCTCGAGGAGACGACCGAGCTGCACTACCAGGCGGCGAAGAAGACCGAGAAGGACCCAGACGGCGGCTCCTTCCCGGCCTACCCCAGCGGCAAGTCCTGGGACGAGCCCAGCGGCAAGACCGGCTCTGGCAAGAAGTTCTACCACAACATCATCCCAGGCTCCGCCGTGAAGACCCAGCCGTTCTACGTCGCCATCATCACCCCCGTGATCCACTACTGCATGGGCGGCCTGGAGGTGGACGTCGACTCCGCAGTGCTGGACTCCAAGAGCGGCAAGGCCATCCCGGGGCTCTACGCCGCGGGCGAGGTGGCAGGCGGCATCCACGGCAACAACCGCCTGGGCGGGAATTCTTTGTTGGATTGCGTTGTCTTCGGCCGCGTCGCCGCCAAGGCCGCGTGCAAGTACACTTTCGGCGCAGACAACAAGTACCGCCTCTGCCCTGTTCCCAAGGAGATCAAGGAGCTCGCCTAGACAGTCAGCCCATGTCGCGCTGCGCGCTTAGCTTCTCCTCTTGCGTTGTTCCTTCTCCTCGTGCTCCTCGTCCCACCACGTAGGTGCATGAGAGGTGCAGCTCCAAAGCAGGCGAAATGGATAAGTGCAGCATATTCTCTCGCCCTCGCCCGTCTTGTGCCTCGTTCTAATCCTTCTCGTTCTCCACTCCGCATCCTCCTCGTCATTATCACCAGTAGCAGCAGCATCGTCGCCTCCATCGCAATCGTTCCCATGGTCATCGTCCGTCGCCGTGTTCACTCAAGTCGCTTTAATATTGTTTCCAGCCGTTTTGCATTTGAGGCAGGAGCCCCAATCAGGCTCCCACTCCTCTCTCATTGACACCCGGACCTCTTCCGGAGCCATGGCGATGGTATTCCCCGCAAACCAGGCCATCGTCGTCGGTGGCGGCTTGGCAGGCGTGTCCGCAGCCAACACCGTTCTCGAGTGCGGCGGGAAGGTCGTGTTGGTAGATAAGTCTTCTTTCTGCGGCGGCAACTCGACAAAAGCAACCAGTGGCATCAATGGTGCGGAGACGAAGACGCAGAAGGCGAAGGGCATCCAAGATTCCCGCGACCTCTTCACCAACGACACCATGAAGGGCGGGGCCAAGCGTCCGGAGCTCGCCAAGATTCTCTGCTGGAACAGTGGCGCAGACGTGGACTGGCTCGTCGACAAGTTCGACCTGGATCTGTCTCTTGTGGCGCGCCTGGGTGGCCACTCGGCGCCGCGCACTCACCGTGGCGCGGAGCGCTTCCCAGGTATGACCATCACCTACGCCCTGATTCAGATGCTTGAGAAGGTTGCAGAGAAGACGGACCGTGCCCGCATCATCACCAAAGCTTGCGCCAACAAGCTGCTGACCAACACGTCGGGGGGCAAGCTTTCCGTAGTGGGCCTGATCTACTCCAAGAACGGTGAGGAGTTCAAAGAGTTCGGCCCCGTGATCTTGGCCAGCGGCGGCTTCGGCGCCGACTTCACCACGAACTCGCTGCTGGCGCAGTACCGGCCCGACCTGCTCCATCTGCCTACCACCAACGGCGAGCATTGCACCGGCGACGGTATCAAGATGGGCGAGGCAATCGGCGCGCGGACCATCGACCTGGAGTGGGTCCAGGTGCACCCCACAGGACTGGTGAAGCCAGACGACCCCGATGCGAAGATCAAGTTCCTCGCTGCAGAGGCTCTGCGTGGCGTGGGCGGGCTGGTGTTCGACGCCAACGGCAAGCGCTTCGCGAACGAGCTGGGTCGACGGGACTACGTCACTGGTGAGATGTGGAAGAACAAGCCGCCGTTCCGCCTCTGCCTGAACAAGGCGGCCTCCGACGAGATCAGCTGGCACTGCAAGCACTACACGGGCCGTGGCGTCATGAAGTTCTACGAGAACGGCGAGGCCCTCGCCAAGGACATGGGGATCCCTGTGTCTGTGCTCGAGGAGACGACCGAGCTGCACTACCAGGCGGCGAAGAAGACCGAGAAGGACCCAGACGGCGGCTCCTTCCCGGCCTACCCCAGCGGCAAGTCCTGGGACGAGCCCAGCGGCAAGACCGGCTCTGGCAAGAAGTTCTACCACAACATCATCCCAGGCTCCGCCGTGAAGACCCAGCCGTTCTACGTCGCCATCATCACCCCCGTGATCCACTACTGCATGGGCGGCCTGGAGGTGGACGTCGACTCCGCAGTGCTGGACTCCAAGAGCGGCAAGGCCATCCCGGGGCTCTACGCCGCGGGCGAGGTGGCAGGCGGCATCCACGGCAACAACCGCCTGGGCGGGAATTCTTTGTTGGATTGCGTTGTCTTCGGCCGCGTCGCCGCCAAGGCCGCGTGCAAGTACACTTTCGGCGCAGACAACAAGTACCGCCTCTGCCCTGTTCCCAAGGAGATCAAGGAGCTCGCCTAGACAGTCAGCCCATGTCGCGCTGCGCGCTTAGCTTCTCCTCTTGCGTTGTTCCTTCTCCTCGTGCTCCTCGTCCCACCACGTAGGTGCATGAGAGGTGCAGCTCCAAAGCAGGCGAAATGGATAAGTGCAGCATATTCTCTCGCCCTCGCCCGTCTTGTGCCTCGTTCTAATCCTTCTCGTTCTCCACTCCGCATCCTCCTCGTCATTATCACCAGTAGCAGCAGCATCGTCGCCTCCATCGCAATCGTTCCCATGGTCATCGTCCGTCGCCGTGTTCACTCAAGTCGCTTTAATATTGTTTCCAGCCGTTTTGCATTTGAGGCAGGAGCCCCAATCAGGCTCCCACTCCTCTCTCATTGACACCCGGACCTCTTCCGGAGCCATGGCGATGGTATTCCCCGCAAACCAGGCCATCGTCGTCGGTGGCGGCTTGGCAGGCGTGTCCGCAGCCAACACCGTTCTCGAGTGCGGCGGGAAGGTCGTGTTGGTAGATAAGTCTTCTTTCTGCGGCGGCAACTCGACAAAAGCAACCAGTGGCATCAATGGTGCGGAGACGAAGACGCAGAAGGCGAAGGGCATCCAAGATTCCCGCGACCTCTTCACCAACGACACCATGAAGGGCGGGGCCAAGCGTCCGGAGCTCGCCAAGATTCTCTGCTGGAACAGTGGCGCAGACGTGGACTGGCTCGTCGACAAGTTCGACCTGGATCTGTCTCTTGTGGCGCGCCTGGGTGGCCACTCGGCGCCGCGCACTCACCGTGGCGCGGAGCGCTTCCCAGGTATGACCATCACCTACGCCCTGATTCAGATGCTTGAGAAGGTTGCAGAGAAGACGGACCGTGCCCGCATCATCACCAAAGCTTGCGCCAACAAGCTGCTGACCAACACGTCGGGGGGCAAGCTTTCCGTAGTGGGCCTGATCTACTCCAAGAACGGTGAGGAGTTCAAAGAGTTCGGCCCCGTGATCTTGGCCAGCGGCGGCTTCGGCGCCGACTTCACCACGAACTCGCTGCTGGCGCAGTACCGGCCCGACCTGCTCCATCTGCCTACCACCAACGGCGAGCATTGCACCGGCGACGGTATCAAGATGGGCGAGGCAATCGGCGCGCGGACCATCGACCTGGAGTGGGTCCAGGTGCACCCCACAGGACTGGTGAAGCCAGACGACCCCGATGCGAAGATCAAGTTCCTCGCTGCAGAGGCTCTGCGTGGCGTGGGCGGGCTGGTGTTCGACGCCAACGGCAAGCGCTTCGCGAACGAGCTGGGTCGACGGGACTACGTCACTGGTGAGATGTGGAAGAACAAGCCGCCGTTCCGCCTCTGCCTGAACAAGGCGGCCTCCGACGAGATCAGCTGGCACTGCAAGCACTACACGGGCCGTGGCGTCATGAAGTTCTACGAGAACGGCGAGGCCCTCGCCAAGGACATGGGGATCCCTGTGTCTGTGCTCGAGGAGACGACCGAGCTGCACTACCAGGCGGCGAAGAAGACCGAGAAGGACCCAGACGGCGGCTCCTTCCCGGCCTACCCCAGCGGCAAGTCCTGGGACGAGCCCAGCGGCAAGACCGGCTCTGGCAAGAAGTTCTACCACAACATCATCCCAGGCTCCGCCGTGAAGACCCAGCCGTTCTACGTCGCCATCATCACCCCCGTGATCCACTACTGCATGGGCGGCCTGGAGGTGGACGTCGACTCCGCAGTGCTGGACTCCAAGAGCGGCAAGGCCATCCCGGGGCTCTACGCCGCGGGCGAGGTGGCAGGCGGCATCCACGGCAACAACCGCCTGGGCGGGAATTCTTTGTTGGATTGCGTTGTCTTCGGCCGCGTCGCCGCCAAGGCCGCGTGCAAGTACACTTTCGGCGCAGACAACAAGTACCGCCTCTGCCCTGTTCCCAAGGAGATCAAGGAGCTCGCCTAGACAGTCAGCCCATGTCGCGCTGCGCGCTTAGCTTCTCCTCTTGCGTTGTTCCTTCTCCTCGTGCTCCTCGTCCCACCACGTAGGTGCATGAGAGGTGCAGCTCCAAAGCAGGCGAAATGGGTGTAGCATCATTATTCGTCGCCCATCCTACTCCGCCTCCCCCTGAAGGAGGCCTTCGAGGAGGGAGGGGAAGGGGAAGGGGGGGAGGAGGAGTCGGAGAAGGAGGAGTCAGAGCAGGAGGAGGAGGAGAAGCGTCGAGGGTTTTAGGGTTCTGGTGCTCTGGGCACCTGCTAGGTTTTAGGGAGTCGTCCCACCCTCCCTACTCCTGCTTCGTCATCCTGCGCCTCCTCCTTTTCCTCCTCCGTTCACCCCCTGTAAACTTAACCACACCAGCCAGACATGAACGTCGGTGTAAAAGGAGCCACAGTATCAGAACACGTGTCCTGGCAAGATTGGAGACACCAACCCCCATCCCATCTGTGCGATCATCCCAGAGGAAGGGGGGGGGAGGAGATAGTGGCCGCCAAGAGCCATGCACGAGCTTGCCAAGCGGCCGCCTGCAGAAACTGCCACACTCGGGATCCCAGCGTACAACAATCGTCCAGGGAAGATTTGCCTCCCGATTCGTTTATCCCGCCGTGGCATTCGCAAGCGTCTGACGCGACGGGAGAGACTTCCTGATTCAAGCCTGCCAAAGGGCGACGAATCCGCAGCCTGGTAACCAAGTTGGCGATTCGCCACGTTCAACCGAACAAAATGCGATTGCACCGATCCGTAGCTTATCAGCGCAGGCATGGTAGAAGGCTTACTCAGCACATCTGTCTTTGACACACAAAAAGCGCAGTCAAGGCGATGTTGATTGTTCTGTGGGGTAAGCCACGGACGAGTGAGACCTTAAGACGGACCAAGACCGCCCCACAATTGCCTAAGCGAGGCCCAGAGGGACAAGAAAGCCCCAAGACGACCCGAGAGAGCTCATGGGCGGCCCAGGAGGGCCGCAAAAGAGCTTCCAGACGCGTCAGGAAGACTCACGAAGTCGTGAGAACCTCCCGGGAGGCCCCCAGAAAGTCTTCAGGAGGTCCCCAAGGCGGCCCAGAAGGCGGGGCCTAGACAGCCCTCAGGCAGCCGACGTCGGCCCCCGAGAGACCAACACGGCCCAAGTGATCTTGGCCAGCCGTAGGCCCCAAACAGTGAGATGTTGCATTGCGGATAGTTATGCGGTGCATGGTATGCCGTGTAAGGTTATGTGGTGTGAGCTGTGGAGGTGGCAGTCGTGTGACTGAAGATACGTCATATCAGATATGTGTTGTGAGCTGGAGGCGTCAACTATGCAGTGCACGGGATCGTGGTGCAAGCTGTGAGGTGCAAGCTACGTGGTGTAAGCGATGCAGGTGCAAGAGATGGTGTGCAAGCTATGTGGCGTAAGCTCGGGCGGCAACGCGGCACGACCTCGGTGGGCCCACCCAGCGCACGGGACGCCCCACGAACGCCCACGAGGCGGCACGGGCGGCAACGTGGTGCAACCTCGGCGGACCCACCTAGCGCGTGGAGCCCCCATGAGCGCCCACGAGGTGGCAGCGTCGAATTTCCTCGGCGGACCAGTCCAATAAAGTGCGGGGCACAAGCACAAACTCTTAAGTGCAAGTATTAGTTTGGAAAAAACGCAGGGCCCCGAGCTCCCATGAAGGACCCTTCTTGCGCGAAGGACTTCTCATGTAATTTGATATGGGCCCTCTTGAGAGGCCCCAAGCGCTCCGAGGGGCAGCCCGAGACAACCCAAAAGCGCTCCGAGGTGATGCTCCGAAGCCTCCTGGGCGTTCCAGGTCTCTCCGACGGCACGTTTGATGGGGGAGGCGATGTACCTAGAGGTGGAGGGGAGGCTGCCCGAGGAAGAGGACGACGAGGAGACGAAGGCGGCGGCGGAGCAGGAGGAGGAGGAAGACGACGATCCTGAGGACGGAGAGGACGAGGAAAACGATTAAGACGAGGAGGAGGGTCATAATCAAAAGGGGAAGAGGCGGTTGTGGAGGGGGAGGGGGACGAAGTGGGCAGGTCAGGAAGAGGAGGACGAAGTGGTTGACGATATCTCCGCTGTGCAGAGGTATTCCCCCTAGCGTCGTGGTCTTCACAATGCTGTTCTGTCGTAGTGCTGCACGTGTTCGATCCAAGAGCTCTCATCATCTACCAGGACGGACGGCTGGTGGATGCCAAAGTGGTGTTGTCGCCTTCGCGCCGCGCATGCCCGTTTCAAAATTTCCCAGCAATCACACCAATTGATGGAGAGCGGGTGGTGTTCAAAATATGTCGCTTTAGCGCCTCGCAAACTCGTCTCAAAAGTTTCCAGCAGTTACGAACGAAGGGCAGCATGTATCCAAACGCGGGGATATCGCGTCGGACGTCTTCGAATTATAGGAGAGGAATTTCAGATACATTGCAGCACCTACGCGGACGGAGGGTGGTCCTTTTCCTATATAAAGCTCTCGCTGGGGACTTTTCGTTTTACCACCAGGAGTTTACATTGTGCAACAGTTATCCAAACAATGATTGCACTTCTTAAGGGTTCGTGATTGCGTTACTCAAGAATTGGATGTGTGTATGTGTCGGAGTTTCGGCTGGTGCCCGCTGATCCACCTCGTTGCCGCCTCGTGAGCTGGGTGAGTTGGCCGTAATTTCGGCTGGTGCCAGGTTTGTGCCGCTTGGTTGCCGCCTCGTGCGCTGGGTGCGTGTGTCAGGGTTTCCGCTGGTGCCCTGTTGGTGCCGCATCGTTGCCGCCTCGTTGCCGCCCCGTTCACTGGGTGCGTGTGTCAGGGTATTCGGCTGGTGCCAGGTTGGTGCCGCCTGGTTGCCGCCTCGTTGCCGCCTCGTTCGCTGGGTGGGTGTGTCGGGGTTTCGGCTGGTGCCAGGTTTGTGCCGTCTCGTTGCCGCCTCGTGCGCTGGGCGAGTGTGTCAGGGTTTCGGCCGGTGCCTTGTTGGTGCCGCATCGTTGCCGCCTCGTTGCCGCCTTATTCGTTGGGTGAGTGTGTCCAGTACTCGGCTGGTGCCAGGTTGGTGCCGCCACGTTGCCGCCTCGTTCGCTGGGTGGATGTGCGGGGTATTCGGCTGGTGCCAGGTTGGCGCCGCGTCGTTGCCGCCTTGTGCTTTGGATGTGTGTGTGTGTGTTGGGTATTCGGTTGGTGCCAGATTTGTGCCGCCTCGTTGCCGCCTCGTTCGCTGGTTGGGTGTGTCGGGGTTTCGGCTGGTGCCAGGTTGGTGCCGCCTCGATACCACCTCGTGCGTTGGGTGGATGTTTCGTTGCTGCATCACCACATATCTGACACCACATAGCTTGGACCGTAAGCTTACATCACGTAGCTTGCACCATGCAGATGGCACCACATAGTTTTCGCCACATGCCTTTCACCACATAGATTACACCACGTAGTTTGAGCTACATAGCTTACACCACATAGCGTACACATCCACAGTGCAATCATGTATTGTTTGCGCTCCACGCTGGTTAACATGGCATGGATGGACGGTGGCTCATGTTCAGAGCGGGGCTCTTTGTGGACATTGCCTTGGATGTTATTACCCAACTCGTTTGCACGCTCTACACCTCGAAGGGGACATCATTTTCATAGCGGAGTTCCGCCTGAATGAAGTGCTCATGGTGCGCTCGTCTTTCAAGAGAACGCTTCTCGCGAACTTTGCAGGGGCATGCGAGGAGGTGGCGTTTAACGTAAGGGTGTGTTGAAGCGTCGTCGATGCGTCCTGGGTTTATTCTTTAAACAAGATGTGCATCTAGGGTATCTTATTTGTGTTCTGAGGAATTAGCCACGTTTGTCAGGTCCGCCGTTTTGTTGCCGCCGTCGCCGCCGCGTCGCCGCCTCGTCGCCGCCTGTCGTCTGGGTTTGTTTGTCGGATCCGCCGCCTTGTTGCCGCTGTCGCCGCCCCGTCGCCGCCTCATCTCCGCCCGTCGTCTGGGCTCGTTTGTCGGGGCCGCCGCCTTGTTGCCGCCGTCGCCGCCACGTCGCCGCCTCGTCACCGCCCGTCTTCAGGCTCGGTTGTCAGGTCCGCCGCCTTGTTGACGCCGTTGTCGCCTTGTCGCCTGCGAATATATGACACATATAGGTGTATACAGGATTCACTTCATAGATTGCCCCACATATATTGTACAACATAGATTGGGCCGCATAGATTGTACACCATAGTTTGCACCACATTGATTGCAGCACGCACATTGCTCAACATAGACTGCACAACACATACTGCACAGCATAGATCGCACAACATACGTTGCACCACATGGATTGGTCCACACAGATTGCACCACATCGATTACGCACCACATAGAATGCACCACGGTGATTGCACTACACAGGCTGCACCACATATATTCTCCTTTCTAAAAAGAGAATAGACTCTACCCCCCCCCGGACTGAACGCTTCCCCTTGGGATCGTAGAATTTCATATGTATGTATATATATATAAATAAATATTCTGCACACCCGTCCATCCTAAATATGAAGTCATATCATCCCAGCCAAACTGGTATCCCCCCCCTGAGGTTCCCTTGTAAAAAACACCATGCGGTGACATGTTTTGTTCTAACATAACACTGTTTCACGAATCCCTTGCAAAAAAGGGACGAAGTGCACACGCGCGCGTCGTCGCGCGCGCATGCCGGAATCCTTCAAAAACCTTCGGTGCCAGAAGGATTTCGCAATCGAGTTTCCACAAACATACAAAAACACATGGTTTCGCAACACTGATGTGCTAAAAAAACTTCCGCGCGAGCTCTTGCGAAATCTGAAGAAAACCATTGTTTGTTTTCAAGATTTTCACAAAATGCTACCAAACGGGCGTCGCGCGCGCGCATGTCGAAATCTGTCGAACGCCCTTGCGCATGTGCCGTCGCGAGAATCCTGCGCAAAAAATGGGACGAAGTGCAGACGCGCGCGTCGTCGCGCGCGTACGCCGAAATCCTTCAAAACCCATCGGTTTCGGAAGGATGTCGAAATCGCGCGCCCGAAAAACCTACAAAAACCCAAGGTTTCGCAACACTGATTTTCAACAAAAGCGTGCGCGCGCGCTCTCGCGTCGTCGTCGTCGTCGTCGTCGTCGCCGTCCTCCCTCCTCCCGCGTCGTCGTCGTCGTCGCCTACGTCGTCCTCTGTCTTTCCTCGTGTTCGTCGTCGTCGTCCTCTTTGGCGTCGTGGTCGTTTCCGTCGTCGCTGTCGCCGTGGTCGTCCTTCCTCCTCCTCCCTCGTCGTCGTCGTCGTCCGTCGTCGGCGTCTCGTCGTCGTCCCTCCTATTTCGTCGCCGTCGTCGTCGTCGTCGTTCGTCGTCGTCGTCGTTGTCGTCGTCGGCGTCGCCGTCCTTCCTCCTTCGTCGTTCGCGTCGTCGCCGTCCTCCCTTCTCCCTCGTCGTTGTCGTCGTTGTCGTCGTTGTCGCCGTCGTCGTCCTTCCTCCTCCCTCGTCGTCGTCTTCGTTGGCGTCGTCGTCGTCTTCGTCGTCGTCGGCGTCGGCGTCGGTGCCGTCGTCGAAGTCGTCGGAAACGTCGTCGGCGTCGTCGTCGTTGTCGTCGGTGTCGTCGTAGTCGGTCTTAAGAGGCTTTGCAAACCAAGTTGCGGGTGGGTGGGTGGTATGTTTGCGCGAGCAGTGGAGAGGACAGCTTCAAGACAGTCAAAGTGAATTGCAAACATACATTGCACCGTCTAGATTGCACACCATGAATTCTCCTTTCTAAAAGATTAATAGATTCTACCCCCCCCCGGACTTATCGGTTACCCCGCGCGTGCTGTAAATTACATATGATTCTGACCACATGTCCATCCTAAATGTGAATTCATACCATCCCAGCCAGGCCGGGTTCCCCCCCCCTGCGGTTCCTTTGTAAAAAACACTATGCGGTGACATGTTTTGTTCTAACATAGCACTGTTTCACGAATCCCTTGCAAAAAAGGGACGAAGTGCAGACGCGCGCGTCGTCGCGCGCGTACGCCGAACTCCTTCAAAACCCATCGGTTCCGGAAAGATTTCAAAATGGAATTTCCAAAAAACATACAAAAACACATGGTTTCGCAACACTGCTTCAAAAAACAAAAAAACTGTTGCGCGAGCTCTTGCGAAATCTTACGAAAACCAAAGGTTTTCCAAGATTTTCGCAAAATGCTACCAAACGGGCTTCGCGCGCGCGCGCATGTCGAAATCTGTCGAACGCTCTTGCGCGTGTGCCGTCGCGAGAATCCTCTGCAAAAAATAGGACGAAGTGCAGACGCGCGCGTCGTCGCGGGCGTATGCCGAAATCCTTCAAAAACCTTCGGTTTCAGAAGAATTTCGAAATCGTGCGTCCAAAAAACCTACAAAAACACAAGGTTTCGCAACACGGGTTTTCAACAAAATTGTGCGCGCGCGCTCTTGCGTCGTCGTCGTCGTCGTCCTCCCTCCTCCCTCGTCGTCGTCGTCGTCGTCGTCGCCGTCGTCGTCTTCTGTCTTTCCTCGTCGTCTTTGGCGTCGTCGTCGTTTCCGTCGTCGTTGTCGCCGTGGTCGTCCTTCCTCCCTCGTTGTCTTCGTCGTCGTTGTTTTTTCTCCTCCCTCGTCGTCGTCTCCGTTGGCGACGTCGTCGTCGTCTTCGTCGTCGGCGTCGGCGTCGTTGTCGTCGTCGTCGGTGTCGTCGTCGTCGTCGTTGTCGTCGTCGAAAACATTGGAGACGTCGCCGGTGTCGTCGCAGTCGCTTTCGGCGGCGCCGTCGTCGTCGATGTCGCTGTCGTCGTCGGCATCGGTGTCGTGGCCAAGTGCCACGCAGTACCTACCGTCACGGTCTTGTCTGAAGATGTCTTGCGACCTAGTTGCGGGTGGGAGGGTGGGATGTTTGCACGAGCAGTGGAGAGGACAGCTTCAAGACAGTCGAAGTGGTTAACTGCACCACGTAGAGTGCACCACATAGATTGCTCCGCGTAGATTGCAATCTAGTTTGCACCACCTAGGTTGCTCCACGACAGCACCATATATGTCATTAAAAACGCACTGGTTAGGGTCTTGCGAACATGTTGGTGATCCTCCTCCTCGGTTCACCTTTCCCCGCCCCCTGGAATGACTGCGCCTCTGGTCAGATTTCTACTTTCGCGTGCTCCCCCTCTTCCTCGCATTATGATTTTGGGTCAAGCCCGTTTTGCAACATTGGCAAGGGTCTGCAGCGAATTTTGTACGGGTTGCACCCGCATTTTTGTCTACAGTCTACAGCCCCTTCGAGGGTCGGTTCCGCGAATCATGGCTTGTGTTTTCCCGACTGGACAGGCCATCGTTGTTGGCGGAGGCTTGGGCGGCATGTCTGCGGCCAACACGGTGTTGGAGAACAATGGCAAGGTCGTGTTGCTCGACAAGTCATCCTTCTGCGGGGGCAACTCCACCAAGGCCACCAGCGGCATCAACGGCGCGGAGACGAAGACGCAGAAGGACAAGGGCATCAATGACACCATCACTCTGTTCACAAACGACACCCTCAAGGGTGGCGCCAAGAAGCCCGAGCTGGTCAAGGTCCTGTGCGGCAACAGTGGGGCCGATGTCGACTGGCTGGTGGAGAAATTCAACCTCGACCTGTCCCTGGTCGCCCGCCTAGGCGGCCACTCTGCGCCGCGAACCCACCGAGGAGCAGAGCGCTTCCCGGGGATGACCATCACCTACGCCCTGATCCAGATGGTCGAGAAGGTCGCCGAGAAAACGGATAAGGCGCGCATCATCACCAAGGCCAGGGTCACCAAGCTGCTCACAAGCGGCAGTTCCTGCGTGGGCTGCAGCTACGAGAAGGGAGGCCAGGTTTTCTCCGAGATGGGGCCGGTCATCCTCGCCACCGGCGGCTTCGGTGCGGACTTCACCAGCAACTCCCTCCTGGCTCAGTACCGTCCCGACCTGATGCACCTGCCGACCACCAACGGCGAGCATTGCACCGGCGACGGCATCAAGATGGGCGAGGCGATCGGGGCCAAGTCTATCGATCTTGAGTGGGTGCAGGTGCACCCCACTGGCCTGGTGAAGCCCGACGACCCCGACGCCAAGATCAAGTTCCTGGCTGCCGAGGCGCTCCGTGGCGTCGGCGGTCTGGTGCTGGATGCGAACGGCAAGCGCTTCGCGAACGAGCTGGGACGCCGCGACTACGTCACGGGCGAGATGTGGAAGAACAAGCCGCCCTTCCGGCTCTGCTTGAACAAGGCTGCGTCCGCTGAGATCGCGTGGCACTGCAAGCACTACACTGGCCGCGGCGTCATGAAGTTCTACGAGACTGGCGAGGCGCTCGCCAAGGACATGGGCGTTCCCGTTTCCGTGCTGGAGCAGACTCACAAGGAGCATTTCGAGGCCGCTAAGAAGACCGAGAAGGACCCAGACGGCGGCTCATTCCCCGCCTACCCCAGCGGCAAGTCTTGGGACGAGGCCAGCGGTAAGACGGGTTCGGGCAAGAAGTTCTACCACAACGTAATCGACGGCCCTGCGGTGAAGAGCGAGCCCTTCTACGTGGCCATCATCACGCCAGTGATCCACTACTGCATGGGCGGCCTCGAGATCGACACGGACTCCGCCTGCGTCGGCGCCAACGGCAAGGCCATCCCGGGGCTCTACGCGGCCGGCGAGGTCGCCGGCGGCGTGCACGGCAATAATCGCCTGGGGGGCAATTCGTTGCTGGACTGCGTGGTGTTCGGCCGCGTGGCGGGCCTCGCCGCGACCAAGTACATGCTGGGCGCGGACTGCAAGCCCGTGAGCCTCAAGGACCTCTCTGGCGGAGGCCTCACCGGCGAGGTGACGGCGTCCAAGAACGCGGGCGGCTCGTACGAGGATGGTATGAACAAGGGCGCGGAGGGCGGAAAGGCAAAGGGCGGCGCCGCGCCCGCCGGCAAGGGCGGCGTCAAGGGCTACTCCATGGAGGAGGTGGCCAAGCACACCAGCAAGACCGACTGCTGGGTGGTCGTGGCTGGCGAGGTGCTCGACGTGACCTCGTTCCTGAGCCAGCACCCCGGAGGCGAGCTGGCCATCCTCACGTTCGCCGGGAAGGACGCCACCGAGGAGTTCAACATGATCCACCCTCCGGACGTGATCCCGAAGTACGCCCCCGACGCCGCCATCGGCGTGCTCGGCGCAGGGGGCGGCGCGGCCCCGGCGGCGGCGGCCGGCGCCCCGGCAGCGACGGCGGCCGCGGCGGGAGAGCACGGCGCGCGCGACTGGAAGCTGGCGAACGACAACCGCAACAAGAGGATGGGCGAGTACGGGCGCGTCCCGGGGCCCATCGGGGCGCTGGTCTACATGGTCATCGCCTTCATGAAGGAGGTCCTCTTCACGATCTTCGGCCAGAAGAACTTCCAGTTCACCAACGACCGCATTGGCCTGACGCGCTCCGCGATGTTCATGTTCATCTTCATCATCATCCACGCAGTCGGCAACCTGCACGTGTTCCTCGGCCCGGACGACTTCAACGGATATGGATACTTCTACGTCCGCCTCTATTGGACGGGCTTCGGCTTCAACGCCAACATCGTGGAGGAGTACATCCTGCTCGCCGCGCTGCTCCACGTGGCGGTGGGCCTGAAGCGCACCTGGGACATCTCGATCAACTACACCATCGCCTCTGGCAAGCTCAACCTCGCGATCTCGGGCATCACGCTGCTGACCTTCATGAGCATCCACCTCTTCCAGTTCCGCTTCGGCGACACGCAGCCGTTCGAGCTGTGCCCGCCACCGTACCTCATCAACGTGGCCACCCTGCTGGAGCTGAGGCTGAATCTCTTCTGGGTCCACGACGCCGACTGCGTCAAGGCGAGCGTCCGCGACATCTACCGCATGGAGTTCGAGGTCTTCCAGTCCCTCGGCTGGTGCCTCTTCTACATCAGCGCCGTGGCCATCTTCGCCACGCACATGTGCCTTGGCTGGCAGAAGGCTGTCCCGGCGCCTGCGCTCGAGATCCCCAAGCGCTTCCACAACAAGGCGATTCACATCGGCTACATCATGACGGCCTTCATCGCGTTGGTCTACGTGAGCTTCCCGCTCTACACGCATGTCTTCCCGATGTCCGACGGGGCGATCACCCCAGAGGCCCCGCTGCCCGTCCCCGTCGCCGCCGCGGGCCAGGCGTGAGCAGACTCTAGCGACCCTGGGCCCAGCGCTTCGCAGCACTCTGCGGCCCGTCGATCGTGCTTCTCCTTGGCCCTGTTCCCCAAGCGGTGCTTGCACTGCTCGGGGCTCTCTCTCGGTTTCTGAGCGAGTCGCTTTGTGTGTTCAGGGTCTTTCGCCCGTTCCCAGCCAGTGGTTGCGTCGTGGGCGCTTCGTGCGCTGGTTGGCGGCGATGGGCGTCGCCCCGGTCGCCGCCCGCGTCGGCCCGGGGGGGCGCCTCGCGGGCGCCCCGCGCGCGGGCTGCGCCGCGCGGATAGCGCCACGCAGCGCCCACCACAGACGCTGGGCCACATGGGTTGCGCCGCGTAGCTTGCACCGCGCAGATTGCGCCACCGCCGCGTAGTTTCCACCTACGCAACCCGCGCACCACACAGAGTGCGCCACGCACCATCCACCACAGAGCTTGCACCACCGCGCAGCTTCCACGCGCACAGCCCTTGCACTTCCAGAGGGCACACGCTGACCGCTTGGGGCCCAGGCTGGCAGCAATGAGAACAATCGCTCTCCCTCCCTGTTCCTTTCTTTCCAGTGCTCCGTCCATCCGCGGGCCCGCGCGTCGCGGCCGCGGCTGCCACTGGCGCTGCCGATTGTCAGGGGCTAAAAAATATCCTCGGGGGGGCCGCGCTCAAGTCGTGGTCAGCCGTGGCCATGGGCATGACCTCGGGTTACAATGTTGAATGCATGTGCTCATGCCGCCTCAGGTAGGAGAGGGGGCGGAAGGACTCAGAGCCACGGGCTGTCTCGGTATAACATCGCCGCTCGAGGGGGCGAGCCCCATGTGGTGCGTGTGAATATGTGGGTGGGCGCGTGTGTGTGCGTGTGTGCGTGCGTGCGTGTGTGTGCGTGTGTGTGTGTGTGTGTTTGTATGCTTGCGTGCGTGTGTGTGGGCGATTGTGTTGTTGTTGGTGTTGTGTGTGTGTGTTTGTGTGTGTGCCTGCGTGCGTGTGTGCGTGTGTATGTGTGTGTGGTTATGTGTTTGTGTGGTTACGCGTTTGCGTTGTGCGTGTTAGTGTCTTCGTGTGTTTGTGTGGCTGTGCCTGCGTGTGTGTGTGTCGTTGTGTCTGTGTGCCTTTGTGTTTTTGGCGTCGTTGTGGCATTGCGCGTCTGTTTGAATGCGTGTGTGCACGCGGGCGCGCGTGTGAGTGCGAGTGTGTGTGGGTGGGTTTGAGTGCGTGTGTGTGCGTGTGTGTGTGTGTGAGTGTAAGTGCGCGCGCGCCTGTGTACCTACACGTCGGCGGCACCGAGCGCGCCACGCGTCCCATCTTACCCAACAGCTCCGCCAAGCGACATGGAATTGCCAAGCTCTAGATCCGTCTCGCCCGAGCTCACGTTCTAAGATCCAGGGCTCGCTGCTGATATCACGCAAGCAGAAGCGGGGCATCGTCAGTCTGAGCGATCTCGCGCTTCCCGAGCACACTGCGCGCTTGGAGGAGTTCGTCTTCATTGGCGCGGGTCGATGCGGTTTCTTGTTGGCTCCCCAACTTGCTAGATTAGCTACGACGCCCGCTCAAGCTCGCAAAGCTGACGATCTACATGTCCACCCACGCGTTCAATATCGCCAACGCCGATACGACGTTCACGAGATGCACTGGCCCCCATGGCAGATACCCTCTCGAGCGCCAGCCCTTGTCAGAGACCTCAACCGACTAGTTCGCAGCATTGCCGCAAAGTTCAACGCCAATCTTCGCAGGAGATTGGACCCCCCGCGCGGGCGCTGACCTCCAGAACCCAGCATATGACAAACAGAAGCTTTCCCCGGCCACCTCCAAGCACGCTCGACACCTTTTCGATTCTGTCGGGGAGAACGACCTGCACCACATCGGTTCCAGGCTACCTTCCAAACGACGCGCGACATGGTGCCATCTTACCCTCAAGTATTTTTTCGAACTCGACTGTTTCTTCACCAGCAAGCCAGACGCACACCTCCCTCGCTTCCGCGAGCTCCGCACCAATACCCTTCCAGATGGTGGTCATTTCGCCAAAAGTCTTGCTCTGCATCTCCCAGGGCGCGCACATGGACACCCCGGGTATCTTGGAGCACAGACCTCACGTTCGGATGAGACCACATCTCCAAAGGCCATTCGAACGCACTGAGTCTCAGGCTGCACCCAGGAGCTCCGCCCCCGAGGCAAGCTGCGCTCAGATCTGCTTCGAGGCCCTCGAGACTCGGCGTCGGCCTCACGGACCGAATGCGAACAAGCTTCAGATGCAGCACCACAGGCTCTTCAGGTTCCGAGCCCGTCCCCCCCCTCCCCCCGTAAGGATAAAACCGTGTGTGTGTGTGGGTGCGTGTGTGTGTGTGTGTGTGCGTGTGTGGTGTGTGTGCGTGTGCGTGTGCGTGTGCGTGTGCGTGTGCGTGTGCGTGTGCGTGTGCGTGTGCGTGTGCGTGCGTGTGCGTGCGTGTGCGTGTGCGTGTGCGTGTGCGTGTGCGTGTGCGTGTGCGTGTGCGTGTGCGTGTGCGTGCGCGTGCGTGTGCGTGTGTGTGTGTGTGTGTGCGTGTGTGTGTGTGTTTGCGTGTGTTTGTGTGTGTTTGTGTGTGTTTGTGTGCGTTTGTGTGTGTGTGTGTTTGCGTGTATGTGTGTTTGTGTGTGTTTGTGTGTGTGTTTGTGTGTGTGTTTGTGTGTGTTTGTGTGTTTGTGTGTGCGTGTGTGCGTGCGTGCGTGTGTGTGTATGTGTGTGTGTGTGTGTGCGTGCGTGCGTGTGTGTGTGTGTACCACCTCCGTTTTGGGCCGTTTACTTAGTTTGTATTTGTTTGTTCTCGTTGATTCTTATTTGTTGGTACTTGATTTACTTCTTGTGTAGCAGATCATAAATTGATTCTTTTTGTGGCACGATACAAACTGATTCCTTTTGGGGGCGAATTACAAAGGGAATCCTTTTTGTCGTGAATTTCAAGCTGTTTCCTTTTGTGGCGGGTCAAAAAGAGGATTCCTTTTGTGGAGGATTACAAGAGGATTCCTTTTGTGGAGGGTTACAAAGTTATTCCCTTTTGTGGCAAGCCCAGCTGGTGGTGACCCAGGTCCCAAAAGAAAGAAAAACATTAAAATCATTGAAATTGCTGAAATTATACGACTCTCAATCGTTCTCAAAGCTTGGTGCCAACGATATTTTAAAACACAGCAGTTTCCCTTTTCCCGGGGGCCCAAATCATACAAACAAGCCACTTAATTTTCATACATCTGGTATCGAAAATGCTGCGTGCTTTTTTTATATGGCTTGGGCCCCCAGGAGGTTGACCCTGTTGCGTTTTTTTTGTTATATATATATATATATATGGCACCAAACCTTAAAACGATTGAGAGCAGCATACTTTCTTCAATTTTCAAGGGTTTCAAAGTTCTACCCCATATCCTAAGATGTGGTTCTTGTTATTCCCCATATCCAAAGATGGGGTTCTTGTTATTGGCGGACCGCGCCGGAAGGACACAGAACAGGACAGAACACCACACCCATCACTCAGACACACACGTACGTTATTCCCCATATCCTAAGATGGGGTTCTTGATTCCCCATATCCAAAGGTGGGGTTTTTGATTCCCCACTCACTCATCACTCAGACTCACTCATCAAGACTCACTCATCACTCAGACTCAGTCCTCACTCAGACACACCACTCATCACTCAGACTCACCACTCAGATTCACTCATCACTCAGACTCACTCATGCTCTCTCATCACTCAGACTCAGTCATCACTCAGACTCAGGCGATTCGCTCGTCTCAGCAATCTAAGGGGGGCGGCGGGGGGGTATTTCACGGGGTCCCGTTCGCGGAATTTTGTGGGGATGTCTCAGGCGGTTTGGCCATTTTCTGATCCAACATGTTTCGTTTTCGGAGCAGATTTGGAGGATGTCTCAGGCGATTCGCTCGTCTCAGCACTCTAAGGGGGGCGGCGGGGGGGTATTTCACGGGGTCCCGTTCGCGGAATTTTGTGGGGATGTCTCAGGCGGTTTGCTTGTTTCTCCCAACATCCTTCGCTTTCGGAGCAGATTTGGAGGATGTCTCGAGCGAGGCGCTCATTTTCACCCCCCAGGTGGGCCAGATTTTGAGGATGTCTCGATCGGTTTGCTTGTTTTGGTGGCCAGGCTCGTGGCCCTAAGGGGAGCCGCCAGGGGTGGTTGCACGGGCTCGTTCGCGGCCATTTTGTGGGGATGTCTCAGGCGGTTTGCTTGTTTCTGGGCTCAACATCCTTCGCTTTCGGAGCAGATTTGGAGGATGTCTCGAGCGAGGCGCTCATTTTCACCCCCCAGGTGGGCCAGATTTTGAGGATGTCTCGATCGGTTTGCTTGTTTTGGTGGCCAGGCTCGTGGCCCTAAGGGGAGCCGCCAGGGGTGTTGCACGGGCTCGTTCGCGGCCATTTTGTGGGGAAGTCTCAGGCGGTTTGCTTGTTTCTGGGCTCAACATCCTTCGCTTTCGGAGCAGATTTGGAGGATGTCTCGAGCGAGGCGCTCATTTTCACCCCCCAGGTGGGCCAGATTTTGAGGATGTCTCGATCGGTTTGCATGTTTTGGTGGCCAGGCTCGTGGGCGCAGATTCTTTTCAGGATGCCACAGGAGGCTCCAACAGGCTCCAGGAGGCCCCAGGAGACCACATGAGGTCCCAGGAGGCATCAGGAGGCCACAGAAAGATTCAAGAGGCCACAGGATGTCCCAAGAGGCTCCAGGAGGCCCCAGGACGCTCCAGAAGGCCTCTGGAAACCACAGGTGGCCCCAGGAGGCAACAGGAAGTGCCAGGAGGCCTCGGAAGGCAACAGGAGGCCCCGAGGGGCCCCAGGAGCACGAGGCCTCAGAAGGCAACAGGAGTGGCTCCAATCCCATGTGTTTTACGTATGCTCCTATCGATTGGGCCTCACTTGGAGCACTATTATGCCACCACGCAGCGGCCCCCTGACTACTTCCCGGTGGTCTTGGCGGTGGCGGGGGTGTCCTTGGTCCGGTTCCGCTGGGCCAGGTGGCACCGCGAACGGGTTCGGGCCAGCAGCCGACGTACTGCCGACCCGACCCCATGCTGCAAACGCGCCCGAGTGGCGACGATCGAGGGGGAGAACGGCGTTGTTTCTTCTATGGGGATGTCATCGGACGAGCTTTTCGAGTGTTATCCGTGGGGTCCGGGGTACCGCTTGGCCGCCGATGCGAACGTGTACGAGTTCAGTTTCACGCTCGAGCCGATCGAGATTTTGGGGGACCTCCTCTCGTCCCTGGGCCTTGACGAGAACGAGGGTTTCAACCTACGCAGTTTTGGATGCATCGATTCTTACTCTGGGGAGCCGGCGACGCACCAGTCGGCCTTTGTTTTGACCGAGTACGAGTCCAGTTTCACGCTCGATTCGCTCGAGTTCTTAGACACGAACCTCTCCCCGTCCATGGGCTCGGCCGGGTACGAGGATTTCGACACGAATGACTCTTGGGACCCGCTCTATGGAGGGGGCGGCAAAGGCGGCAGCAGGACCTCGCAGCGGGTCCGGGCCGACAAGTCCCAGATTCAGGACCAGCTCATCGCCCTCGCGACGGCCGTCGCTGAGCTGCAGCGTGCTCAGATGGGCACCCGCACCACGCCGAAGGCTGGCCGTGCCGAGGCGCGGCCTTCAAAGCCCACCACCACGCGCCCTAGGCGTCAGAGGCGGCAGAGGGAGGACACCCCGATCGTCGCCAAGCTGCGCTCCCTGCTGTCCGTCGTGGACGGCGGCATGAACGTCACGCAGACCCAGGTCATCTCCAAGCTTCGGGAGGTCATCTCGACCTTCACTCCGGGAGCATCGCCCTCGGCGCGGGACGCGCCCGAGGCTCCCCAAGAGAAAGAGCCGCCCCAGGTCAGGGCGCGTCTTTTTCAGGACCCCTGGGGACAGGCCAAGATCGTCACTTCCAGCGCGGTCCGGGCCTCCCTGGAGCAGTCCACCGAGCCCATGGTGATCCTGGCGGCCACCCGCGCGGAGTACGAGCAGTGCGAGCGCGCGAGGAAGGCCCTCGGGAACCGCCAGAACATCACCTACGTCGTCTTGGACAGCAACGGCCCCGACTCGGTCCTCCTCGAGGGCCAGCGCGGCCCCCGCTCCGCCAAGGCCAACATCACCTACCTCAGCGAGTCCGCGCCGAAGTGTGCTGGGCTCCACGCGGCTATGAAGGACGACGAGCCCGTCCCAGCCACCAAGCTGAAGCTGGTCAATTTTCGGATCACGATCTCCGCGGAGTTCGCCGACGAGACCCTCTTCCACGTCGCCTCTGCGGAGCCGCAGACCACCCCCGCCCTTGTCCTCGGGGACGTCCTCGCGGAGCGCGTGCTGCGTACCCGAGGTGCCATCGCCTACGACGCGGAGGTCACATGCATCGTCTCGACGACCGAGGCCAACGCTGCCGATTTCCGGACAGCAGTCCCACCGAGAGGTGCCTTCATCATGCAGCAGGACGCCCCCATCGCCCCGCGATGGCTCTCCCGGAGGGCCGACGAGGAGGACGAGGAAGGCACCCGCAAGTACTACGACCGGGTCTACCAGCTTGCCCAGCAGCGGCAGGGCCACATGTTGTACCGCCCTCACGGAAAAGCCCAACTGGGAGTCGCTGGCGCCGCTGGGGTACATCCTGGAGAGGCTGATGCCATCAAATGGCATGTGCGGAATGCACCCGCACACATGGTCACTGCCCAAGAATTCACCACCTGGGCCACGGAACGCGGCTTCCAGAACGTCGCCAACGCAGCCAGAGCAGGCGCCCGTGCGTGGACCTTCTTCGGGGACACGCCGGCGGGCGTCGTAGCCACAGTCCACACCTTCAAGTCCGGAGCCGTCGTGTCTCGGGCTTTCTCGAAGAACGGCGCCCCCGCCAAGGCCGCCCGCCAGGCGACCAGCAAGGAGGCCCGCCAACGCTGGGGAGCTCCCAAGGCTTCGCCCCAGTACGACGCCGCTGTCGCCCCCCCGCCTGCCGAGGAGAGGGCCGCCGCCCCCGCGGACGCCCCCTCGGGCGCCGCTGCCGCCGCCGCCGCCGCCGACGGCGACCCTGCGGGCGGAGCTCGCAAAGCTGGAGCCGCCCCGCACGAGGCGGCGCCCCCGAACAAGCACGCCAAGGGCGAGAACGGCAAGCCAGTCCCGGCTGGCCCGTCCGCCCCGCCTTTCACGAAGTTTTTCAACGTCCGAGCCTGTGGCGGCGGTGGGGACTGCATGTACATCGCCGTCGCAAAGGGCCTGGCCGCCATCACGCCGTCCAAGAGCATCCCGACCGCCGACGACTTCGAGCCCGGCGGCCGGCTCCAGGGCAATCTCCGCCTCGCTGCGCAGGAGGAGGCCCTCAAGAAGACGTTCAAGGCGACCACGGCGGACGCCGACAAGATCGGCACTACAGGAACGCCTGCCTCCTCCCTGGCCGTCCGGCTGCTCGCAAAGCGGCTGAACGTCGACATCTACGTGTGGTCCCGTGCACCGGGCGCGGAGCAGTGGGTGCTCTACGGCCGGGAGCGCGGAGGGAAGCTACGGAAGAAAGAGCTGTGGTTGAAGTTGGAGGACCACCACTACGAGTGGCTCCAGCCGAAGCCGGACCAGCAGGAGACGACCGAGTACCGCCAGACCCTCGACTGCTGGCGCGAGAAGGCCCTGGGCTACCCGACCAGCGGCCTGCAGGGAAAGGGCCGCTCGCTCGATCCCGACGCCGCGTCCATCCTGGGCATTCCGGCCCCATCCAGCAGGGCCGCCTCAAGCCGCGCGCCGGCGCCGCGTCTCGACCCCGAGGCCATGTCCATCCTGGGCATTCCCGCCCCTCCAAGCACGGCAGCCGCCAGCCGTGCCCCTGCGCGCCGCCCCGCGGCTGCCTCCTCCAGGGGAGCCCGAAGCATCCTCGGCATCCCCGCCGACGACCCAGACGATGAGACGCCAGTTGCCTACGCCAAAGGCGACTATCTCAAGTGCCCCTGCGGCCAGTGGGCGCCACCCGCCCCCCCTGCCCACCTCTCGGGGAGCCAAGCCTCAGCCTGGCAGTGCAACAAGGCCACCGTCCACTGGCGGGAGTGCCAGGGCGCCGCCCCCCCCAGGCTGAAAGACCAGCCCGGCAGCGTCAGCCGCCGCGCCATTCAAGCAAGCTTCTGGGCCCGGCCTGCCTTTCGCGAGGCCCGCCGCGCGAAGCTTTTTGCAGCACACTTGAAATGGAAGGCGGCCTTGCCGGCGAGCGTCCAGCCGGGTGTGTGCAGCCCCGATGAGCGTACGGTGTCCTCCAAGGTCCTCAAGGGCGGGGGCATCCAGCACCACTACACGTGTTCTACATGCAGCAAAAGTACCCACCTGACTCAGTTCAGGTACTACCCATGCAGGGCCCGGCCTGCCACCATGACGCGCCTCTCCATGCTCACGGCGATGCGCGGGGAGGAGGCCGCCAACAGGGCCCACCAGGCGGAGAGTGCAAGCCGCAAGCGGTTTGCCAAGACCTACGCTACCAGGCGGAAGGAGCTCTACAAGATTCGCTACGCCGACCCCGAGCAGCGGAAGACGAAGCGGCTGAAGGACAAGATCCGCTTCGCGAGGTACCGCGCCGACCAAAAGCGCCTGAGCCAGGAGCGCCGCACGGCGAAGATCGCCAAGAAGCGGCCCGCCGCGGCTCGCTGAATGTGCCCACCCGCCGTAGACCCCCTGTGCGGCGGGGGGGGCGAGAAGGGGATGACGGAGCTGCAGGTTGCCACCCTCAACGTCGCGAGCCTCCGGGCGGACCGCTTGGAGGAGATCTTTACGTTTCCTGCACTTCGTCACGCACATGTTTTATGTCTTCAGGAGGTCCGGCTAGCCTCCGCCAAGCCCGCGTGGGTCACCAGGCTCGCGCTCAAGTATGGTTGGCGCGTGGTGTGCTCCACGCCTCCACCCAGGAACGCCAAGCGTGCCGTTCAGCAGGGCGGCACTGCCATTTTCTGGCGCCCTTCTCTTGGGCGTGTTGCTGTTCATCGAGCCGCTTCCCATCGTGAAGTTGCTATTCGTACCAAGCTGGGAGTTTTTACATCTGGGCATGGGCCCGCTGCAGTGCGCTCCGACCCCTGGATGGGGGAAGTCGTCAATTTCACATCCACCGTGGCTCGTGGTACTCCGCCGGTGCCGTGGTGCATCGCTGGCGACCTGAACTGGCGCCCCTCTTACGTCAACGCGCTGCCGACGCACGCCGCCCTGTGCGCCGCAACTACGCCTACGACCCTAGCAGGGGCCTCTCCTACGCGAGCCGTGGGGGCCGGCATCGAGCTGAGGCTTGAGAGCGTCGCCTTCCTCCCGCTCATTCCTCATCGCGGGCTGGTGATCTTCTCTGCGCAGGTCGCCGCCCCGTCGGCGCAGGCTACGCGAATGCGCCGCACTACACGGTTCACGCTCGACCCGGGCACCCTCCTGCTGGCGAGCGACACCGAGGAGCTGCAGAGCCACATGGATGCCACCCTGCCGGCCTGCCCAGCCGCCGCCCCTCTCCCGGAGAGGTGGGAGCGATGGCACGCCCGGGCCGAGGGGACACTGACGGCAGCTGCCCACCAGGGGTGGGTATTACAAGACGGGGCCGCTGCACGCCCCAAGGGATCCCTCCCTACCTCGCGCAGGGTGGCCACGACTCCGGCGGTGCGGCCCGCCGAGCCGATGGAGCTGGTACGCCTGAAACGCCTTGGTCGCCGCGTTGCCCACCAGCTCCGCGACCATGCAGACGAGCTCATCGCTGGCCCTCTCCTGCGCCAGTACGTGGACTCGGCCCTCCGGGGCCGGTTGACAGCTGGCCCGAAAGGCCGGCCGACGCACGCAGAGGCACACGGCAAGATCTCGAAGGCCATCTCCGCGATCCAGCGGGACCTGCTCAGAGATCGCCGCTCCGAGTGGCGCCGCCTCTTCCAGCACTTCACGACGGACACGTGGAGGGCAGCCACTGCAGAGGTTCATGGGCCCTCCGAGTGTCCCAGTTTCAATGCCGAGGACATGACGGAGGAGTGGAAGCGAGTGCGGGTCCCGTCAGACCCCAACTACGACGAGCAGAGGTGCGCGGCCAGGTGGGAGCAGTACGCCGCGGAGGCGCACGAGCCCTTGCCGAAGACCGCCAACGCCTACGACGAGGAGTGGTGCCCCTCTTACGCCGACTTCCGGGTCGCCGTGCGCAAGGCCAAAGGCAGCGCAGGCTATGACGGTTGGCACTCCAGCGAGCTCAAGCTGATCTCCGAGCATTTCGAGTTATTGCTTTTCGAACTCTACACGCTATGGCGGGACACCTGCGAGACCCTCCTGGTCGAGAGGCCCACCACCGAGCTCCAGCACCTCCTCTTCGCCTGGCGGGTTGTTGGGGTGCCAAAGAAAGACCCGACGCAGTCCCGGCCTATAGGGGTGGGCTCCGTGCTCCTCAGGGCCTGGCCCACAGCTTGCGAGCCCAGCCTGCCCACGCCACAGGACGCTCAGTTCGCCTGCAAAGCGGGCTCCACGGTGGTCCACGCCTGCTGCTTGTGGCTGCACGCCTGCCAGCACGGCTCGTGCGGACTGGAGCGTGACCTGTCCAAGTGCTACGACAACGTGCCGCATGCGGTGGCAGACGCGGCGCTCCGCAACGCCCAGACGCCACGCCGAGTGCGGGCGGTGACTAACGCTGCCTGGCGGGGCCCTCGGAGGTGCCAGGTGGCGGGAGAGCTGGCCGGTGAGACACTCTGGCCTACGCGCAGCCTCGCTCAAGGGGACAGCACGGCGCCGAAGGTCTTGTGCCACGTACTTTCCCCCTGGGAGATCAACGGCACCAAGTTCCTTTTCATGGACGACAGGTCCGCCGTCTTCGACTCCGTCCCGCAGATGGAGTCGGACGCGCAGGCCACCAACGCCTTCGACTCAGGCACGGGCGCTATCGAGAACGTCGGGAAGCGCCAGGTCTGGAAGCGAGGGGACAGGACGCAGATCGAGCACATCGGCATCCTCGCTGTCCCTGATGCTCCGGATGAGCCGATTACGCCTGCCGGGGGCTGGACCAAGCTCCGCAAGTGCTTGCGCGCCATCCGAGGCCTCCCGCGAGGCAGCGAAGCCAGGGCCACGGCGGTCCGGGCCTACGCTAAACCGTTGTGGACTTGGTGTTCCCCGGTTTTCTCTCTGCCACCACCCGACGTCGTCCCAGCAGCGATGTCAGCGGTGCTTTCGACGAGGTGCACTTGGTGGTGCCGAGGCCGTTTCTGGGCCTCGAATATCGACCTGCACCCCATCTTCAGCGCGGTGCTCACGGCCATCGATCGCATCACCACCTGGGACCTCCGCTGGAGTACATTCCTCGAGGTGAATTTCACGTCGTTCTTCGATGCCATAGGTTTCGAGTTCCTGCAGTACGACCCAGAGCGCGGAGTGCAGTTCCGACGCTCGGTGGACGAGCCTGATGTCCGAGTTCGCCGATTGTGCGGGCGCAGACACATCTTCTGGAGCGACGAAGAGATGGTGCCGCACCTCCTTCGCCAAGTATGCCGGGCGAGAGCTCTTGCCCACGCATCCGCGTCTCGCCACGACTCGGAGGGGGTCGACCAGATCGACCTTGAAGCCTCCTCGGCACGAGCGTGGTCCACTTTCCGGGACTCGCTGACCCTGGAGGACAGGATCCACTTGAAGATCTTTCGCTGCGGAGCGACACGCAGCCCGACGAGAAGATGGAGCACCACCAGGCCCGATCTCACGGCGGCCTGCCCGTCCTGCGGGGGCCCCCATCGACCGAGTGCGCGCCACTACGTGGCCGAGTGCGCCGCCCTGGCGGGTTTCCGGCAGGAGCTGAACGACGCGTACCACATCCCACCTGGCTGGTGGGCACGCCAGCCGCGGGCGACGCTGAAGACGGGATGGATCACTTTCCCGGCTCACGCGTCCGCGGCCCGCAGAGCGGAGCTCCAGGTGGCCGTCTGCCGCATGGGGCTCGTTGCCATGGCGCAGATGGCAGAGGATTGCGAGGTGTTGAAGAGAGCCTAGGGCATCCGAGCGACTTCGTCCCGATGTTCGACTTTTACGGCCTGTTTTTCGACCTCCTCCTCCTCTCCATGTTCACGTTTCCCCCAGGTTCTAACTTTCGTTCAGTTGTTCCTGATGTACAACCCGCCCCTGGAGCACTATTATTTGATGTTCTACGTATGTTTCTATATATTGTCCTTCTCCTGTGTAAGCAATCCTACTTGTTTTATTTTTGCTCCTATATATTGGGCCTCTCCTGGGGCACGAGTCCTTGGTGTTTTACGTGTGTTCCTGTAGACCCATATACAATATTACCTTTTTAAAAAAAGATGCACAGATGGGGAGCTCCACGCAGTGAGTAATTACTTGGACGCCTCCTACTTCCTCTTCTCGTCCTCCTCTTCTCCTCCACCTCCTCCTCCTTCGTCCCCACCTCTTGTCGGACTTACTCATACTCAGACTTGCTCATACCCAGACTTGCTCATACACAGACCAATAGCATATTGTGAGGATGGTTCAGGCGGGGCGCTGGTTTCAGCACCCCTAAGGGTAGCCGCCAGGGGGTATATCACGGGCCCGTTCGCGGCCAGTTTGTGGGGATGTCTCAGGCGGTTTGCTCGTTGTCGTGCTCAACACCCTTGGCTTGCATAGCAGATTGTGAGGATGTCTCAGGCGGGGCGCTGGCTTCAGCACCCCTAAGGGGAGCCGCCAGGGGGTATATCACGGGCCCGTTCGCGACCAGTTTGTGGGGATGTCTCAGGCGGTTTGCCAGTTTTCGTGCTCAACATCCTTGGCTTTCATTGCAGATTGTGAGGATGTCTCAGGCGGGGCGTTGGTTTCAGCACCCCTAAGGGTAGTCGCCAGAGGGGTATATCACGGGCCCGTTCGCGGCCAGTTTGTGGGGATGTCTCAGGCGGTTTGATCGTTCTCGTGCTCAACAACCTTGGCTGTCATAGCAGATTGTGAGGATGTCTCAGGCGGGGCGCTGGTTTCAACACCCCTAAGGGGAGCCGCGAGGGGGTATATCACGGGCCCGTTCGCGGCCAGTTTGCGGGGATGTTTCAGGCGGTTTGCTCGCTTTCGTGATCAACACCCTTGGTTTTCATAGCAGATTTTGAGGATGGAGGAAAGGAGGAGGAGGAGGAGGAGGAGGAGGAGGAGGAGGAGGAGGAGGAGGAGTAAGAGTATGCACGTAAGGGAAGCTCCGAAGTTACCGCAGGCTGAGGAGGGCACGGCCTGGCAGCTGAGGAGGGGGAGTGAAGATGAAGAGGCTCATGTTCAATCGTACTCAGCGCGCTTTGACTCAGATTCACTCAGTCGCATCAGGATGCGCTCGTTTTCGTCGGGCCTGTCGCCAACGTGGACTGGCTATTAGAGTCAAACGCCCATGAACAGACGCTCACTACGGCATACGATAAAACATGAGATGCACATATGGGGAGCTCCACGAAGTGAGTAATTTATTCTTTTCTGTTGGGACCTGGGTCACTACCAGCTGGGCTTGCTACAAAAGGAATCAATGTGTAATTCGCCACGAAAGGAATCGATTCGAAATCCTCCACAATAGGAATCCATGTGTAAGCAGCCACAAAGGGAATCCCATTGTAATCCTCCGCGAAAGAAATCCATTTGTAATCCGCCACAAAAGGAATCAATGTGTAACCCGCCGCAAAAAGAATCAATGTGTAATCCCACATCAAAGAAAATTATTTGCAATCCGCCACACAAGGAATCCATGTGTAATCCACCATCAAAGGAATCCCTTTGCAATCCACCACAAAAAGGATCCATTTGAAATCGATTACAACATAAATTCATTGATACGGAGACGAATTCGAACAATATTGATATTCTGAAAAGTGGAACACTGCTAACGCTTACCCCTGCTCACTACAGAGTTTTGTGAGCCTACGACAAGGGGGGAAGTCTGTGTATTTGTTTGCAAAAATTCGGGCGGGCTGGAGCACGCAAACATGAGCTTCCGGATCGCCTAGTGCAGAACATCGTTTCCGCATATGTAGGTTTCAATACTACGTTTCGCATTTTTCAAGGGTCTGTGTTTCATAAAAATCTGAGGGGGGGGAGATTTAGGGGGTGTTTCTGGGGTGTCTTACGGGTGATTTGCGGGTGCCTTGGCAATCATATCCTTGGGCCGTTTGAAGCCAAGTTGTTTCCATAGTCGCACATGTCAATAGCACGTGTAGCATTTGTCAAGAAGAATTGTTTTTTTTGCAAATTGGCGTGGGCGATTTGCGAGTGCCTTCCGGGTGCCGTTCGGGTGCGTAACGGGTGCTTCGCGGGTGCCTTAGCAATGATATCTTTGGGCCGCTTGAAGCCAAGTTGTTTTGATAGTCGCAAGTTTCAGTAGCACGTGTAGCACTTCTCAAGAACATGATTTGTTCTTGCAAGTTGGCGTGGGCGATTTGCGAATGCCTTTCGGGTGCCTTTCGGGTGCGTGACGGGTGCTTCGCGGGTGCCTTAGCAATGATGTCCTTGGGCCGCTTGAAGCCCAACCGTTTTCATAGAAACAAATTCCAATAACACGTGTAGCAGTTTTCAAGAAGGTGTGTTTCTTGCAAACTGGTGTGGGCGATATGCGAGTGCCTTTCGGGTGCCTTACGGGTGCTTTGCGGACGCCTTGGCGAATCCTTGGGTCCCTTGGGCAAAGCGTTGTTTTTCGTTGTCGCACGCTTCAATAACACATGCAGCATTGTTCGAGGATGTATTTGTTCCTGGAATTTGGTGTGGGCGGTTCGCGGGAGTTTTTAGGGTGTCGTTCGGATGCTTTGTGGGTGGTTTGGACTGTACCTGCTTTGCGGGTGCTTTATCGGTCTTGCGTTTTACATTTCAGTTGTACATTCATGAGGGTCGTTTCGGGCCTCTGGAAGCTTCGCGAGGCCACGGTTGGACCCGCCTCGATTTTCTGCTTCGAACGCGTTCCAACAGCAGGAGCAGCAGGATAATAAACAGGAGGAGGAGGAACAGAGGGAGAAGGGGGGGAGGAGGGAGGAGGGAGGAGGAGGAGGAGGAGGAGGAGGAGGAGGAGGAGGAGGGGGAAGACGCGGAGAAAGAGGAGGGAGGAAAAATAATGCGGGGACAGAGAAGGGGAGTTTGCACGACGGGAGCGACGACGCTCTGATAAGGCTGCCCTGGCATGTTCGCCTTCTTCCGTGGTGCCTCGCGGATGCCGCTTTTGCTTTGGAAATACCATATGCTATGCATCGATATAATTGTGTATCGGCCCCTTATGATGTTTGGCTGAAGTTCAACATGAATCGAGCAAATCGGAAAGCTACGGAAACCGAACGATCGAGTTGGACTGCTATGTGTCCCCAATGCCAGAATCGTTTCCCAAGTGTACGTGCGTGTGCTGCTCATGTTGTGGTATGTCGCCATAGACGGGTTCAAGCAGGGCTGCCAGTAGTGGACTGACCCTGGCATTATCCCTATTTTGCTATTGTATGGCGCTGGAAGCCGCCGAAGCCTTCATCGCCAATGCGACTCCTGTGGACGCTTCTCGCAGGAATCGCGATCGGACCCTGCCCAGTACGAGTTTGGAAGACAGAATTCGCAACTTGGAACGAGTGCAGGCCAGCCACGAGCGCGACATCTACGAGCTTCAGGACAGGATTTGCTTTGCAGTGTTCTTCAAAGATGAATCTTCCAAGAACCAGATACGTAACCTCCGGCAAGGCTGGCGCACCAAGGACAAGGAGCGCAAGGATGCTCACAAAGCTGCTCTTACTTCGGACAAAACTGCTAAACTTCCCCCACATGAGTTCGGATCTCAGCGTGCTCTTCTCTTCGCCAAGTTCGTGGCCATATTCCTCAGCAAACTTCCCTCGCCTTCGGACCTCAGGGAGCCTCTCGAGAAGCTCAAGGGTTTCTCTCTGGAGAACCTGGACGAGCCGATTTTCCGCTTCAAGCCAGCACGCCATCCTGACCCGAAGGAGAACTTCGCCTGGGTGTTCACTCTCATGCCGTCCAACCTCGCCGACTTCGAATTTTTGCGCACGCTCAATCGTATTTCTGCATCTCCTCTTCGCCTTGATGCAGTCGGAATGGCCCACCAACGCTCCATCGACGGACCCTTGGTGCAGGGCATGTCAGGCAAAGGTGGGGGTAAGGGCAAATCCAAGACAGATGGTGACGCCATGCTGGATGACCTCGAGGACCGACCTCCTCGTCAGAAGCAGGCTCGTGCACGTGGCAGCGACGGAAGCTAGCGCGATCGACGTGACCGACAGTATGCATGACCTAGGCCCCCTCGGGCTTCGGGAGCCCTCGGGTTACCCGAGGGGTGCCCGGCCGCCTCGGCGGCCCCCAGGCAGCCCGCAGGCCTCGGCCTGGCCAGTTTTTGGGATTACACATCCACCTTGGCTTCAACTTTGTCTGCTGTCTGGGGTTGCCGTCGGGGTGACCCAGGTATTCGCCATGAATTTGTTCATCTTCCAGAATTACTGCGGCTGCTCGGCCAAGCACATGGTCTTTTCCCTCCTGGAGTTTTGGTCAACCTGTGCAATCTGGCCTTCGAGAGCTTCTCCATGGCACTGCAAGCACTACACTGGCCGCGGCGTCATGAAGTTCTACGAGACTGGCGAGGCGCTCGCCAAGGACATGGGCGTTCCCGTTTCCGTGCTGGAGCAGACTCACAAGGAGCATTTCGAGGCCGCTAAGAAGACCGAGAAGGACCCAGACGGCGGCTCATTCCCCGCCTACCCCAGCGGCAAGTCTTGGGACGAGGCCAGCGGCAAGACGGGTTCGGGCAAGAAGTTCTACCCCTTCGTTGGCAAAGGCCTCATTCTCCTGAAGTTCGAGACGATTATGTTCAAGGTATGGGAGAGCGGCACGAAGGTGGCACTCCCCTACTCTCTGTGTTTTTACACCGCCCCAGGGGGGCGAGAGTTCTAGGGTGAGGCTAAGATTTGCCCCAGCGCCTCCACCATGGAGGCATGCAGGGTTCACCGAGTGTTTCGCCGGGACCTCGACGGACCCCGCCTTTCGGGGCAAAATGAATTCCCGGTAGTTGGACGCAAGGAAGCAAGGTGGACGTCGAGAAGTGTGATTACACTTCAAAATGGGGCAGATTTCATACACACTCGGCGCCGTGCCAATCGTCTACGCCACCGTGGTCGACGACAGGCTCCACCATCTCGCACTTTTTCAGATAGCTGGCGGGCGGCTGTACAGAACGTCCAAGGGCTAAATTGGCGACTGATCGCACATCGAGATAAGCTGGCCCACATTCTCACTTCAGCACGAAAGGGGCGCTGGGACATTGCTTTTCTCTCAGAACTGCATGGTGAGGCCCCTTGCCTCGTTTACTTGGAAGAATTTCTCTTGGTGTCTAGTGGAAGAGCAGCACTACTTCTGGGTCCGACTGCACGGGAAGCTTTTGACAGAGCCGGAGCCCAATGGCACTGCGAAGGAGATCGTTTGGTGGCAGCCCTACTCCAGGACGAGACGGGCGAGAAGCTACATGCGGTCAGTTTTTACGGACCAACCGGCGTCCGCGCTGCTGAGCTCAAGTCTTGGCATAATACTGTATTGCATTTTCATGAGCATGTTAGTGGATTGGGAGGAGTGCAACTTTGGGGTGGAGACTTCAATGCACATCGCTGTGCAGATTGGCAGTTCGATGGACTCCACTCCGGACCGTGCGCTCTGAGTACGGCCACAACCCCAGCAGGGACAAAAATGGCAAGCTCTTCTCCAGTCGACGTCGTTGGCACATGCAGATAGTTTTCTTTCTATGTCCCAGAGAGGCACGTGGATTCACCCTCAGACACATCAATGGTACGAGTTGGACGGGCTATTGATTTCGACCACACATAGCAGATGTATTCAACACATCCGACAACAAAATCGTCATCGAATATCGGATCATGTAGGGCGTGTTTATCATCTACATCTGGGCACTGTCTTGGGGAGGGCAAAGCGACGACAGCGACGAGCCAAATTTATTGCGATCGAGTGCCAAAAAAGACAGAAACTGGAGACACAACAAAAGAAACTCAATGTGGGGCTTCTTCGGGGGAAGAGCGAAACAACATCGATGCGACGCCGACTTATACAACGACGAGTCGAAGAAAAACTCCCAGATCTACCTCTGGATCGACCTTGGCCCTCTTCTTCCTCATCTTCTTCCTCGTCCCAGGCTCCAGACCCCTGGTCAGTACTACGCGGATGTATCCGGGAGGTGGCTACGGATGTGGTGGGGAGGGGACGTCTTCAGCCGTGCTTCGGGGCGCCGTACACAGACGAGGATGCAGCCCGAATTGCCGACCTCCGTGCTGAGATGGAAAAGGCTTGGCGGACCATTGCGGCAAGTCGACACACGGCCGCAGAGGTGCCTGCTCGTGCCCAGTTCCGCCAGGCCAAGAGAAAGTGGGAGCAATTCAAAAGGCGTGCTAGATCTAGATACGTACGACAACTATGTGGGGAAATTACTAATGCAATGAATCGTGGTGATCTACGTGCCTTTTATGCGTTACTACCCAAACTTAGTATACATGTACGGGGAAGGAGTAGGCAGGGGGAGGAGCCGCATACGTTGGAACAGATCGCAGACTTCCTGGAGTCGCTTGGTTCGAACCCGGCCGTCGTCACAGAGGAGACTATTGCGAGAGGCTGCCCAGAAGTTGCCGTCGACCCTACACTGGGGGATACTCCGTCTGCTGAGGAAGTTCTTCGGGCTCTCAGGAAAATGAAAGACAGCGCGGCGGGGTCAGACGAAATCAGCGTGGGCTTGTTCAAGGTGTTGGGACCTCGGGGACAAAATCTTCTGGTACGTTCAGCGTGGTATTTGTGGGACTTGCCGCCGGGGGTATGGCCAGCTGAAGTGGCGGACGCGGTTGGCTTCAGGCTCTTCAAGAAGGGGGGCAGGGGCAATCTGGGAAACTATCGGACCCTTTGGCTCATTAACGTTATCGCTAGGCTGCTGAGCAAGATCATCGCAGACAGATTACAAAAACATGCGGAAGCCCGGGGCCTTTTCCCAGAGACACAATGGGGGTTCAGGGGCGAGAGGAGTACCATGGGCCCGTTGTTCATTGCCAGATGCGTCCTGGAGATGGCCGCGGAGGTGGGGGAGGTTAAGGCCCAGGTCGTCCCGGCCCTCGTATTGCTGCTTCTGGATATTGAAAAAGCATATCCGCCTGTTCCTCGTGCTGCTGCGGATGTTGTGTTTCGGAGGGCTGGCGTCCCAGAGAACCTGCGCAAATTGATCCAGGGGTTGCATGGCAGTTGCAAGTACCGCGTCCGCACGGCAGAGGGGGAGTCTAGGAGCTTCGAGCTGGAAAAAGGTTTCAGGGAAGGGGGCCCCAGCAGTCCGGTGTGCTTCAACATCTACCACTCCAACGTCATGACAGATGTGAGGCGGCAGCTTTTAGACATGTTCGGGGAGGATATGGGTGTGAACATTGGGTGGAGTCCAGAGCAGTTACTAGGCCGTCGTCAACGTCGGGACCCCCCTAGGATCCCTAAGGTGACCGAGAGGCTCGTCGACCTGCTTTTCGCCGATGACACGTCGTTGTTTTGTCGCCAGCCCGTACTAGCACAGGTTGAACAATCCGCACAACGCCTCATGCAGGAATGGGGGGAAAAAATACATATGGGCAAATTGGAAAGAATTACGGTAGGCAAAAGGACATACTCAGTACAACGTCGACTTCGGGGAAAACAAGCTCGAAAGGATCCTCTTCCTCCGGCCCAGACCTACGAGGAAGCAATCAAGTTGCTCGGAGGATGGCTTGAATCCACGGGCAAGCACAACATTGATACCGGCAAGAGAATACAGGCTGCTAGGCGGATCTTTGCCAAAGTCTTGAAGCAACTTCCCCGGTTGGGGCTGTCGGACAAGGACCGGGGCCGCGCGTTGAAGGCTACGGTGGAATCTTCTCTTTTCTATGGAATGGAAGCCCGTCCAGTGAATTACTTGGAGATGAAGCAGATCAAAAAGTTCCACAACCAGGTACTGATGGGAGCCACGGCCACGAAAAGGAGGGAAATGCACACCAACCAGCTTACGTTGCAAGACCTTCGTCGTCGTCTCGGCCTCGACCCCGTGCATATTACTATTTCTCTACGTCAACTACGATGGGTGGGACATATTGCCAGGCTGGGTAAAGAAAGGTGGGAGTTTAAGCTATTAAAAGGGTGGTTGCGTCCAGAACACGAATTACCGGCAGCTAAAGGTTCTAAATATGGTCCTTCTCCAAGCACTAGATATCAGTTGTGGCAACGTATTCGGTCAATCATGGTGTATTCGGGGGCCCCGGAGGCTTCCTGGCAAAAAGAGTGGTTGGAAATTGCACAGGACAGGAGGAGGTGGAGAGGGATGATTGCCAAATGGAGGAAGGATGCTCTCAAACTTGCTTCTAAAGATGAATGGGCCGAACGCCGCAGTCCGGAGGGAGCGGCTACAGTACGGCACGCACGCAGACGAGAGCGAGAAGAGATGGTCCAAAACATCCCGATCGACACAGAGGGACGAGGTCAATGCCCTCACTGCTCTGGCTTTTTCTTTCACAAGACCTTGGCTCAGCACATGGGCCATTGTTGCCGCCTGACCCCAGAACAGCGTGAGAAAGCTTTTCGCCATCGCGTGGAACGACTTCGACGGGAAGAGGCCGCCCCGGCCACCAAGAGGAGGAAGGCGGAGCTCGACGCCATCCGGCTTGCCCTTCACAAAGCATCTGCACCGGCTTCGGGACGGTCCTCAGGGGGTCCAGCACGTCAGCCCACGGTATACTCGAAGGAGGAGTTGGCCACGAGGAGGAGGTTGAGGGGTAAACGTAAAGCGCCAATTTGTTACCAGGCCGTCGCCTTCCGCAAGCAGAGTAAACGTCACAGAGTTTCTCAACCTACATTTGTTCCACGTGTTCTTGCACCAGTTCGTAGAGATGGAGGAGGAGAAGGCGGTGGAGGTGGTGATGCTGGTGGGGGTGGTGAAGCTGGAGGAGGAGGTGGAGGAAGAGAGCAACATGTTCTTAATCAATTTGAAACATGTTGGGGAGGAAGCACAGAGCAGAACGGAAGGTTACGCATGCGAGGGAAGAGTGGCAGTCAGAAGTTCCTGGGACGCTTGCCTGGTGCACTTCCCGTTCCCCCGGCTGCAGGACAGCCTCCTCGGATTCAGTTTCGGAAGGAAAAGGGAAAGGATACGTACAAGGCCGTCTGTCAGAAGAAACCCACGGACCTCATCCATCTTCCTGCTCCTCCCCGTCAACCAGGCGATCGACTCGAAAAATGTCCTTGGTGCAAGGTGGTGTTTCCTGAAACGCGTGTTTGTTCAATCCACATGAAGACATGCATGCACATGCCGTACCAGATGTGGCTTGCCAGAACGAGGTATTGTAATGAAGTTGAAGGTGCGTCACATCCGCGTCAACACTGCGGGACCAGATTTACGACGGCAAGGGGGTCAGCACGTCATGCCAGTTTTGTAAGGTTCGTCGAGAAATGCATGGTTTGGCAATTGATCTCAATCATTATCATGAATGTGATCTGAATGAGGCCCAAATTGTTGAGCACCAGCATCGGGGCAAATCCGCTGCCAAACGCCCGGCGTCGGCAGCTTTCGCTTGACTTTCCTGTTGCATGGCCATGGACCAAGCAGCTCTTCGGGCGGCATTGGGACAGGCCACGAGCACGGCCCCAGCGCCGAAGGCGCAGGCCAGGCCGAGGCCGGCTGCTGCCGGGAACGACACTGAGGTGCTCAACACCCTGATCCGCGACCACCTGTACCTGCGACAGGACTTTCGGCCAGTTGCGGATTCGGTCCAGATTGCAGTGCTGTTCAAAAGTGACACAGAGGTCGAGAGTTTCCACGGCCTAGCACAGAAATGGGCTGCCAAGATTCCTGAGGGATCAAAGAAGGGAAAGGGCAAGAACGATCGTAAGAAGCGGAAGGCCGACGAAGGTGAAGAGGCCATGAAGACCGATGACGGTACAGAGGCCTCCTCGAACAAGCACCCGTTCGGCCCCAAGAAAGTATTCATGCTATTCGCTCTTTTCAGCAGGCTCATGGAGATTGCTACGAATGCCAAGGAGACGATTCAGGCGAGCACGGACCTCAAGAGGGAGGGCGGCAAGGCGCTGGAGACCCTCTCGAAGCTGGGTGGGGAAGAGCTTGACAACTTCTTCACGGGCTTCGTGGCGAAAGTTCCCAATCCAGCGTCGGGCCGCACATGGCTTTGGACCTTGACCATGAATCAGTTGCTTATGCCACAGTCCATCAAAGAGGCACTCGCGTACGCCATTCGGCTTACAGCTGACCCGGCCTTTGAGGTGAAGCTGGAGGTAAAACGCTCTTTCCAGGGCAAGCCGGAGGCGGACCTCTGGGACAGCTTCCGGGGGCGCCAGCGTGCTTCTTGAGTGCAGGTGGAGCCGGTCGGCCGCGGTGGGGTGAGCTCAGCTCCGGTTTTCGGGCTTGGGGAGCTCCCACCGGCCTCCCCGCCTTCTACTTTGGGGAGGCCGGCACACGTTCGGCTCGGACACAGGCCCGGCGACGCCGACGACCACACGAAGTGCACGGACTTGCTGATTTCTCAACGTTTTGGATTCGTAGCACATGTGTTTTTCTGGTCTTACTGGCGCCGCTGGGTCAGAACTGGCCCTTTTTCCTTGACACGGTGAAGGTGTATTTCTCCGAGCTGAACGATTGCTTCTTCACCATGCTGTTCTTGCAAGAGTTTTTAGCTCAGTCCAAGGTGGACGAGCAGGACATGAGCCTTGTGTTCACGTTTTTGGTTCTCTATGCCCTGCTTGTGTGGCTCCCTCCTACTACAGAAGTTCTACCACAACGTAATCGACGGCCCCGCGGTGAAGAGCGAGCCCTTCTACGTGGCCATCATCACGCCAGTGATCCACTACTGCATGGGCGGCCTCGAGATCGACACGGACTCCGCCTGCGTCGGCACCAACGGCAAGGCCATCCCAGGGCTCTACGCGGCCGGCGAGGTCGCCGGCGGCGTGCACGGCAACAATCGCCTGGGGGGCAATTCGTTGCTGGACTGCGTGGTGTTCGGCCGCGTGGCGGGCCTCGCCGCGACCAAGTGCATGCTGGGCGCGGACTGCAAGCCCGTGAGCCTCAAGGACCTCTCTGGCGGAGGCCTCACCGGCGAGGTGACGGCGCCCAAGAACGCGGGCGGCTCGCGCGAGGATGGCATGAACAAGGGCGCGGAGGGCGGAAAGGCAAAGGGCGGCGCCGCGCCCGCCGGCAAGGGCGGCGTCAAGGGCTACTCCATGGAGGAGGTGGCCAAGCACACCAGCAAGACCGACTGCTGGGTGGTCGTGGCTGGCGAGGTGCTCGACGTGACCTCGTTCCTGAGCCAGCGCCCCGGAGGCGAGCTGGCCATCCTCGCGTTCGCCGGGAAGGACGCCACCGAGGAGCTCAACATGATCCACCCTCCGGACGTGATCCCGAAGTACGCCCCCGACGCCGCCATCGGCGTGCTCGGCGCAGGGGGCGGCGCGGCCCCGGCCGCGGCGGCCGGCGCCCCGGCAGCGACGGCGGCCGCGGCGGGAGAGCACGGCGCGCGCGACTGGAAGCTGGCGAACGACAACCGCAACAAGAGGATGGGCGAGTACGGGCGCGTCCCGGGGCCCATCGGGGCGCTGGTCTACATGGTCATCGCCTTCATGAAGGAGGTCCTCTTCACGATCTTCGGCCAGAAGAACTTCCAGTTCACCAACGACCGCATTGGCCTGACGCGCTCCGGGATGTTCATGTTCATCTTCATCATCATCCACGCAGTCGGCAACCTGCGCGTGTTCCTCGGCCCGGACGACTTCAACGGATATGGACACTTCTACGTCCGCCTCTATTGGACGGGCTTCGGCTTCAACGCCAACATCGTGGAGGAGTACATCCTGCTCGCCGCGCTGCTCCACGTGGCAGTGGGCCTGAAGCGCACTTGGGACATCTCGATCAACTACACCATCGCCTCTGGCAAGCTCAACCTCGCGATCTCGGGCATCACGCTGCTGACCTTCATGGGCACCCACCTCTTCCAGTTCCGCTTCGGCGACGCGCAGCCGTTCGAGCTGCGCCCGCCACCGTGCCTCATCAACGTGGCCACCCTGCTGGAGCTGAGGCTGAATCTCTTCTGGGTCCACGACGCCGACTGCGTCAAGGAGAGCGTCCGCGACATCTACCGCATGGAGTTCGAGGTCTTCCAGTCCCTCGGCTGGTGCCTCTTCTACAGCAGCGCCGGGGCCATCTTCGCCACGCACATGCGCCTTGGCTGGCAGAAGGCTGCCCCGGCGCCTGCGCTCGAGATCCCCAAGCGCTTCCACAACAAGGCGATTCACATCGGCTACATCACGACGGCCTTCATCGCGTTGGTCTACGCGAGCTTCCCGCTCTACACGCATGTCTCCCCGATGTCCGACGGGGCGATCACCCCAGAGGCCCCGCTGCCCGTCACCGTCGCCGCCGCGGGCCCGGCGCGAGCAGACTCTAGCGACCCTGGGCCCAGCGCCTCGCAGCGCTCTGCGGCCCGTCGATCGTGCTTCTCCTTGGCCCTGCTCCCCAAGCGGTGCTTTCACTGCTCGGGGCTCTCTCTCGGTTTCTGAGCGAGTCGCTTTGTGTGTTCAGGGTCTTTCGCCCGTTCCCAGCCAGTGGTTGCGTCGTGGGCGCTTCGTGCGCTGGTTGGCGGCGATGGGCGTCGCCCCGGTCGCCGCCCGCGTCGGCCCGGGGGGGCGCCTCGCGGGCGCCCTGCGCGCGGGCTGCGCCGCGCGGATAGCGCCACGCAGCGCCCACCACAGACGCTGGGCCACATGGGTTGCGCCGCGTAGCTTGCACCGCGCAGATTGCGCCACCGCCGCGTAGTTTCCACCTACGCAACCCGCGCACCACACAGAGTGCGCCACGCACCATCCACCACAGAGCTTGCACCACCGCGCAGCTTCCACGCGCACAGCCCTTGCACTTCCAGAGGGCACACGCTGACCGCTTGGTGCCCAGGCTGGCAGCAATGAGAACAATCGCTCTCCCTCCCTGTTCCTTTCTTTCCAGTGCTCCGTCCATCCGCGGGCCCGCGCGTCGCGGCCGCGGCTGCCACTGGCGCTGCCGATTGTCAGGGGCTAAAAAATATCCTCGGGGGGGCCGCGCTCAAGTCGTGGTCAGCCGTGGCCATGGGCATGACCTCGGGTTACAATGTTGAATGCATGTGCTCATGCCGCCTCAGGTAGGAGAGGGGGCGGAAGGACTCAGAGCCACGGGCTGTCTCGGTATAACATCGCCGCTCGAGGGGGCGAGCCCCATGTGGTGCGTGTGAATATGTGGGTGGGCGCGTGTGTGTGCGTGTGTGCGTGCGTGCGTGTGTGTGCGTGTGTGTGTGTGTGTGTTTGTATGCTTGCGTGCGTGTGTGTGGGCGATTGTGTTGTTGTTGGTGTTGTGTGTGTGTGTTTGTGTGTGTGCCTGCGTGCGTGTGTGCGTGTGTATGTGTGTGTGGTTATGTGTTTGTGTGGTTACGCGTTTGCGTTGTGCGTGTTAGTGTCTTCGTGTGTTTGTGTGGCTGTGCCTGCGTGTGTGTGTGTCGTTGTGTCTGTGTGCCTTTGTGTTTTTGGCGTCGTTGTGGCATTGCGCGTCTGTTTGAATGCGTGTGTGCACGCGGGCGCGCGTGTGAGTGCGAGTGTGTGTGGGTGGGTTTGAGTGCGTGTGTGTGCGTGTGTGTGTGTGTGAGTGTAAGTGCGCGCGCGCCTGTGTACCTACACGTCGGCGGCACCGAGCGCGCCACGCGTCCCATCTTACCCAACAGCTCCGCCAAGCGACATGGAATTGCCAAGCTCTAGATCCGTCTCGCCCGAGCTCACGTTCTAAGATCCAGGGCTCGCTGCTGATATCACGCAAGCAGAAGCGGGGCATCGTCAGTCTGAGCGATCTCGCGCTTCCCGAGCACACTGCGCGCTTGGAGGAGTTCGTCTTCATTGGCGCGGGTCGATGCGGTTTCTTGTTGGCTCCCCAACTTGCTAGATTAGCTACGACGCCCGCTCAAGCTCGCAAAGCTGACGATCTACATGTCCACCCACGCGTTCAATATCGCCAACGCCGATACGACGTTCACGAGATGCACTGGCCCCCATGGCAGATACCCTCTCGAGCGCCAGCCCTTGTCAGAGACCTCAACCGACTAGTTCGCAGCATTGCCGCAAAGTTCAACGCCAATCTTCGCAGGAGATTGGACCCCCCGCGCGGGCGCTGACCTCCAGAACCCAGCATATGACAAACAGAAGCTTTCCCCGGCCACCTCCAAGCACGCTCGACACCTTTTCGATTCTGTCGGGGAGAACGACCTGCACCACATCGGTTCCAGGCTACCTTCCAAACGACGCGCGACATGGTGCCATCTTACCCTCAAGTATTTTTTCGAACTCGACTGTTTCTTCACCAGCAAGCCAGACGCACACCTCCCTCGCTTCCGCGAGCTCCGCACCAATACCCTTCCAGATGGTGGTCATTTCGCCAAAAGTCTTGCTCTGCATCTCCCAGGGCGCGCGCATGGACACCCCGGGTAGCTTGGAGCACAGACCTCACGTTCGGATGAGACCACATCTCCAAAGGCCAGTCGAACGGATTGAGTCTCAGGCTGCACCCAGGAGCTCCGCCCCCGAGGCAAGCTGCGCTCAGATCTGCTTCGAGGCCCTCGAGACTCGGCGTCGGCCTCGCGGACCGAATGCGAACAAGCTTCAGATGCAGCACCACAGGCTCTTCAGGTTCCGAGCCCGTCCCCCCCCCCGTAAGGTTGATAAAACCGTGTGTGTGTGTGGGTGCGTGTGTGTGTGCGTGTGTGTGTATGTGTATGTGTGTGGGTGTGCGTGTGCGTGTGCGTGTGCGTGTGCGCGTGCGCGTGCGTGTGCGTGTGCGTGTGCGTGTGCGTGTGCGTGTGCGTGTGCGTGTGTGTGTGTGTGCGTGTGTGCGTGTGCGTGTGCGTGTGCGTGTGCGTGTGCGTGCGCGTGCGTGTGCGTGTGTGTGTGTGTGTGTGTGCGTGTGTGTGTGTGTGTGTGTGTTTGCGTGTGTTTATGTGTGTTTGTGTGTGTGTTTGTGTGCGTTTGTGTGTGTGTGTGTGTGTGTTTGCGTGTGTGTGTGTGTGTGTTTGTGTGTGTTTGTGTGTGTTTGTGTGTGTTTGTGTGTGTGTGTTTGTGTGTGTGCGTGTGTGCGTGCGTGCGTGTGTGTGTGTGTGTGTGCGTGCGTGCGTGTGTGTGTGTGTGTGTGTACCACCTCCGTTTTGGGCCGTTTACTTAGTTTGTACTTGTTTGTTCTCGTTGATTCTTATCTGTTGGTACTTGATTTACTTCTTGTGTAGCAGATCGCACATTGATTTTTTTGTGGCACGATACAAACTGATTCCTTTTTGTGGCGAATTACAAAGGGAATCCTTTTTGTCGTGAGTGTCAAGCTGTTTCCTTTTGTGGCGGGTCAAAAAGAGGATTCCTTTTGTGGAGGATTACAAGAGGATTCCTTTTGTGGAGGGTTACAAAGTCATTTCCTTTTGTGGCAAGCCCAGCTGGTGGTGACCCAGGTCCCAAAAGAAAGAAAAACATTTAAATCATTGAAATTGCTGAAATTATACGACCCTCAATCATTCTCAAAGCCTGGTGCCAAACATATTTAAAAACAAAACGCAGCAGTTTCCCTTTTTTCCTGGGGGGCCAAATCATACAAACATTTAATTTTCATACATCTGGTATCGAAAATGCTGCGTGTTTTTTATATGGCTTGGGCCCCCAGGAGGTTGACCCTGTTGCGTTTATATATATACACATATATTTATATATGGCACCAAACCTTAAAAACGATTGAGAGCCGCATACTTTCTTCAATTTTCAATGGTTTCAAAGTTCTACCCCATATCCTAAGATGTGGTCCGGGGCGCTCGTGTCAGCACCCCTAAGGGTAGCCGCCAGGGGGTATATCACGGGCTCGTTCGCGGCCAGTTTGTGGGGATGTCTCAGGCGGTTTGCTTGTTGTCGTGCTCAACACCCTTGGCTTGCATAGCAGATTGTGAGGATGTCTCAGGCGGGGCGCTGGTTTCAGCACCCCTAAGGGGAGCCGCCAGGGGGTATATCACGGGCCCGTTCGCGGCCAGTTTGTGGGGATGTCTCAGGCGGTTTGCCCGTTTTGGTGCTCAACACCCTTGGCTTTCATAGCAGATTGTGAGGATGTCTCAGGCGGGGCGCTGGTTTCAGCACCCCTAAGGGTAGCCGCCAGGGGGTATATCACGGGCCCGTTCGCGGCCAGTTTGTGGGGATGTCTCAGGCGGTTTGCTCGTTTTCGTGCTCAACAGCCTTGGCTGTCATAGCAGATTGTGAGGATGTCTCAGGCGGGGCGCTGGTTTCAACACCCCTAAGAGGAGCCGCGAGGGGGTATATCACGGGCCCGTTCGCGGCCAGTTCGTGGGGACGTTTCAGGCGGTTTGCTCGTTTTCGTGCTCAACACCCTTGGTTTTCATAGCAAATTTTGGGGATGGAGGAAAGGGGGAGGAGGAGGAGGAGGAGGAGGAGGAGAAGGAGGAGGACGAGGAGTAAGAGTACGCACGTATGGGAAGCTCCGAAGTTACCGCAGGCTGAGGAGGGCACGGCCTGGCAGCTGAGGAGGGGGAGTGAAGATGAAGAGGCTCATGTTCAATCGTATTCAGCGCACTCTGACTCATACTCACTCACTCGCATCAGGATGCACTCGTCTTCGTCGGGCCTGTCGCCAACGTGGACTGGCTATTAGAGTCAAACGCCCATGAACAGACGCTCGCTACGGCATACGATAAAACATGAGATGCACATATGGGGAGCTCCACGAAGTGAGTAATTTATTTTTTTCTGTTGGGACCTGGGTCGCTACCAGCTGGGCTTGCTACAAAAGGAATCAATGTGTAATTCGCCACGAAAGGAATCGATTCGAAATCCTCCACAATAAGAGTCCATTTGTAAGCAGCCACAAAGGGAATCCCATTGTAATCTTCCGCGAAAGAAATCCATTTGTAATCCGCCACAAAAGGAATCAATGTGTAACCCGCCGCAAAAAGAATCAATGTGTAATCCTACACCAAAGAAAATTATTTGCAATCCGCCACACAAGGAATCCATGTGTAATCCACCATAAAAGGAATCCCTTTGTAATCCACCACAAAAAGGATCCGTTTGACATCGATTACAAAATAAATTCATTGATACGGAGCCGAAATCGAACAATTTTGATATTTTGAAAAGTGGAACATTGCTAACGCTTACCGCTGCTCACTACAGAGTTTTGCGAGCCTACGAAAAGGGGGGAAGTCCGTGTATTTGTTTGCAAAAATCCGGGCGGGCCGGAGCACGCAAACATGAGTTTCCGGATCGCCTAGTGCAGAACATCGTTTCCGCATATGTAGGTTTCAATACTACGTTTCGCATTTTTCAAGGGTCTGTGTTTCATAAAAAATTGAGGGGGGGGAGATTTAGGGGGTGTTTCTGGGGTGTCTTACGGGTGCTTTGCGGGTGCCTTGGCAATCACATCCTTGGGCCGTTTGAAGCCAAGTTGTTTCCATAGTCGCACATGTCAATAGCACGTGTAGCATTTGTCAAGAAGAATTGTTTTTTTGCACATTGGCGTGGGCGATTTGCGAGTGCCTTCTGGGTGCCGTTCGGGTGCGTAACGGGTGGTTCGCGGGTGCCTTAGCAATGATATCCTTGGGCCGCTTGAAGCCAAGTTGTTTTGATAGTCGCAAGTTTCAGTAACACGCGTAGCACTTCTCAAGAACATGATTTGTTATTGCAAGTTGGCGTGGGCGATTTGCGAATGCCTTTCGGGTACTTTTCGGGTGCGTGACGGGTGATTTGCGGGTGCCTTAGCAATGATATCCTTGGGCCGTTTGAAGCCCAATTGTTTTCATAGAAGCAAATTCCAATAGCACGTGTAGCAGTTTTCAAGAAGGCGTGTTTCTTGCAAACTGGTGTGGGCGATATGCGAGTGCCTTTCGGGTGCCTTACGGGTGCTTAGCGGACGCCTTGGCGAATCCTTGGGTCCCTTGGGCAAAGCGTTGTTTTTCGTTGTCGCACGCTTCAATAACACATGCAACATTGTTCGAGGATGTATTTGTTCCTGGAATTTGGTGTGGGTGGTTCGCGGGAGCTTTTAGGGTGTCGTTCGGATGCTTTGTGGGTGGTTTGGACTGTACCTGCTTTGCGGGTGCTTTATCGGTCTTGCGGTTTACATTTCAGTTGTACATTCATGAGGGTCGTCTCGGGCCTCTGGAAGCTTCGCGAGGCCACGGTTGGACCCGCCTCGACTTTCTGTTTCGAACGCGTTCCAACAGCAGGAGCAGCAGGATAATAAACAGGAGGAGGAGGAACAGAGGGAGAAGGGGGGGAAGAGGTAGGAGGGAGGAGGAGGAGGAGGAGGAGGAGGAGGAGGAGGAGGAGGAGGAGGAGGGGGAAGACGCGGAGAAAGAGGAGGGAGGAAAAAGAATGCGGGGACAGAAAAGGGGAGTTAGCACGACGGGAGCGACGACGCTCTGATAAGGCTGCCCTGGCATGTTCGCCTTCTTCCGTGGTGCCTCGCGGATGCCTTTTCGGGTGCCTTTTTTCGGGTGCGGGTGCTCATCGGGTGCCTTTCGGGTGCTCTCAGGGTGTATTTCGGGTGCCTTTCGGTTGCCATCGGGTGCAGCCACGGTGAGCAAAATCTTCGGCGCCTACGCGCGCACTGCATTCCCTGGCATGAACATGCGGGAGCATGAGGCCTTGTTTCCGTTCTGTCAGAACCTACTTGCCTGCGACGTAGATGTCAAACCAAAGCTTCGCATCAAGATGAAAGCTAACCCCCGCGTCGTCAACGCTGAATTGCCGCCGAGCGCAAAGCGCTTGCGCAAGCACTGAGCATGCGTTCGAATGAGAATAATTTCTGGTGGCGCGGTCGCATGTGCAAAAACTGCTCCGTTTCTCATATCGCCATCATTGCAACAACGTCATCGCCGTTGCCATAGCAATGACTTCGATGGACGGATCGTTGTTCATCAATGATCAATTACCAAATCGGTGGGATGTTGGGAACCTGATAGCGATTCCATGAGATCGTACCGTCTGATACTATGAAAAGACACATGTACACACACGGTTTCGCCCCCCCCCGCCACACCTTGGACCAAGCTCTCAGCGCACCTTCGCGAAGCAGCAGATGACGTCGTTGGCCGCCGAACTCGACGCGATGATATCCCTGTTCTTGCCCGCAATAGAGAAGCAGAGCGGACTAAGAAAACGTCGCTACAAATTTCGCGGGGCGCAGCGCGTCGTTCCTCGAAACCCGAAGATCGGAAGATAGCCATGGGCCACCAGCGTCTACTCAAATGGCATCATCGACGAGATTGTCGACGATGGCAAGTCCAGCCCGTAGCAGAAGTTGTCAATGAATGCGAGAAGACAACGCAAGATCCGGATCTTGGTCGCTCTTACCGGCGTCTTCGCGATCTCGGAGCTTGGTTCAGTGGCCAGGGCGCGCATGGGCCCGCGCCGTTCTCGGCGCAACAGGCACGCGATGATTTCATTCAGCTGGCAGTTCATCCAAACGATTTCCCACTTGAGCGCATCCAGGACGAACCCCAGAGGGAGATCGACACCGTCTCGATCCCCCCCCCTCACTCGCGACGAATGCGAGGGTGCTATCAGAGGCGCGCGCGAGTCCGCGGGCGGCGACGACGAGATCACCATCGACCTCTGGAAGTCGGCCGGCCCCCAGCGCGCAGGTCGGCTTCGGGATTTGATATTGCATCTCTGGAACCCTGATCCCAGCGAGCGGGATCGAGATCTTCATCGCAGCGATGTTACTCTTTTGTATGGAAGCGAAAAGGTTCGAGAGTCGATCTGAAGCAGTACCGTGGTATCTCGTATTGACCGCACCGCTTCGGATCACCGCGCGCACATGTGCGCGTCGGTTTTCAGCCTGGGCAGAGGGCCAGCATCTCCTGGGGCCAGAGCAATGGGGCTTCAGAACTTACCGACTGAGATTTGACGCTGCTGCATTACTTCGCGCGGCGGTCGAATCGGCGGCCCACGACCCAGAGGGCCGTCACTTGCTCGCCTAGGCCGGAGAACCTTCACTTGTTGCGTGCTAGGCCGGAGGTAGATTATCTCTTGATTAGCGAAAGAGCGTGTTCTACCGGTGCTAGCGGAAAACCGGGGGGTGGTCGCTGGGGGCCCCCAACCGCGACCTTTCCCCCCTCGAAAACCGGGGGGGGGGGGGCCCGCGCTGCAGGTTCGACCGCCGCCCCCCTTCCCCCACAGCTCATCATGAAAAGGGGGGGGCCACTGCCGGTTCGAGCTCCCCCCCTCGAAAACCGGCGGGGGCCACTGCCGGTTCGAACCCCCTCCCCCCCATCGAAAACCACGGGGCGTCGCTGCCGGTTCGAACCCCCCCCCCCCCCTCCCCCCCCCCCCCCCCCCCCCCCCCCCCCCCCCCCCCCACCCCCCCCCCCCCCCCCCCCCCCCCCCCCCCCCCCCCCCCTCGCCGCCGGCAAAAGATTCCCGCTCCTAGGGAGAGTTGGACAACGGCGGGGATGCTGGGACAGCGGTGGGAACGGTGGCGGCGGGGACAGTGGGGGCGCTGGGGCAGCGGCGCGGACAGCGGCGGGGGCGGCGGCGACGGGGGCAGCGGCGAAGGGGCAGCGGGGCAGCGGCGGGGAAAATGGGGCAGCGGCGGGGGCGACAGCGGCAGGGGCAGCGGCGAAGGCGGCGGTGAGGACAATGGTGGGACAAGTAGTACACTGGGGAAAGTGGCAGGGACAGCGGGGGCAGCGGGGCTGCGATGGGGACAGCGGGGGCGGCGGGACAGGGCAGCGGGGCAGCGGCGGGGACAGTGGGACGGTGGTGGGCACAGTGGGGACAGTGGGACGGTGGTGGGGGCCGTGGGAAAAGTGGGGGAAGTGGGATTGCGGTGGGACAATGGTAGGGAGATTGGGGACAGTGAGAAACTAGCGGGGGCACTGGCGGGGACAGCAGGGGCAATGGCGGGAACAGTGGGCAGAGTGGGACACTGGTGGGGACGGCGGTGGTGGAGATGGTGTGGGGACAGTGGGAATGTAGCGGAAACAGTGGGACAGTGGAGGCCACAGTGGCGGCGAGGACAGCGGCGAGGGCGGTGGCGAGGGCGGCGGCGTGATAATGGGACACAGGCACAGTGGGGGCAGTAGCAGGGGGAGGGGGGGGGGGCATTTTTTCTGAGGGGGGGGGGGGCCGGGCTCGGAGGAATAGGGGGGGGGGGGGGGGGGGGGGATATTCCACGGTAAAGCGGCGGTGGATCACGCTCTCTCTGATTCGCAAGCACGACTTCTTACTTAAGAAGGCAATGATTTTATAACCGGCAAAAACGTTGATGTTCGCATCGCGCGGTCTTATACGCGCGAAGCCCTCTTCAGGATCAACGTTTTCCGGAATGCAGCAAAAAACTGATCCTCCTTTCCATCGCTCGGTGAGAACTTCTCCTCTCCACCTCCACTTCCGCGCGAAATCAACGCGCGTCCGGGCACCGAACCACCGCGCGACAAAAGCAACCGCCACCACCACGACCACGACAACAACGACGACATCAACAACAGCAGCAGCAACAACAACACCAACATTAAACGCAACAGCCACAACAACATCAACGCACCCAGCACGCACGAGAGCACGAACACAGGACGAACGCAGCACGAACACAACACATGTCACAGGACAGCCAGCACCGAAAACAGCACCGGCAGGGCAAACCGTCGAAACACGAAACAGGCAGAACGGCAGCAGCACAGCAGCAGCACAGCACAAACGAGGCACGGCGGCGCAGCAGCAACGCGGCAGCACAGCAGCACAGCAGCGGCGCAACGGCGCGGCCGATGATGGTTTCGGCGCTGTTTTCGCCGTCGCTGGTCCTCCTGAACCCTCCCCAGGTTGGCGGGCCGCGACGGCGCGGCATGGCCCCCAAGAGGAGAAAGGGCCACGGCCGCGGCGGCGGCGGCGGCACGAAGGCAACGAAGGATCGGTGCACGACCCTCTTTCGGGGGGGGGGGGCGTTCGGAGGAAGGGGGCAGGGAGGGCGACGGCGACGACGACGACGACGACGCAAACGACGACGACGACGACGACGACGACGACGCCGACGCCGACGACGACGAGGAGACAACGAGACGACGACGGCATCGACGACGACGGCAACGACGACGACGGCATCGACGACGACGACGAAGACGACGACGGCGGCGACAAGGCGACGACGAAACGTCGACGAGACGTCGTCGTGGTCGGGGGCGACGAGTCGTCATCGTCGTCGCCGTGATCGTTGCCGTCGTCGTCATCGTCGTCGTGGTCGCGTTCGTAGTCGCGGTCTTCATCGTTGTCGTCGTTGTCGTCGTCGTCTTCGTCCTGGCCGACGTCGTCGTCTTCGTCGTGGTGCGCCGTCATCGTCGATTGCGTCGTGGTCGCCGTCGTCGTGATCCTCGTCGTCGTCGTCGTCGTGACCGTCGTCGTCGTAATCGTCGTCGCCGTGGTCGTGGCCGTCATTGTCGACTGGGTCGCCGTCGTGCTCGTCGCTGTCGTCGTCGCAGTCGTCGCGGTCGCCGTCGTCCGCGTTGTCGTCGTCGACGTCGACGAAGCGGTCGTGGTCGTCGCCGTCGTCGTCGTTGTGGTCGTGGTCGCGGTCGTCGTCGCCGTCGTCGTCGTGTTTTCAATATGCTCGCGTGTCCTTGCACGGCTGATCGCACAAAGAGTAGCTGCTCGTGCACGACACCTCCGATAGGTTCGAAAGGGAGACGACTCATTGGCGAGCTGACCCTCTACATTTTTATTGACAGCCAGGGGACGGCCAGCGTCGTCATCAGTGAATTCAAATGCGTTTCGGGTGAGGGAAGTACTTAGAGGTGGTCTCCCTTTACTCGTGGCCTTCAACCACAAAGGACTTGTGCAGCGCAGCGGTCACAACCCCGACAGACTCACGTCACGCGCCGGTACACATCTTCCATGGGGGATCATCCCGTCGACATCGACATCTTTGCTTTCACCCACGCGTCGGCTACATCGACAGCGTCACAGAGCACGCCTCGCTCAGCAGATGCGCCTGGCCACCTGGAATACCCAGGCGGCGGATCCGTTGCGGCGAAGCTCGCGCCCCAAACTCCAAGGTTTACTGGTTGCTGCCCGGCATCATCGATGGGGCGCTGTCTTTCTTAGCGATATCGTTCTCCCCGAGCATCTTATTTACGTTGGTCTTGAAGAATATGTACTGATTGGAGCTGGCAAGTGTGGCATCCTTCTTACGCCTCAGCTAGCGCGACTCGTTCGCGACCCCTCACAGGTCCACAAAGTTCACGACCGCCATCTGCATGTGCATTTATCTTGCCAGCAGCGCCGTTACGACTTCCACGCGATGTAGTGGCCCCCAGGGAATCATCCTTTAGACCGCCAGGCGCTCTCTCTCTCATATATATATATATATCTACAGACGACGTCGCGGTCTTACCCCATAATGCCATCCACATCTTCGGCGGCGACTTTAACTCCCACGTTGGTGCAGATTCTCAGGTTTACGCCACACCGCCGACCCCTTGGAACTCGCGGTTGCCGCGTTTTGCTTGTGAGGCCTTCTAGGGTGCATTTCCGGGTCCTTTTGGTTGGCTCTCGGTGTTTTCTGGAGGCCTTCTTAGGGCCTCCACGTCGCCCCAAAGGGATTCGGATTTTTTTCGCTTCGTTGGGTTCTTGGGGAAAATCCTCGGGCTCGGGGGGGCGACTGGGAGGCGTTGTGGGTTGCCCCGAAGAAACGTGGGCCCCTAACGCCCCAGAGCAGGAAAGGCGTGAAACAAAAAACACATTGATTTCTCACGTCCAAGAGCGGGACATGCGTGGAAACGCGTGGGTTCCTAGCGCCCCAGCGCGGGACAGCCGTGAAAACACGTGGGTTCCTAACGCCCGAGAGCGGGACACGCGTGAACCCACGCGGGTTCCAAACGCCCGGGGTGCTCAGGTGCTCCGCGCGCCCGAAGGATGCGGACGGGGGTAACCCAGAGTTCGAGGACGCGGGGCATCTGACGGCAGACCAGATCAAGAAGTACCACCAGACGGGCATATCCACCATGGGCCAGTAGCGTGCCGGGCGTGCCACGACGCGCGCAGGGCGGCTAATCTGAATGCTCTGCGTGTCCCCCGAAAAAGGACGGGTCGAAGCCCGCGTTCACAGACGGGGGCCATCTGTCGAAGGACCAGGGGAATATTTTTTCAAGGGGGGCAATCCGGTGGTTTGCGCGAAGCGCTATAAGGCGGACGGGCGCTGCGGAGAGAACCGCCGAAACGCCCTGCGGAGACGAACGACGAGCGCGGCGGCAAGCAACGGAAGTTGCGAGGAGTCTGACCGCTGGGCCCGGGTTGCGGGCATGAGGCTTGTGCGGCGTTCGCTTGGATCACCTTCGGGAAACTTCTCGCAGGCCTCTTGGCGGTGGTCTCGAAGCCCCCCGAGGGCTGTTTTGGGGACTCTTCGAGCCTCTTGTGGGCCTCTTGGAACTTTTGGGGGCGTCTTGGGAGCCTCTGGGGCCCTTCCGGGCGCCTCTGGGGGTGTCTTGGGGCCGTCTGGGAGCGGAAGGCTCGGATTTTCGGTGCGGGCTACCCCGCTTGGGCCTCTTTGGGAGCCGTCTTAGGGCCCTTTTCCAGCCGTTGTGGGGGCCTCTTGGGCGGTCTCGGCGCCCGCGTGGGCCGTCTTGGGCGCTTCTTGGGAGCCTCTTCGGACGTATTGGGGTGGTCTTGGGGGCCTCTTGGACTGGCTTCACCGCCGTGAAGGCCGAAAAGTCGCGCATGCTACAAATGTACGTTTCCCAATTGGAATTGATGATTTTGGCTTCTTCAAGGCCTTCTTGGGGTGCCTCTTCGAGGCCTCTTGGAGCATCTTGGAGGCATCGCGGGTTGTCTTGAGCCCATTTTGAGGCATCTTGGGGGCGCCAAAATCCACGTGGAGGTCATTTTGGGCCGTCGAGTGGCGCCCTGGCGCCATTTCGAGGCCACGGAGGAGCCCCCGCAGGATTTCTTTGAGCGGGTGATCCCCCCGGCGGATCCGGCCCGACCCCCCCCCCCAAATCGACCGGACCGGGCTTGCGTTGGTGCAGATTGTTCTCATCCAGCTTATGGAAGTACAAGATATCTCAACAGACTTCGACGCACGCACGCCACTTATTGGATATCCTGGAGGCGAATGGTCTTACTCATATAGATTCTACGCCACCAGCTAAGCGACGCTCCACATGGCACCACCCGTCTCTGAAGCACTTCTACGAGCTGGATTGTTTTTTGATTAACAAACCAGCTGTATTTCTTTCTCGCTTTCGCGAGCTCCGCACCCGCGCCCCCCCCCCCACGGCGACCACTTCGGCAAGATCGTTGTCTTTCACCTTCCTGAGCGACTCCATGGGCCTTGTGTAGGAACGATCCTCTACAGCTGGCAGGCCCCCCCCAAAAAATAAAGTAGCTCTAAAGTAACCCTGGCGGGCACCCGCAATTTGCAAGGAAAAAAGGTCACCGGGGCATGCAAATGTAGCTTGGCCTCCGTCAAGACCTCCCGCAATAACTGCGCGCGCCATGTTCGGTCGCGTTGACTTTAGCTCGGCCGAGAATTCGAGCTTCCCCCCCCGCTGTGCGCGCGCGACCCTTGTCGCGCCCGCGTGTTTCCAAGGCCCGATGGCGTTGTGAACTCCCGCGGGAGGCGCGGCAGGCCCGTTCTGTCGGGCATCGTCGCGCGGCGATTGGCGCGGGTGCAATTGTTGCACCCGCGCGCGATCCACCCGCGCCCGCCCGCGGGCGCGCGCGGCGCCGCCGCCGCGGCCCGCGGCGTAGCCCGCCGCGCGTCGCACCCGCAACGAATGCGAAAGCAAGTTCGTGACGAGGTCGCCAACTCAAGCCCGCGACAACGCGGCGCTGCTCAGGTCAAACTTTCCGTTGCAGACAGTGAAGCTGCAAATGGGGTGGGAGTGCGGTAGGCGCCGAGGCGAGAGCGCGCCTCGGGCCCCTCGGAAACTTTCCGAGCGGGGTGCGCATGAATGCAATGAGAAAACAAGCCGTCGCTATTGAAACTTTCACATGCGCGGGCGGGGCTAGTCGGCGGTGCCACAAAATTGCGGGGCGAAAGGGATCGCGCGCGGGCAACCGTCGGCGGAGCAAAGATGTGGCTGGCGTTGAGGCGAGAGCGCCCATGACCTATTATACAACAGAAACAAACACGTGGAGCGAACACATGTAAGACAGCGAGATGTAGCGGGGTGTGCGGCTTTCCGCGCGCGCATGATAAGAGTGCAGGTAGCCATCGTAGCGCGTGTGCAATGTATTCCGTTGTCGCGCGCGAAGTGCAGTGTGGTCGCACGCGTGTTTCGGCCCAGCACGGGAGGGCGGTGCGCGCATGTGCACGCATGTGCACGTCTGTAGTTCGCACTACATATCACGCGGCACGCGGGGGCCGCATTGCGCGCAGCATGTCATTGCCATTGCACGTTGATTTGCAGTGCCGTCGGGGCCCATTCAGCATTGTTCAGCAACATGTTCCCAAGCGTGCCCTCCCAGCAAGTGCCTCCGCATAGCGGTCCATTCGCGCGTCGGAGTGGAACGTGCGCGTTGGTTCGAAGATGCGCCCGTGATCCGGGCATTTGAACGCATCATGGGCCCTCGGGCCCTTATCGGAGCATCGCGCCATCATCTCGTTGGCCAGCCATATTTGTTTATATGTTTGTTTTGCATTCGGTTCTGATACTGTAATGCGTCTATATTATGGAGGAGGGTTGGGCGGCCCTGGCAGCGGGAGCCGATGATGTTGACACTGTGGATTATATCGGCGGCGGCGCGCCTGCAGCAGAGGATTGGGACTCCTTGGCGGCCGCGCCGTCGCCAGAGCTGCCAGACGATTGGGCGGCCCTAGCGGCAGGCGTAGACGAGCCTCCCGCCCCCGAGATCGGCAACCCGATCGGCGCAGAGAGCGTCGTGCCGTTGGCGGCGCAGCCGCCGAGGCGGAAGAGAGGTCGCCCTCGCAAGGCGCCCGCGGTGAATGCTACAGTTGTGAGGCGGCCGATGCTTCCAGTTCAAAAATCTCTACTGCGCGAGTTCAAGTATGCTGCAGCGACGCCGCTCAAGAGGGCGTTGCAAGTGACGTATGTTCCAGAATTGTCTCGTGCAACTGTTGTCCCGAGAGTTATGCAAGGGTTTACCGTGTCATCGCAGTTGTTTACCCAATTGGCTTCTTCGTTGCACGCTGCAGCCTGTTGTTCACAGCGCGACTCGGACGTGGACAAGTATGTCGGGCATGTTTTCCAGGCCGACGGCCATGACAGAGTTATGAGCGACACGGCGTTGAGTGTACATCTCGGGGGGATATGTATGGTAAAACTTCGCAAGAGCAGGATTTGGACCGCAGCGGCCCTCCTTGCGCATGACCGCATGGAACGAATGGAGTTCGAATTGGCAATCGTAAAACACATTCCTGGACAGCATCTGTTGCAATATTTCGAGGACGTGCAGTACGATGAGACCCCGATGGAAGCGACAATTGATACGTCATACCGTCACGTCTTGGACCCAATGCAGGACGATATTCCAGCAGCTCTCTTGGGCAAAATACATGACGGCCAACTCGTAGAATTGAAAGGCAAAGTTTCATATGGGACGTTCACGGTACCTCAATCAAAAGTTGTAAACAAGCTGTTACAGACCAGATGCAGGCTAGCATGGACGTTTCAAATACCGAACGGGCGCATCATCAGCATCCTGTCGCATGTTCTGTGCCCGTTGCATTTGTTGGAGCGCAATACAGGTGAAGTGATATGCAGAGCGCAGATAGAGGCGTCGGGCAGCAGCCGCGTGTCAGGTAAGTTTGCGATGGCTGTTCGAGGCGCGACCCTCGACCGAGCAAAGAGCAATCCTAAGGCAGGGCTCGGGTTCCTGAAGTCGAGACCTGGGTGGCACCAGTTCTCTTCTTGGTGCAGGCTCCATCTCTTCGCTACTATTGGTGGGTGGACCTTCAACTTCCTCCCAGAGCTGAAGGCTAATATTTCAGGTATGATACACTGTGCGAAATCAATTGAAGTTGGAAGCGCCAATGAGATGTTTGGCAAGTGTCTTCGGGATGAGATCAGGAGCAGCATCAGAATCGTTGAGGGCGTCTTGGATAACGAGGCGCTCATCTTCAAGCGGCATGCCATGTGGTTATTTTGTTCGCGAGGGACTGGGATTTTGGAGAAGAGGTTGCTGTTGTCTGTGATGCCGAATGGGGATTGGCGGAAGCGCGACTGCGTCGAATACTACATTGACCCTGCCTCAGCATCGATACGGGACCCCGAGATGATAGCAGATATGTTGACGGCAGGTGTGTCGGCTGCATTGTTTTCAAAGAAGCTTTCGAAGTATAACCGCATGCGGTGGACTGGGCCAGATATCAGCGCGGACGAGCAAGGTATATTTGAAGCGTGTCATGGTTTGTTGTCTCGAACTTATGTGCGGTATGCTCGGGAGTGCGGTGATAAGATTCCTTCGGTGTTCGACGATCGCCGCGGGCTCTTCAGATCGCTTGTTGATGGCGGTGCTCCTGGCGTATTGGTTGCTATTGCGGATAAGCTTCAGTTCCGAGACTATTCTGATGCCAAAAAGCCAAAGGGCGACGACGACGTGGACGACGACGAGGGCGGTGACCAGCAGCATGCACAAATCAACGCCAAGGAACGCAAGCTTGCTTTTGAATTTACACAGACTGACCCGCTGGACATGTTGGTACTGCAACGTCAGGCCATGGAGATCGTTCGGGTCCTGCTGGAACTTCAGTTTAAGGTTTCAGGTGACAGTTTCGAGCAACAACAACGCCAGAAGTTGGTGAATCAGAAGCTAAATCGTGAAGAACTTCGCCGCCAATACCGCCTGGCTGTTGCAGCAACTGGGGGGTTCGAACAATTGGCATACCAGAAAATCAAAATGATGTACGAGATACCTGAGATGTGGGCATTGATTTCAGACCGAAGGAACACAGTGAAGTTCAGATGTTTGATTTTTCGGACACTGTCGCGGCTGGGGTGTGCAATTGAATACTACGTCGGCCAGCCGTCCAGAGGATGGCCTTTCAAGTTGTATACGCTTCTGAACGACCCTGGGCTGGCCGCAAGCATTAGGCACGACCCGCCATGCACGATGGATCCAGCTTCGAAAAATTTCCTCGAACATCATCCGACATTGGAGGGGCCGATTGTGTTGGCGAAGTTGGAGATCCGCGCGATGTTGCACGGGATAGATATCGGGCCCACGGAGAGCAGACACGCTCACCTTCGCAGGCTGCTCACAGCAAAGTCGGTTCAAGTGAAAAGGATGTCAATGATTTCAGTTGGTTGCGAATGGGTTTTGCACCAGCATAGAGTTCGGAGCAAGACGATTGGGCTCATGAAAAAAACGGCATGCGATCACCGCTGACGCCCCCTCCACCCAGAGGCGCATCAAGAAGAAACCTGCTGCCGAGGACAGCCGACTTGAAAAGGTGGGCGAGGAAGGGGGGTGGGGGCATGGAATGTGAGATCGGCTGTGAGATCGATAGTGGGATCGGTTGTGAGATCGGTAGCCAGATTGATTGTGAGATCGGTCGAATGAGATCGACAATGAGATCGATAGTGAGATCGATAGTGTGATCGATCGAGTGCGACGTCGGCCCCTCCCCCCTCACCTCCTTATCATCCGAAGGGTGGTCGTATATATAGGGTTAGAGTTAGACTTGGAATTACGATTAGTGCGAGAGCTCGAGGAGGGGGAGACGACGACGACGACTACGACCACGACGACGACAACGACGACGACGACGCCGACGACGACGACGACGACGACGATGATACGACGACGGCGACGACGACCACCACGACGACGACGACGTCAACGACGACGAGTTAGGACTATTATAGTTAGAGTAAGGGGTGGTCTCAACCATTTGTTTCTTTGTATTGTGTTCCTTCCCAGGGTAAATCAAGACCTCGGGCTGGTGGTGGCGGCGCCTGGAGGGCGTGCGTTCAGGAGGAGTGTGAAGGTAAGAAGGGCAGCGGTGGCTTGGCTGCCATTGCACGCACGTTTCGGTTGCTGGACCCAACAGAGAGACAGCGCCTCAATGAGAGGGGCACGCGAGCAACGGCTGCCCGTCGACGAGCTCGCAAGGCAGGGCTCAATGTCAGATGTGCTGCATTTGGTTTGAAATCTTCGGCTGTTCGTCGTCGCCTGGCCGCTGCGAGCAGGAAGGCTGTGTGCGAGTCCTTGGGTAAGGCCCACCTTTCCTTCAACGACAAACTCTCTGAGATCATGGCGCCTGGCGGCAATCTGAACGCCTCTTTACAGGATAAGGTTGCACTTTGCAGATCGATCACACGTTTTGAAAGTGCAAGGAAACGATCAGAAGAGCGAGCCGATAATGAGAGATTATGTGAATGGGAGAAGTTGCATGGAGTTGCTAGCATTGAGGAGTTAAGGAGCGCAGTTCCCGATCTGCCCGTGCACCGCCTCGTCCCTGTTCCTTCAGTTCACGGCAGTTGCTTTGAGTTCGTGCCAGAGAGCCATACAGCAGCGAACGCAGTAAGTTGGGCGGCCACTCAGAGGGGCTCGAACATCACCACGGCGTTTGTCAAGTATATGCAGGTCGTCAGTTCGCTCAAGCGTCATTCAGAGTGTCCGCCCATCGACACATCTTATGGCTCGGAGCCCAGGACGCACTTGACACCGTCTATTTGCCAACTTGCTGGGAGATGTATCTGCACAGGTGATGGTCTTCGCCTGAAAGCTATGGTGTCGGCGCTGAAGAACAAAGTTTTCCAGGTTGTGTTCAAGGGTGATCGGCTCCTAGCTCTTCGTCGCGGCTTCGTGATCGTACGCCTCCAAGGTACCGAACCGCTGCCTCCCAGGGATCCCGACCTTGAGGTTGACGAGTTCCTCCACGTGGGCTTCAAGCTTATTACGCCTAACAAACTTTCTTACCAGAAGGTAGAACGCGTTCGAGAAGGGCTTCCAGACGATCATATTTTCAGTCCTGATATGTTATACGCGAAGGCTCGCGCACCCTCCAACACTTATGTTCGGGAATGTTTTTAGGGGAGGGGGCATGGGAGCCCGCGTAGTCGAGGGCCTAGGGGATTGGGCAGGTGGAGGGCCCAAGAGGAAATGACGGAGACGGGCGGGGTAGACAGGGTATGGAAGGAAGGGGGTGGACGGGGTTGGGAAGTAGCAGAGGGCCTCTAGGCGAGTGCGCGGGTCGTCGAAGGAATCGATTTTAATTTGGGGCCTTTCGCGGGCCGCCTCGTCACGAAATAGTTTAAATCGCTTCGGAGGGTAGGTGATGCTCACCGAGATCAGTTTCTGACCGTAGCGGGGCCCTCGCGGGTAGCCTCTGCTGTGTCCTCTGGCCGGAACGATTTGGGCAATGTCTTGTTTGTTTGTTTTTGGGGCCCCGTCGTGCGAATGCAGCCTGTTGCGTCAGAAATATAAGTTTATTGGTGAACCTTCTCTCCATTGGAGTCCCTCTTGGAACCGTGCTGGGATGCCAGGGCTGGGGGCCATCTTGAGATCTTGAGGCGGATCCGAAGGTCTTTGGGTCTTTGGGGGTAGCGTGTCATATCGTTTAGCTTGCCTTGGGACAGGCTGGCAATCGCGGTGACATAATGGGCCGTAGGCACGGCAACCAACAGTTTAAATTGTCGCCAAGCCTGCTCAGGCGACCTCGGAGTTCCAGACGGAGTATGATGCATTGGAGTTCCTTCTTTCGTGTTCAAAATGGCGCTGCATCTTCTATGAGTTGGACGACAGCTGTCGGCCCACAACCTCTGTGCTGCCACACATAGTGCCAGCGATCGCTCAGAAGTACGGCGACTCTGTTGATCATATGTTTTGGCCACCGCCGCCGAGGAAAAAAGCTGGGAAGGCATGTGGCCCAGCTCCAGGTGCAGACGCAGAAGAAGCTATACACGCTGCCATTGCCGATGCAGCTGCTGAGGGGGAGGACCCTGAGGCGCCTGAAGATCATCCTGGTGCCGATGTTCACGGCGAGGGTAGTGGCGATGATCTCGATAAAGTCATGGTTGATTTATTGGGCGAGTTCATCGGCCCGCTGGAGGAGCCTCCAGAGCCCGATCCTCCTGGTCCTGCAGGTCCTCACGGCGGCGATCCTGGTCCAGGTCCTCATCCTGCCCCAGAGCCTGCTGGTGCAGCGCCAGATGTACCGCCGCCGCCACCGCCAGATGTGCCACCAGCTGCACCAGCGGCTGCTCCTGGGCACGCAGGCGGTGGGGTTCCAGCAGGCGGCTTCGTCAGAGTTCCCAATGGTACCATCTCATTTTATTCGGTTGGTAGGAAACGGTTCGCGGCAAGTTGTTCGAAACATCCTGAGTGTAATGCTGAGCGCAGTAGGAACGTCGATAAAGCAGTTGTCCCAGGTGGTCCGATGATTTACGGAGGGAGGCCGATTGGCTTCCTCGCTGCATGGCTGGCCGCAGGGCTGCGGGATGATATCAGGACCAAGGCTGACCACAAGGCCCTGTTGAGGGACGGGGCCCCCGAGCTGGCATCGCAAGACTTGCGAATGCACCACCGCAATGCTCTTTCGTTATTGCCTGGCGGCGAGCTGATCCAAAGTTTTGAACGTCAGCGTTGCGACGGCGAGCCTGTGGAACCTGAGACTCTCAGGGGTCTTTTGGGATAATGTATGAGGCCCTGATGCTGAGCATTCTTGTTGGGCCTCACGCCACTTTATTTTAAGTTGACACGTGCAGCGCGCAAGTGAACTTGACGCGCGCATCTTGCAATTGGAAATGTTGTGATAACGAGGTGAATGAACGAGGTACCCAGACCCAATCAATGCCAGATCTGTTGTCGGGCCCAGGGTGGACGAGGAAGAGCGTGCAGCGCGTGGCAAACTCTCGGGCCGACTTGGGTTCACCACTATGCTGCGGCCTGTTGCAGAAGTACGCCCAGGTGCGGTCATCTTGGAGCCCTCAAGGGCATATTGGGCGTCTTGGGCGTCTTGGAATCGTCAAGGGCATATTTGGCGTCTTCGGCGTCTTGGGGCAATATTGTGCGGCTATGGGCCATGGGCGTCTTGGGGCCATCTTGCAATAACATCTTGGGCGTCCGCAGCACGGCCGCTGCAGTGCCGACGATCCGTGTGAGGGGTGGGTCGTGATGGGCGCTGGTTGGGCGTCTTGGGCGTCTTGGGATCAGAGAACAGCAACACAGCATGTCCCGCTGCTGCGTCGGGTATTCCTTACCGCTGCTGCGTCGGGAATTGTCGGCTTGCTTGGGAACGTTTCCCAGTGCGTGTCGTTGCCAGATATACAATTGCGCTGCGCGCGTGCACTGCCTGGACCAACCACTGCGGGTATAATTATATTACAGCATCGGCGATGGCGGTGCTGGCCAAAGAATCCCTCCGATAGAAACTGAACCTGAAGTGTGTCGGACCTGGGGCGGCCATGGGCCATGAGCGTCTTGGCGTGGGAGGGGGGGCATTGCGGTCGGTGCCCCCGCATGGCCTCACGGGGCCTGCGGTGGCTTGAACGATGTCCTAGGGCATTCCCCGTCGGCGGGCCTAGGGCCTAAGGGCTCAACAACCGCCACAGTCGGCGGCCGTGTCAAATCATAAGTAAACTTATCCTCGCCCGCTTACTTGTTCGCCTCCTCTTCCTCCTCCTCATCATCATCACCATCATCATCATCATCGTCCGCCCCCTCCCACCACCTATAGTAATAGTCGTAGCAGCGGTAGTAGCGGTAGCATTAGCAGGGGTAGTGGTTCGAGGGGTTATGGATGAGGCGGGGGAGGAACGTATCAATGCCAAATGGCCCGTTTGGCCAAATGGCGCCGCCGCGCCCCCCGTGACCCCGCCCGCCGAGCCGACAGGCTGCCGTGGAGCGGCAGCGGCGGCGCGGGGCCACCCCCCTCCCCCAGCCGAAGGCTACGGCCCCCGAGCTTTTTTTCGGGCCCCCTGGCTGGTCGCGCTGGGGGGGGGCGAGGGGGCAACGGGGGGCTGCTGCCTGAGTGTAGGGTTGATACGCATGCCCAGGGGCCCTCCGTCTGAGGGCAGCGGTTCGGGGGAGGCGGAGGATGGAGGTTATTTCCCCACCGTTTTCGGCCCCAACCCTTGTAGTAGTAGTAGTAGCAGCAGTAGCCGTAGTATTAGTAGTAGCAATGGCAGTAAGTTTCCAGCGGGGCCGTTCAGAGGTTTCTTGGTGCCTCCAGATTCGTGCATATATCTTCAAAATTCCCCGGATGTCTCAATACGTGCATGGGTGAGATCTCGGGATGCCCCAGGCCCCAGGATGTACCGACATATGCGGGCATTTGCATTGCAGGCTCCGCGGTAGCATACATGAGTTTTCGTGATGCTTCCAGTGTTTGTGATGTTTCCAGATGACTCCCAGTGTCCGTCGGGGTGTCCTTTTATGTTTCTGATTGTATCTAGATGCATTCAGGAGTCTCTGTAGGTATCCACGTCTCTCTAGATGTATCTGGGTGTCACAACGTGTCTTTGCATGTCTGAAGGTCTCTCTGCATGTCCCTAAACTTGCCTAAATGTATATGCGTGTTTTAGACGGGTTTTGGTGTATCTAGATGTCTCTGTGTCTGCAGAAGTGTCTGTAGATGTCTCAGACGCACACACATGATCCCGATAATTCACAAGGGCCCGAAGATGGGCCTGGACACGGCGGCATAGGACCCGTTATGGGGTTCTGCAGGAAACTGCCCCAGAGGACCCATTATGGGTTCAACAGAACACTGAGGTAGGGGAGAAATGTGACGTCTTGGAGCCGTAAGGGCATCTTGGGCGTCTTCGGCGTCGTGGGTGTCTTGGGACAATCGTGTGCCAACCATGGGCCATGGGAGCCTTGGGGCCACCTTGGAACCCTCAATGGCATCTAGGCGTCCGCCGCACGGCCGCTGCAGTGCCGACGATCCGTGTGAGGGGTGGGTCGTGATGGGCGCTGGTTGGGCGTCTTGGAAGTCTTGGGATCAGCAAACAACAGCACCACATGTCCCGCTGCTGCGTCGGGTATTCCTTACCGCTGCTGCGTCGGGAATTGTTCGCTTGGGAACGTTTCCCAGTACGTGTCATTGCCAGATCCTGCTGCCAGATATACAAGTGCGCTTCGCGCGTGCACTGCCTGGACCAAACACTGTGGGTATAACTCTATTCCAGCATCGGCGATGATGGTGCTGGTCAATTAATCTCCCCGATAGAAACTGACTCTGGATGGTGTCGGGCCTGGAACGACCATGGGCCATGGGCGTCTTGGCGTGGGAGGGGGGGGATTGGCGGCTTGGCGACCATGGTTGCCCGTGGCATTGGAAGGGGGGCTGGTTTGGCGTGCGGGGCGAGGCCCCATTCTTAGTCCTCCCTCATGGTCGAACGTCTGAGGATGATGAGGGTGAGGATGAAGATGATGGGGATGATGAGGATGATTATGATGATGGTGATGAGGATGACGAGGATGATGAGGACGATGAGGATGATGATGAGGATGATGATGAGGATGATGATGATGATGATGGGGATGATGAGGATGACGAGGGTGATGAGGATGAGGCCCTCCCTTCTCCTCCTCCCCCCTCATTCTCCTCCTCCTCCTCCTCTCCTCCTCCTCCTCCTCCTCCTCCATCATCATTCTCCTCCTCACTCCTCCTCATCCTCCTCCCCCCCTCCTCCTCCTCCTTCTCCTCCCCCTCCTTCTCCTCCTCCTCCCCCGCCTCATCCCCCTCCCCATGGTCACACGTCTGAGGATGATGAGGCTGAGGATGAGGATGATGGGGGTGATAAGGATGATGGTGATGAGGATGATGAGGATGAAAGGTGATGGTGATCAGGATGAGGATGATGAGGATGATGAGGATGATGATGATGATGAGGTTGATGATGCCCTCCCTGCTCATCCTCTTCCGCCTCCGCCTCCCTCCTCCTCCTCCTCCCTCCTCATCCTCCCTCCTCCTCCTCCCCTCCTCCTCCTCCCTCCTCCTCCCTCCCTCCTCCTCCTCCTCCTCCTCCTTTTCCTCCTCCTCCTCCTCCTCCTCCTCCTCCTCCTTCCTCCTCCCGCGAGCCCCTTGGGGTTGCCTGCAGGGGCCTCTTGGGGATGGGGCCATCTAGAAGTTAGAGTCTCTTGGGAAGCCTCTTGAGGAGCCTCTTGAGAGCCTCGTGACCGCCTCTTGGGATGCTTCTTGATCGTACCTCGGTGGCATCCTGGAGGACCCTCTCAAGAGGCCTCAAGTGGCCTCTCAAGGAGCTCCTGGAGGCCTCCTGGAGGACCCTCTCAAGGGGACATCGGGGGGCTCTTGTGAGCCTACTGGAGGGCTTCTTCGGTGGGCTCCTGAGGGCCCCCTGTGGCTTCCTGGAATAGCCCCTCGGCAGGGGGGCCCAGATGCTCTCAAGGAGATCCTCGAGCATCCTGGGGGCGGCTGTCGGGGGTAGGGGGGGGGGGGGGGGGGGGGAGTCGCGTTGAGGTTACTTCAGGGCTGGCCGTCGGGGGGGGGTCACTTTGAGGTCACTCCTGGGCCGGCCGTGGGGGGACAGAGTCACTTTGAGGTCACAGTCGTATGCAGGGTATGTCGTGGACTTAAACAGTAACTCAAATATTGAGTCACTGTTGGGGCCTCCCCTTCAAAAGTGACTCACTTTTTTAGGTCCACGACACGCCTCGGGGCTTCTGTCGGAACGCAGGGTGGCGACGAGTGACTCTGTGGAGCCAGTGGGCATACCCCAAGTGACACAGAGTTGCCCCGCAATGGCTTGGACGCGACCCCGAACTGACCAGAAATTTAACTCATCCGCGAGTCCGAGTGACCCAGTCCCAACTTAAACTGACCACAAAGTGATTCAAAAATATCTCAGAAGTAACTTTCGTGGTTCCGATGTAGATCGGCGGAGACTTACGTTTTAGTTCTACTGGAGTTATGTTTGAGTCACTTTGGAGTCAGTTTAAGTTGCGATTGGTTCATGATGAAGTTACATTTTAGTTACTTTGGAGTTACTTTTAAGTTAGTTTGGAGTGGTTTTAGCTTCGATGTTATGTTATGTTGAACATCACAACATACCATTTCATTCACATAACATGACGAAGCGCGCCCAAAAATTTCGCTAAGTACCCCCCCCCCCTCAGCCAAAAACGGCCGCCCTGAGTCAATCAATAATGCGACCCCCCGTTTGACCCCCCCCCCCCGCCCACCGTGTGACCCCTCCCGCCAGAGCCTTTGGCTCCGCCCCCACTGCCACTTTGAGACTTTGGCACCGACTGCAGCACCGACTGCAGCACCGACTGCAGCACCGACTACAGCACCGACTGCAGCACAGGATGGGGCGCGGCAAGGGCGAGGCTTCCTGCAAGTGCTGCGGCGAGAAGGTTCGCCATTGATAAAGGAGGAGTGGGACTGTGAGGAAGAGGAGGAGGAGGAGGAGGAGGAGGAGGAGGAGGAGGAGGAGGGGGAGGATGATGCCCCAGTGTTAACAAATCGCACACACCCCTCCACGTTAAGGGAGGGGAGGAGGAGGAGGGGGAGGAGGGAGGGGGAGGAGGAGAAGGATGCGGAGGGGGAGGAGGAGGAGGGAGGGGGAGGAGGAGGAGGAGGAGGAGGAGGAGGGGGAGGAGGGGGGGGAGGAGGAAGGAGGGGGAGTAGGGGGAGGACACTCACGTATGATTAACGGCACGTGCGCGCAAGTGGGTTCGTGTGCTCTACAACTTATAGTATAAGACTTCTAAAAGTTCGTAACTGTTTATATTGTTTGCGTTTTATGCGTGCACTTTGTAAAATATGCGAACATGCATTCCTATATTTATACAAGCTGTGCTCGGTGCGGTGTACCTGCGTGTCTGCGTGTTTGAATGCGCGCGCGATGTGTGTGATTTAGTTTTCGAGTTAAGCGAATGTTGTAACCATAACTGCTTCGTATTGGCGCGCGTGTGTTTGGCGCTAACAACGTAGGGGTAAACGAGTGTGTATGTGTGTTTCAGTGTAGGCAGGCGTGCTTCTCTCTAGTGGCCGCGCTCGCTGCCTCGATCTCGCCCCCGTTACGCGCCCCTCTCGCATGGGCAGGGGGGGCCCGCCAGAGCGAGAAGGGCTTCCCAATGCCATGCTATCTACCATGTGGTTGGTGCCAAAGGGCACCCCGTTCGTGTCAAAGGGCCCCCCGCTCGTGCCAAAGGGCCCCCCGTTCGTGCCAAAAAGGCGCCCCGTTCGCGCCAAAGTGCCCCCCCGCTCGTGCGAGGAAATTATCACAATACCGTGTTCTTTATCGAATTCCGCGCCCCCCCCACCCCGCCAGGGAGGCGCCGCCACAGCGAGGAGGCACCGACGCCGTATACTAAATTACGTATGCTGGGAACTCCATTAAGTGGCCTTGCGCGCGGCATCAGTCCCCACGTGCGTGGCCGATACTCCCCTTCCATGTTTTAGATTCTCATCTTTCCTTGCGTGGCCGTCGTGTTCTGCCCCCCCCTGTCCCCCCCTGTCCGCCTCGGCTTTGTTCTTGCGCGTCGGCATCGCAGTGGGCCAGTGGGCAATCGCCCAGGTGAGCAAACAGGGCGCGGCGAGGGGAGGGCGCCAACGCCCTACCCGCGCGCCGCGGACCCCTTACGAGATCGCCTGGGCGCCATCATGGAACACCCTTCGAGGCTCGCTCTGATGGCGCCCATGGCTGGGGACAAGTCGGTCGCGGAGGTGGGCGACGACCAGGTGCGCGACCTCCTCTCGACGCCCCGACGCAAGCGGCCCGAACATCGGTCGCTTCGCATGGGCGGCCACGCCCCGTCCGACGCCGACGCGTCTTCCGTGGCCATATTTTCGCGCCGCACCTTCCATCGCCCCCTTCCAGTCGCATGTCGCATGCCCCTTCCCTTTTCCTCCCACGTAGTTGTTCTCCGCGTGTTCCAGGAAAAAACCGCGCGCGGTTTTCTTCTTCGCCGACGTTGATCTTCTTCGCATACGTTGGGCGATGCGGCGGTGGATGATGGCGGGGGCGCACAACTTACAGTGTGTACTGTGCGCCAAACATCGCCGCCAGTCTGGTTCGGGGGCGCGTTGAAAGCGCCCCCACCAGAGGACAGAGTTGCGCCGTGCGCGCGCGCGCGCCGCGCAGCCGCATAGTAAGCTCTAATAGATGTCAGCGCTGGCGCTCGTCGCCAAATGTTGTTTGAATGTCTTGTTGACTGTTTGAGCGGTAAGCTACTGGCTCGGGTTGGCTTCGGCGGCCGCGCGAGGCGCGGGGGGGGGCGGAAGGCGCGGCCGCGGCGGCGCCGCCCACGAGGCCGATCAGTTTGCCTGCTTCTTCAAGACGGCAAGCCCCCGCGAGTTCGAGGCCGCCCTTCGCGGCGATGGCCTCGACGCAGGGGCGACCATGCTTGCGACGCGCGCCTGGGGTCCAATGGGCGCCAAGCGGTCGCGCGCGCAGTGCCGCGTCCCGCTAGGGGGCGCAACGGCGATGCGGAGGACCCACAGCGGGCCGCAGCGGAGGCGTTGTGCGGCGTCGCTCGGGGACGAGACGTCGCGCGGCGCCGCCGAGCGCGGGCCCCGAAACGCCAGCCCCGACGCCGACGACGCCGCCGCATGGGCGGCGGGGGGGCGGCCGTCGCCGCGACGTCGCCCATGCGGTAATAAGGTAAATAGGTAATGGGTGGTGGGTGGGTGGTAATGGTAATATGTAATAGGTGGGTGTGTGGTTATAGGTGGTGGATGGGTGGTGGGTGGGTGGTGGATGGGCGGTGGGTGGGTGGTAATAGGTAATAGGTGGGTGGTGGGTGGGCGGTGGGTGATGGGCGGGTGGTGGGTGGACGGTGGGTGGGTGGTGGGTGGGTGAGTGGTGGTTGGTGGTTGGTCGGTGGTATTTGGTGGGTGGGTGGCGGTTGGTGGTTGGTCGGTGGTATTTGGTGGGTGGGCTGTGGATGGATGGATGGTGGGTGGGTGGTGGGCGGATGGTAGGTGGGCGGTGGGTCGGTGGAGGGTGGGTGGTGGGTGGGCGGTGGGTGTGGGGGTGGTGGGTCGGTGGGTGGTGGCTGGCGGGTTGGTGTTGGATGGGTGGGTGGGTGGTGGATGGGTGGTGCGCGCGCCCGCCGCCAGCCCGTCCTGCGCCGCGGATTCGAGGGCGACAATGGCCCGACGACGGCGACGACGACGACGACGACGACTGCGATGATGACGATGGGGGCGGCGACGGCGACGGCGACGGCGACAGCGACGGCGGCGACGGCGACGGCGACGACGACGACGACGACGACGACGGCGACAGCGACGACGACTTTGACGACGACGGCGACGAAAAAGACGACGACGAAAAGGATGACGACGGCGACGGCTGCGAGGGGTTCGCCGTCGGGCCCAGGGGGGGGCACGAGAGTTCCCCTGTCGGAGCCTTGTCGATGGCTGCGTTGGTCCAGGGGGGGCCACGAGATGCCCCCTCTGGCCCTCTGGGGCCCTTCTGCTTTTTTTGTTTCTCTTTCTCTATCTCTCTTCTGTGCTTGCTCTGGCCGTGTGGCCCTCTGGGTCCAGGAGGGGCCGCGAGAAGCCCCCTCTGGCCCTCTGGGGGGCTCTTCTGCTATTCTGTTTCTCTGCTCTTATGCTATTCTGCTATTCTGCTATTCTTCTATTGTGCATGCATTGTATCGTGTGTGCGCGCGTGTGTGCGTGCACACTTTAATTTTATATTAGTTGGTGTTGTTTGTGTGCGTGTGTGTGTCTGTGTCTGTGTGTGTGTGTGTGCGCGCTCGTGTGTGCACTATCATTAGTACACGGGATATTATTACACGGGATACTTTATTGTTCTGGTGTTTTACCCCGTGTAATGGTACAATATGTAGATGTGGTTTGACACGTGCGTTGGCGTTGCCTTTTACTTGCCAATGTATATGCGTGTTTT
>CAUYUJ010001942.1:77500-95268 GCA_963575745.1 Prorocentrum cordatum | reverse complement strand
CCTCCTCCTCCTCCTCCTCCTCCTCCTCCTCCTCCTCCTCTTCTCCCTCCTCCTGTTGTGGTCGAGAGCTCCACCGTCACAGGTGTGGAAGAGGACGGGGCATCGCGGGTCGGGGCCGTGAGCTGCGAGGCTGACTGCCATGCGAACGCCGACACCTTCAGCTCGACATCCCTCCTGCCCGTTCCGTTCTGCGTCCCCATCCTACTCCTGCGTCCTTGTCTCTTCTCTCCTTCGCCTTATCGATCCCAGTGCCTTCTCAAGCAGTGTCCAACCACAAGAAATTCTCCATGTTCCCTTCCATAGTCACACATCCTCACTGAAGCAGATGGCGGCCGTGAGATTGCCGAAGCACTCCAGCGCGCTCTCCTTCACCTCCAGAAACAAAACCGGAGAATGAGAATAGAACAGGAAGTGAAGGGTGGAGGGCGGTGTGACATGAATACGCTGCAGCAGCAGGGGATTGGTGAGTGGGAGGGAGGGAGAGAGGGAGGGAGGGAGGGAGGGAAGAAGAATAAGAAGAGAGGTGAAGGTAATGTAGCGTGCGCTGGCACATTCCTTTGACAACCTACCCCTCCCGCCCATCCCTTCCCATTCGGCTGAATTCTTTTGAGTTATATCCCCCGACTGGGGAATCATAGGACTCTCGCCTCTTGGCCTTGCAACAAATACAGAGATGAAGAAGAGCCGTCCCTCGCCTTAGCGTCGCGCACATCCGTCTCAAATATTTGCAACGGCTTCATGATAGAAGGTGTTTTTTTTATCAGAGGGAGCAGGAGAATTAGGAGAGGGAGGGGGGGTCACGCTACAGTAGGCGCTCGGCCACAAGAAACCTCCGCAAGAAACCCAACCCTGAAATACGCGGTTTGTTCAGTGAAAATCCACATGTGTCGATCGAAAATCGTCAAGATCTGATTGGGAGCCCATCAAAATCCAAGAAACCCAGGGCACCCTGGCAAAATCCAACTGGTTTCTTGGCACGCGCCCCCACTGTAGGTGCGCTGGCGCCTCACCTGACATCCGATCCTATCCCTCCCATCCCTTCCCGTTGTGCCGTTTCTGTTCTCTATCCGCGCACGCGTGTCATCGCCGATCTGCGACTCCAACACCAAGATCACATCGTGCTATGCACAGTCGGCAAGGAAGGGAGCTGCGTGCGTAGGAGGAGGAGGTGGCGGAGAACAGGAGGATGAGCGGGAGGAAAAGCACGAGGACGAACAGCGAACAGCAGCAGCAGCAAGTACTGGAGTGAAAGAAGCGGGAGAAGCAGGCGGATCCTGGGGAAGTCGGAGGAGGGGAAATGAGGGGGGCAACAACGATGAAGAAAGCCTCGGATCCAGAAAAGTGGCCCGCGCTAGGTCGACAGCGTCGTCCTGAACAACGGGAGCAAAGCCACGATCCGAAAATGAGGCCCACGCTGCAACAAGAGCACCATTTTGAAGCACCGAGATCAATCGAATCAGAGGAAAGAGGAGAGTAGTACTCATATTGATTAATTGTAGGGAGAGGAGGGGCAGGAGGAGAACAGGAGGGGGAGAGGGATGAGGCGGGGGAGGAGGAAGAAGAACCTGACCAGACAAGAACGGGAAGCGTCGCTTGTGTCCACTAGGTATGTGCAGTATGCCATGTTGTTGGTCTGCCGCACAGATATGTCGATGCGTGCGTGCGTTTGCGCGTGCGCGTGCGTGCGTGGAATATGTGCATGTGTGTCCGTGCGCGGTGGTCTGCGGCACTGCTGTGTTGTGCCGTGCTGCTCTGCCCTGCTCCTGCGGTCTGCGCGAACGTATGTTGACTCTCTGTGTGCGTGCGTGTGTGTGTGTGCGTGTGTGTGTGTGCATGTGTCTGTGTGTGCGTGTGCATGTGCGTGTACCTGTGTGCGTGTGCCCATATGCGCGTGCCTCTGCGTGCGGCTGTGTGAATAAATGTTCTGCGTGTTCTGCCGTGCTCCTGCGTGTTCTGCCGTGTTCCTGTGTGGTCTGCCGTGCTCCTGTGTGTTCTGCTATGGTCCTGCTCTGCCGTGCTCTTACGTGATCTGCCGTGCTCCTTTGTGTTCTGCCGTGCTCTTGTGCGTTCTGCCGTGCTGCTGCTTGCTCCGCCGTGATCATATGTGTGTTGTGTGATCTGCCGCGCTCATGTGTGCTCTCCCATGCTCCTGTGTGTTCCTCTGTGCTCCTATGTACTCTGTGTGTTCTGCCGTGCTTCTCGTGATCCTGCGTGCTCTGCCGTGCTCCTATGTGTTCTGCCGTGTTCCTGCGTGTTCTGCCGTCAAGTATACCGTGCACCTATGTGTTCTTTCGTGTTCCTGTGTGTACTGCCGTGCTCTCGCGCGTTCTGCTGTGTTGCTGCTTATTATGCCGTGCTCCTGTGTGTTTTGTGTGTTTTGCCGTGCTCCCGTGTGTTTTGCCATGCTCCTGCGTGTTCTGCCGTGCTCCTGTGTGTTATGCCGTGCTCTGCCGTGTTCCTCCTGCTCCTGTGTTCTGCCGTGTTCCTGTGTGTTCTACTATGCTCGTGTGTGTTATGCGTGTTAAAGTTAAAGTTAAAGTTAAAGACGGGGCCTTCAAGGCACAGGGGAAAGGAAAGGTAAGCGGGGACAGGGCCAGGCGGGACCAAAGTTCCCGAGAGACGCCGAGTCCCAAGCAAAGCGAGCCACGCGCGCCTACTCACCACAGAGCAGCAGGCGCGGGCGGGAGGGCAGGCAGGCCCTCACTCACTCTCAGACTTCAGGCCGCGGCGCGCCAGACGGCGGCGGACCCTGCGGCTCACCTGGCCGTCGCTCGCCGCGGCGCCCGCGGCTGCGCGCTCCTCCTCGGTGGTCGCTCACGCCGAAGAGCCCAGCACTCGTCGGGCCTGGTCGCTGCTGGGGCAGGCTGACAGCCGCAGCCTCCGCCGCCTGCGCCGCCGCAGGAGCCGCTGGGCCGCTGCCAGAGCTGCTGGCCGCAGCTGAGGCCCCGCCTGCAGGCTCCGCTTCCATGCCGAGCCACTCCAGGTAGCGCTCCTGGGCGTGTCCTGGCACTGGCCCTTGCGAGCGCAAGGCAGGGATGCCCTCTCCCATCACTCTCTGCTTGTCCGCTCGCGGCCTGCCTCCAGGATGGAGCCCTCGCTCCACAGGCTGCGCTGGTTCCTGCCTGACTTGTTGGTCAGGTAGCTGGGCCCTGGACACTGCACCTTCAGGCGAGACTTGGCGCCCGCGCGGATGCCCAGCACCTTGTAGGCGCCGCACTTGGAGCAGGCCACGATCTCCCGGGCGCCCTCGCCTTCGCCCGCGCAGGCGCGGCTGAGCGCGCGCCCCAGGATGCTGAAGGCGACAGCGGTGGCCGAGAGGGCGGCCGCGCTGCTCCCCGTCGAGCGGCCGCTCTCCAGGCGTGGCCGCTTGGCAGGAGCGCCGACGCTGAGGGCTTCTCCAGCCAGCGGGGGCTCCACAGCCGCAGCGGCCTGCACCTGGCGGCGCTCGCCAGCAGGAGGGAGCCCTTCGCTACTTTTGGCCGAGCCATCGAGGTACAGCTTGCCGTTGAGCCTGCCGTCGACTAGCTTGCGAAACCTCCAGACACGCATCGTCCAGTGTGTGTTGGAGATGTAGACACCTCGCGCGTGCTGCCCCCTCACGCACAGCTCGATTCCTGGCCCGAGCAGCTGTCCGATGGCGCCCCCGAACAATAGCCGAAGCAACAGGGGGCCGCTGCTGAGCTCCCGCCTCTCATGGCGGTTGGAGGCCTGCCGAGCATCGGAGCTTGCCTCAACGCTCATCGCCCGCGGCTCGAGGAACATGGGATCGCACTCGTCACCGAGGTCCGCGACCATACTCCGCTCCGACTCGATGTACCAGCCGGACCGCTCCAGGGCCCGCACCACCGCGTCGGTGGGCGAGACGCAGCGCACCCCAGTGGCGGCCCTAGCGCGCCTGGCTGCTGCAGCCTCCAGCCCCCGAGCACACGTCCTGAGTGGCAGCTCGGCTGGCTGCTGCAGGTCAGCAATCACCGCAGTCGCCTCGGGATGCCCAGGTACGCCTGCTTGGCCAATGAGGTCGCTCCACTCGCTAGTGCCGAACTCGAGGGCCCCGACCTCGTTCTCCTCAGCGCTCTGGGGCATGAGGACAATCCAGGGCCCTGCGGCGTGCCCCAGTTAACTGGGCGGGTCGCTGACGTCTATGCCGTGGAACTCCACCAAGGCGCTCTCGACGACCTGGACCCTCTGGCAGGCTGCCTCCTGGAGGGCGCTTGGGAGGGACCCCACTTCCCAGCACCAGCGGCGGGTCTCGACAGGCGCCGTGGCGTGGCCAGGCACCGGCGGGGCCAGCCCGCTCCCGAGGCTGCGGGGCCGCTTGCCTCCCCGGCGGGCTGCCTCGGCGCGGCCGCACACATGCTGGCGCAGGCCCGCCGCACTGGCCTCACTGGGCACTCGTTGGCCCTGGCTGCGCACCTCCGACGCGGCCCCCAGCGGCGCGGCCAGCAGGACGAGCAGCCAGAGGAGCCAGGCCCGCTGCCTCTGCAGCCAGCTCCCGCTTGCATACCTGGGCCACCGTCGGCCACTCGCCACGCGCGTTGCCACGCCGCTCGGCTTGGCCTCGCTCCGCGGCTGGCTGTGGCTGCCAGGGGCCGCCGCTGCCTGCGAGATCGCCATCGTCGCTGCTGATCTCCTCCATGGTCGCTCGCTTGGGGGCCACATGGGGCCCCCGTAAGCTGCGCACGCACCGCCTCCATCTGGGCGCGAATGGCTGCCCAGGCCACCTCGAAGTTGCTGGAGCCCCAGGCCTCGGGCAACTTCTCCAGCTGCATGAGGAGCCCTGGCACCTGGCTGGCCCCTGCCCACTCGGCTGCGCGCTGGCGGTGCAGCGCCTCAGCCTCCTCGCGGGCCGCCTCCTCGAGCACCTGGAGCGCACGGCTCGCCTCCTCAACCTCCGCGTCGAGCTCCGCGAGCTCCTCTTGGGCCCTCTGGAGCTGGGCCTCGACGAGGTTACGCGTCGCCTGCTTCTGCACGAGCTCCTGGCGGGTTGCACGGAGCCGCTTCTCACCCTTGCCGATGGCGTTCGCCTCCCTGTGGAGCCGCGCCGCCCGCGGCAGGGAGGAGGCCTTCTGCTCTGCCGCCTTCTGGGCCCTGACCAGCTCGGCGCGCTTCGCCCCCAGTCGGCCGGCCACGACGTCGGTGAAGCAGCCGCCCACGCCGTCAGGCGGCTCGGCCTGCAGCGCCTCGAGCTGCTCGACTGCCGCCTGGAGCCTCTCGATCGCCGCGGCGCCTCCACCGCTGGGCGCCCCACTCGCTGCCGACGCCGAGGTCTGAGACATGGCGGAGGCTGCCCGCGAGGCCGCGCTGCGGGCCTGCCTCTGGGCACGGCGCCCACGTGGCTGATCCACCCATCCGTCCTTGTCTGCCTTGGGCCTCGCCTTGGCGGGGGACATTCCCAGCGCCCAGGGCGGTGCCGCATGCCCACAGCCAAGGCACGAGGTGCGCCAATCCCAGTTCCATCCTCCGCAGCTGCACATCCAGTAGGACTTGCTGCGCCTGCTGCTGCCGCCGCCTCGCGGGGACCTCGCCATGGCCACTGCCGCGCCGGCCGAGGGGCCGCGCCTCCGCGCCGCGAAAGCAGGAAGCACAAACTCGATGTGCACTGGCCCAAAGCGCGGAGACCCTCGCGCTCAGAGCGCCGCGAACGACTCGCGGTCGTCGGGTGCTCCATGGCCCTGAGCCAAAATGGCTACGGAGTGTGTTATGTGTGTTCTGCCGTGCACCTGCGTGTTCTGCCGTGCTCCTGCATGTTCTTCCGTGCTCCAATGTCTTATGTATGTTCTGCCATGCTCCTCGCGCTCATGTGTGTTCTGCCGTGCTCCTATGTGTCATGCTGTGCTCCTGTGTGTTATGCCGTGCTCCCGTGTGTTATTTGAATTATGCGGTGCTCCTGTGTGTTCGGCCGTGCTCCTGCGTATTCTGCAATGTTCTCGCGCGTTCTAATGTGCTTCTGCGTGTTGGGCTGCCAGGAACCTGCCCATTCTCTGAAGATGTCTCAGGCGAAAAGCTCAGTTTTAACACGCACAATCGTAAATCAGCCGTTTCAACGTCTCATTATGTCGAGGATGTCTCAGGCGATATCCCCATTTCCACACGTTGGTTGAATTCGCGGCTGTCATGTTATGCTGGATGTTTCAAGCGAAATGCTTGTTTGTGTGGAAGACGGCGTTGCAAACAACTCATGTGTTTAGGGTGTATCGAGCGAAACGCGCATGTTGAGGAAACTCGAGGCGGTCTTGGGGTCAGATTGAGACTCGTTTGGGGCTCGTCCGGGGCCGTTTCGATTTCATCAAAAACGATGTCAATGCGGTGTCAAACACATCTCTTGTTTGAGGATGTCCTCAGCGAAATCGTCAGCTTGTGAAGCCTGGCGCGGGCCGCCTGGAAGTCTTTTCAAGAGTGGCCCCTAAGACGATGTTCGAACAGCAGTTTTCAAAACGATGCTGTTGTATGTTTGTCATTGTCTGAGAATGCCCCTAGCGAAATCGTCATTTTCGGCAGTCACTAGGGCGCTCTTGGAGCCAGATTCAAATCCTTCGTGAGCCATCATGTCTTCATCTTGAAGCACGTCAAGAAAGATGTCACGACGATGTTGGGAGCATCTCGTTGTTTAGAGGATGTCCCCAGTGAAATGCAAACTTTCCGCCGTGCTCTCGTTTCTGGCCCGCCGTGCTGCCGCTCGTTTTCTGAGGACGTCCCTGGCGAAAAAATAGCTCTCAACACAAGAGATAGTAATACACCTCCGTCGACACCCGATTTGGGCTAGGATGTCTCAGGCGAAAGGCAGGTGTTTACATATTAATTAAATTCGCGGATGTCAGTGTTTCGAGCATGTCTCGAGCGAAACGCTTTTTGTTTGTAAAACGCGATGTCGCGAAGATCTCACGCGCGGGGATTTCTCAAGCGAAATCGCTATTTTGAGGAACCTGACCCGACAAGAACGGGAGGCGTCCTTGTGTGTCATGACCTTATGAAATATCGTACGTTCTTAATATGCGCTGCGCACGTCTGTCGCGGCATGCGTGCGCTTGCGCGTGTGCGTTCGTGCGTGGAATTTGTGCACGCGCGTCCGTGCGTGGTGGTCTGCGGCACTGCTGTGTTGTGCCGCGCTGCTCTGCCGTGCTCCTGCGGTCTGCGTGAACGTATGTTGCCTCCCTGTGTGTGCGTGTGTGCGTGTGTGTGCGCGTGCGTATGTGTCTGTGTGTACGTGTGCGTGTGCGCGTGCCTGCGTGCGCGCGCCCCTGTGTGCGTGCGCCTGTGCGCGTGTGCCTGTGCGTGCGGCTATGTGAATAGATGTTTTGGGTGTTCTGCCGTGCTCCTGCATGCTCTGCCGTGCTCTTGTGTGTTATACCGTGATCCTGTGTGTTCTGCCATGGTCCTGCTCTGCCGTGTTCCTATGTGTTATGCCATGCTCCTGTGCGTACTGCCGTGCTCCTGTGTGTTCTGATGTGCTCCTGTTTGTTATGCCATGCTCCCATGTGTTCCTATGTGTTCTGCCATGCTCCTGCGTGTACTGCCGTGCACCTATGTGTTCTGCCGTACTCCGGCTCGTTCTGCCGTGCTCCTATGTGTTCTTTGGAATCTGCCGCGCTCCTGCGTGTTCTGCCGAGCTCCTGTGTTCTGCAAAGCTCCTATGTATTGTGTGTTTTGCCATGCTCCTCGTGCACGTGCGTGTTCTGCCGTGCTCCTGCGTGTTCTGCCGTGAACCTGTGTGGTCTGCCGTGCTCCTGTGCGTTCTGTGTGTGGTTACCATGCTACTGCGTGCTCTGTCGTGCTCATATGCATTATGTGTGTGTTCTGCCGTGCTCATCGTGCCCCCGTGTGTTCTGCCGTGCTCCTGTGCGTTCTGCTGTGCTCCTGTGTGTTATGCCGTGCTCCCGTGTGTTCTTTGGGTTATGATGTGCTCCTTTGTGTTCGGCCGTGCTCCTGCGTGTTCTGCCGTGTTCTCGCGCGTTCTGCTGTGCTTCTGCGCGTTGGCCTGCCGCGATCCTGCCCATGTTCTGAAGACGCCTCTGGCGGAAAGCTTAATTTCAGCTAGCATGGCATTGAACCAACCTTGTCAATATCTTATGTGCCCGAGGATGTCCCAGGCGATAGCCCCATGTACACAGGTGCGTTAAATTCGCGATGTTCATGGCCTGGTGGATGTTTCAAGCAAAACGCATGTGTTTGTAGAAGGCGATGGATGGTGCGAACAACTCAATGTGTTGAGGATGTCTCAAGAGAAATGCGCAGTTTGGGGAATCTCGAGGGCGTTCTTGGAGTCATAGTGGGCCTCGTGCGGGGCTCGTTTGGGGCCGTCTCGATGCCTTAAAAAAATGCCAGCGCGATGCCACACATATCTTGGTTGAGGATGTCCCTAGCGAAATTGTCATGTTTGGTAGAAGGCTGGCTTGGGCCGTCTGGAAGCCTTTTCAGAAGCGATTCCAAGACGATGTTAGAACAACAGGTTTCAAACCGATGCTACTGTATGTTTCATTTCGTTGAGAGTGTCCCTAGCGGAATCGTCATATGCGGCAGTCGTCAGGGCGCTCTTGGAGCCATCCTGGGGTTCTCTTTGGGCTCCCATTTCTTCATTATGAAGAATTTCAAGAGCAATGTCAAGACGATGCTGAGAACATGACATGCTGTTGAGGACGTCCCCAGCGGAATGCGAATTTTCTGCCGCGCTATTTTGGGGGCCTGAAATGCTGCCCGACATTATCTGAGGACGTCCCTAGCGAAAACGTAGTTTTCAACATAAGATGTAGTAATATACCTCCGACGACATCTCACTGCGGCTAGGACGTATTAGGCAAAACGCCAACTTGTGCAGAGTAGTGAAGTTCGCGGCAGTCAACGTTTCGAGGATGTCTCTAGCGAAACACATGTTGCTGTTAAACGCGATGTTGCGAATATTATATTGTTCTGAGGATGTCCCTGACGATGCCACCACTTTTAGCAACCTGAACGGACAAGAACGGGAAGCGTCGATTTTGTCCACTAGGTATGTGAAATATGCTCGCTTGTTGGTCTGCCACGCAGATATGTCGTGGCGTGCGTGCGTTTGCGCGTGCGCGTGCGTGCGTGGAATATGTGCGTATGTGTGTCCGAGTGTGGTGGTCTGCGGCGCTGCTGCGTGAGGCCGTGCTGCTCTGCCGTGCTCCTGCGGTCTGCGTGAACGTATGTTGCCTTCCTGTGTGTGCGTGTGTGCGTGCGTTTGTGTACGTGTCTGTGTGTGCGTGTGCGTGTGCGTGTGCCTGCGTGCGCGTCCCTGTGTGCGCGTGCCTGCGGGTGCGGCTGCGTGCATAAATGTTCTGTGCGTTCTGCCATGCCCCTGCGTGCACTGCCGTGCTCCAATGTTTTCTGCCGCGCTGCTGCGTATTCTGCCATGGCCCTGCTCTGCCGCGCTCCCACGTGTTAAAATTAAATTTAAAGACGGGGCCTTCAAGGCGTAGTGGCGGGGCCAAATGGCCAAGAAAAGGACGCGCTCTCCCGAGAGGGGCCACCTAGGGCCGCCTCTCGCCGCGGGGGCCGCACTGGGCCTTCACCGCGCGGCACCTCAGGCGAGAGCAGAACTACACGCAGCATGCAACTGCCCGCCTCACTCTTCACTCTTGGGCCGCGTCGTGCAACGCGCACGGCCCAAAAGAACATCGAGGAGCCGCTGACGCTCCTCGGCATCTGGACAACCTGCACCTCCGAGGCGGACGCCGAGGGCGCGGGCCTCGGCCAAGTCCAGGAGTGACTGAATTCCCGACTTCGGCCCATTGGCCGCACACGCCACCGCCGCCACCGAGAAGCCGTCCAGGAACGAAACGAACACGCCCTCCAAGCTCGAGTGGCCCTCGCCCTCGGCGCAGACGACGCTGTCCGCGACCAGGGGCGGCTCCATGTCGTCGCTGACGACGCTGCTACCGCCCAGGTGCGGCACGACGTCGTCGGCATACTCGACGGGTCCACGCGTAGACGGCCTCGAAGAGTCAGCATCGCTGGCACCAGCCAAACCGTCCACGCTGCCACGACCGCCAGCACCAAGCTCTGCACTAGCACGTCCCAAGACGGGAGGCAGCGGCCCACAGCCTGCAGTACCTCCAGGGACCTTCTGCGCCCCGAGGACGGCGGCAACGGAGCAGGAAGAAAACACCACCGCGCCACAAGTACACCGCATGCCCTCGAAGTCGTGCAAACAGCATGGCTCGGCCGAAGATCTCAGCGGCGTGCGCCTCCGCAGCGGCAGACCGCCCATGAGCTTCGGCAGCGGCTCAGCCTCGCAGATCTCCACGTCGATGTCCAGGGCACCTTGCCGAGAGACACAAACGCCGTGGTCGCCCACACTGCGGGCACCCTTCTCCTGCGACCCCAGGCGTTGACCCTTCTGGGCCTTCCTGAGGGGTGCTGCCGCAGCGGGGGCGATCGACAGCACCCCGTCGGCCTCGGCATGGAGCGCCACGTTGCGCCGTAGCCGCTCCAACCAGGTCGGCTCTTCCCCCCGCACAAGCGCAGCCAGTGCCGGTATTACCGCCTGGACCCGATCCGCCAGCCCAGGCACGCCGACGAGCAAGTCGAGGGCGGCCTCCACCGCGCGCAGGCGGGTCTGGGCCTTGCCAGCTGCCTCCAGGGCACGCCGCACGGCCGCATCAGCAGCCGCTCGGGCGCGCCGTGCCGCCTCGCCTCGCTCGCGCCGCGAGCGGGGGAACCGCAGAGGGTCCCCTCCCGTGACCATCCCTCGCCCAAGCAAGCTTGAACCGACCTGGCTTGAGCCAAAATGGCTACGGATTGTGCTCCTATGTGTTCTGCCGTGATCCTGTGTGTTCTGCCGTGTTGCTGCTTGTTCTGCCGTGCTCCTATGTGGTTTGTGTGATCGGCCGCGCTCCTGTGTGTTCTGCCGTGCTCCTGCTTGATCTGCCGTGCTCTGCCGGGCTCCTCCTGCTTCTGTGTTCTGCAGTGCTCCGGTGTGTTCTGCCGTGCTTCTGCGTGTCCTGTGTGTTCTGTCCTGCACCTGCGTCCTGCCGTGCTCCTGTGTTTTCTGCCGTGCTCCTATGTATACTGTGTGTGCTGCCGTGCTCCTCGTGCTCCTGTTTGTTCTGCCGTGCACCTGCGCGTTTTGCCGCGCTCCTGCGTGTTCTGCCGTGCACCTGCGTGTTCTTCGGATTCTGCCGTGCTCCCGTGTGTTCTGCCGTGCTCCTGGGTCCTGCCGTGCTCCCGCGCGTTCTGACGTGTTTTTATGTGGTCCGCCGTGTTCCTGCCCGTGTTCTGAAGATGTCTCGGGCGAAGAGTTGGCTTTTGCATGCATCGTCGTAAATCATCAATTCCAACATCTCGTGTCTACGAAGATGTCAAAGATGATAGCCCCATGTTCATGAATTTGCTAAAAATTCGCGACTTTCTCGCCGCGCACACTCTTTCTAAAAAATTGCAAGAGCTTCATGGGTAGAGGGCCACTCGTTTTCAAGATGTGTATCTCGCCTTAGCGCCACGTACATTCTTTTTAAAATTGCAAGAGTTTCACGGCTTGAGGGCCATCCGTCTTCAAAATGTGGCTCTCGCCTTAGCGCCGTGCATATTCGTTTTGAACAGTTGCAAAATGCACGGATTGAGGGCGGCTCCTTTTCAAAATGTCGCTCTCGCCTTAGTGCTGCGCACATTCGTTTTAAACATTTGCCAGAGTTTCACGGATTCCCATGACCAACGTACCAGAAATGAAATGGCGCTTCGGAAGGATTCAGGATTATGAGGGCACAACAGTTACGTTGATTCGCGGAGTTGGAGTCCCAAGCATAGTGTTCTGGCGCGATTCAGGATCGCTGGAATCACGAAAAAAATGTTGTGGCATGCTTCCAGGCCTTCAAACGGTTGTCTTCCAACGAGGCGTTCCCCTCAGTGGAAATGAACCCTTGTAGGGGCCTATGAGGAGGAAGCTCGGAGGGAGGGTTTATTCCAAAATCGTTGATGACTCTTGGGTTTGACTGGTCCTCCTCCTCCTCCTCCACCTCCGCCTCATCCGCCTCCTCCTCCTCCTCCTCCTCCTCCTCCTCCTCCTCCTCCTCCTCATCCTCCTCCTCCTCCCTCCTACCCCTCCTCCTCCCCACCTCCCTGCGCCCCTTCTCTCCTCTGCCCGCCTCCTGGTCGATGTCAGTGGCGACGAGCTTGCCCCGGAGCACCTGCGGCCCCAAGGCTCCGCGGCGGAGGAGGCCCAGGCAAGGCGGTGAAGGGGAGGAGGTGGAGGAGGAGGAGGAGGAGAAGGAGGAGGAGGAGGAGGAGGAGGACGGGGAGGAGGAGGAGGAGGAGGAGGAGAGGAGGAGGAGGAGGAGAGGAAGAGGGAAGGGGAAGGAGGAGGAGGAGGAGGAGGAGGAGGTAGGAGGAGGAGGAGGAGGGGGGAGGAGGAGGAGAAGGAGGAGGAGGAGGAGGAAAGGAGGAAGAGGAGGAGGAGGAGGAGGAGGGAAGAGAAGAAGGAGAAGGAGGAAGAGGAGAAGGAACTGTACCTGGTGGGGGTGGGGGGACAGCGGCATGCGATGCTTGCCCCCGCCTCGCCCGCGAGGGGCCGCGGGCGCGGCGCGTTGGACGCCGTGGACGCCGCGCGATGAGAGGTCTGGTCCAGGAGGCGGGCGGGCGGGAGGGCGGATGGGGCTGCATCGTGGGAGCGATCGACTGCACCTCGTGCCATGAATGACTACCTACCAGTCCACCCCAACCCAACCCGAAGACCCCAATTTCGGGTTGGGGGGGGTACGGGCTCCATATGTGTTTTTTCAGTGTTCCCCGACCCCCCCAACTGGAAATGGAGGGCAAATTGAGGTCTTCGGGTTGGGTTGGGGTGGTTTGGTGGGTGGTGAATGAAACACGCGGGTCCTGAGGGACACGGGTCCTGTAGTCTGTTCACCGTTCGAGGACTCTCGGGGCCCTCCAGAGGCCACGACACTGTAAAAAAAACGATCCGGATGGAAAGCTGGTCCTGGGGAAAACTCCCGGGGTTCAGGACGTGGTTTCCTCAGGACCCGGCTCCTTCATGCCAACAGTAGCACTGAATAAAATACGACTGCGCCACCTTACAGCAAACGAATCCCAGAACTAAGCAGAAACCCGACCAGCCCTTTGGCGCAGGTGCTTTAACGAGCTGTGTTTTCTCTCTTCCTCCCTGCCATGCTCGGGTGAAGGGCTTACCACTGCTCCTTATTAATAAACACCCCCTCCCCCAGGCGACCAGCAGCCAACTAGGACCAATGAGGACCCCCCGCCCAACCATCCCTGTCAAAAAACTAGCGCGGAATCCACTTGAAGGTAAAAGATTTAGTCATAGTCGGGGGGCAGCGAGCACTCTGTATTAGCTGTTGGCCGGGACGGCAGGGGTTCCCGCATATTGCCTGCTGCGCGCAGGGCCAGCATCCCATTCAGAAGAAAACAATTGTTTGTAGCCTATCTTTAAGGAAGCAAAAAAACAACTTCGAGGCAGAACCTGGATCATGCCCGGGCGCCCCGCGGTCACTGCGCTTTGGGTTTTGACTGGGACGGCGGGGGTGCTCACAGATTGCCCGCTGTGTGCAGGCCTACTACACACTACGATGGCCACCCCGCCGTGACGGCGCACATTTGTTCGACAGTGGTGGTGGGGGCCGACACGTCTCCCCATGTGTGCTGCCACGTGCGCAGGCGCACCTGGCACACTCTGCGCGTGCCCCGAACGTGGCACAACTGGCGCGGCTGGAGCATGCGGCACACGTGGGCGCACGTGGATTTGGCTGTCCATCAAAAACGACCGCTGAGCATGCTGAGAACCGGGTGCCACTCATGTGTTGGGAGAGCGGGCGGGAGTGAGCACGACGGCTTGCGGGCGGGGAGGGTGTCCTGACTCCTCCCCCTGCCCCTCCCCTGGGCCTGGGAGGCGCGGGGGGGGGCGAGCAATTAGAGCGTCCAAGATGGCCCAAAGTGGCTCATAGAGGGCCCTCGGCAGCCCCAGGCGACCTCCAACCTGGCTCAAGATAGCCGAAGATGGCTCACGATAGCCGCCGGCTTACCTCCAAGCCCCAAGACGGCCTCATGACGGTTCCAACTGCCCTTTCGAACCTTCCTACGCACCCTCCATGAGGCCAAAATCCTTCAAAACCTTGGAAATACCAACGTTGTTTACATTATTGATTTTTCGCTTTCGATGGGCCTTTGAAACCTCAAGATGGCCTCACACTGGCCCAAGGAAGCCCCAACAGGAGCCCAACAGGGCCCAAACACAGCCCCAAGAGCGCCCAAGAGACGCCCAGGAGCGCCCCAACAGGGCCCCAAGAGGACATTTCTGAGCCTCCGAGAGGGGGGGACCTAAATGAATGACCCCGTTCTCTTTGAGCCATGGGGGCCAAGACGGCCACACGGACCTCCCAGGGACCCAAGAGGGCCCCCAAAATACCCCGAGAGAGCCCTGAGAAGGCCCCAACAGGACCAAAAGTGCCTCCAACACTGGACTGCGGGGGTGATCTACATGGAAGACCCCCTCTTTTCGAGCCATTGGGCCCAAGACGCGCCGCGTCTAAGACAACAGGCAACAAGTGACGCGTCCAGGGCCGCAGGCAACCTGTGACACGCGAGGGCAGCAAGTAACCAGCGATGCGCCGGGAGAAACTTTTACGTCGGCGGCTAGGCAGAGTCACTGCGCTGGCGAGGAAGCGAAACAGGGCTGCCGTTAAGCGAATGGTGCCACCATGCAAGAGGGGAGGAAAAGACAAGGAAGCGACGGCCGACAGGAGGAAGAAGCAGTCCGGGGCCGCTCAGGGGAACGGGGCGTTCCCACGGGCGCGTGGCGCGGCCATCACCGCCGCGGGGCCAGCAGCAGCAGCGAGGTTTGGGGGCCAGCGGCGGCGGGGGCAGGTGCTGACCAGGTCAGCCGGCAAGGGTACATGTCGCGTGCAGCCAAGGAAGCACCAGTACCCAAAGGGTGGGGACGGTGAAACCCCACTACACAAGGCAAAATGGGGCGAGGGAGAGCGCGGGCGGCAAGACTAGCTCAGGCGCCAGGGGCGGAGAACTATGCGGGCAGCAGGAGACGGTGCTTATTATCATTCTGGGTAACGGCTGTTATCCGGGGAGGGGTTAGGACGGCGGGTAACGGTAGCGGCGGCCGCGGCGTGTGCCCGCCAGGGTGCGCCCACGCCATCGGCACATATATTGCCTGCGCGCGCGGCAATCCCTGCGCACGCGACAATGCCAAATGCACTCGTGCAAAACAGCGCCGCCTGAGTGCACCACAGTGCTTCGGCACACCACAACAGCTGCGTGCACAACGCCACCACGTCGCCCATGTACGCCGCAATATCTGTGTATACTGCAGCAGCCGCGTGCGCAACAGCGCTTGTGTACACCAAATTGGCCGCGTGCATCAGAACGCTCGTGTACACCGCAGCGCCTGCGTGCACCACAGCAACCATGTGCACCACAACGCCTGCGCACGCCACAATGCTTCCGTGCACCACATCGCCTGTCTACAGCAAAAAGTGCCAACGGGCACATCAGCAGCTAGCGAAGCCTTTTTTTTTGCCGGGCCCGCCACTGATCGCGGAAGCCCTCACCACGTCGCTCGTGTACACGGTATTGTTTTTGTATCGTGCAACAGCCGTGTGCGCTGCAGCGCCCGCGTGCACCACATTGTCTCCTCCTTTTCCTCCTCCTGCGTCTGGTCCTCCTCCCCCTCCCCCTCCTCCTCATCCCCTGCCGATTTGCGGGGCTCGCCGCGGACGAAGGAGGCCTTCGGGGCTTGTCCTTCAAACTCTCGCGGGGGAGACCTCAACGATGGCCGCGGTCTTCGTGCTGAAGGAAGGGAATACGGAACGGGAGGAGGAGGGGCAGCGTGGGATACGGAGCGGGATAACCGTTGTTCCACCCACACATGGCTGCGAAATTCCCTTGCAGCAGTGTTTCCAGAGTTCCACCAGTAGGAAGAGCAGGGAAGAGAACATAAGGATGTCACACTAGTTTGCGCACTGCACTAACCTGCAGGCGCCACAACAGGCAGGCGAGCACCGAACCATGATTTTAATCACCACGCCATGCCTGTGAATCCGGCGCCGCAACACGAGGGGAACCTGCGAACGCCACAACACGCTTGTGAGCAACACACATGCCTGTCAGCACCACGCCATGCCTGTGAGCACAGCGCCATACCTGCTGAGAGGAGGGGGGTCCACCCACCACCCCCCCCCCCCCCCCCCCGAAAAAAAAAACTAACGATTGTTAGCGTTACCCGGGGGGGGGTCGGGTAACAAACGTTACCCGCGAGAGGAAAAAACGCTCACCAAGTAACCAGCGATACGTCGGGAGAAAGAGAAACAGGCAACCAGCGACATGTCGCGCAAGAGGTTTGGCGATCATTTCTGGATGGGCTGGTGGGGATACTTGTTGGTCAACAGGCTCGCGAGGCGGGTCGAAAGCCGTCCGAACACTAGTCGGGCCGCGACTAGGCAGCAGGAAAAGAAAGGCAAGCGAAGCGACTGGTGGGGATACTTTTTTTTTGGTCGGCGGCTCCGAGGCTGCGGTCAGGGAGCGGAAGGCGTCGTCTGGGCCAGCAGGCGAGGCTAAGCTGGTGGCGATACGCGAAGCGTCAAGACAAGAGAAAAAAATGATTGCGCTGGAATCTCGGCCAGACTAGGACGAGCATCGGCGGGACGAGCGCTGGAATTGCCCTGACCCCGCCAGCGAGCGCGCTCATGCCCATCAGCGTATGGCGCGGAAGCCGAGGGCTCAGACCAAGGAGCCCGAATAATCAGACATGTCTGCCATGTCTGCTCGCCGCCAGTCTGAAAGAGGCGAGGGCAACGAAGAAAGGCTGGAGGATGATGAGAGAAGAGAGAGAAGGATAAGAAGGCATCCCAGTGAGAAGTTTCAACGAAAACGACTCGGAACTATGCAGACGGATCAAGGGCCATATCAAAAAAGATCCAGCCAAGGATTACGCCTAATTGAACCATGTTAGGCCAGAGAAGGCAATATTAAACCCAAGCTGAGCTGAACTGAAGTTCCAAGGAATTGAATCCTTCGCGAGAAGGAGAGGAGGAGAGGCCTTTCGGGGCCTCAGGGAAACCCTGTGGACCCCCCTCTGCGGGTGAGAGGGATGGCGGCGGCGACCACGACCACGACCACGTCCACTGCCACGACCACGACCGCGACCACCACAACGACCACGACCACGACCACGACCACGACCACGTCCACTGCCACGACCACGACCACGGCCACGACCACTACAACGACCACGACCACGACCACGACCACGACCACGACCACGACCACGACCACGACCACGACCACGACGACGACGACGACGACGACGACGACGACGACGACGACGACGACGACGACGACCGCGACCACAACAACGACCGCCGCGACGACGACCGCGGCGACGACCGCGGCGACAGAGGCGACGCGGGCGCCTCGAACACTGCCCCGACCTCGGACAGCTGCTCGCTCGCCGCCTCGGCGCCGGCGGGCGCACGCGGGCACGCCGCCGCTGGCGACATCGTCGCCGCCGTCGTCGTCGCCGTCGTCGCCGTCGTCGGCGTCGTCGTCGCCGTCGCCGTCGCCGTCGTCGTCGTCGTGGTCGTCGTCGTCGTCGTCGTCCTCGTCGTCGTCGTCGTCGTCGCCGTCGTCGTCGCCGCCGTCGTCGTCGTGGTCGTCGTCGTTCCAGAGTGGTTTTTCTCGCCGTCGGCGGCCCGGAGAGCCGGGCTGGGCGAAACGGGGGGGATGGCAAAGCGGGGCTTTGAGAATCAGCTCACGTAGCTGCTTTTCCGGGCGCCCCCCGGCGCCGGAGG
>CAUYUJ010001942.1:55000-72500 GCA_963575745.1 Prorocentrum cordatum | reverse complement strand
GCTTTCTCCGAAAACGAAAACAAAACTGGGCCTACGTATACGGAGGCATACTGCACACCTCCAGTATGACTTCTGCCATTCCCATTCGTGCTGAAAAGTCTCGGGGCCCTCGGGTTTCTGGCGGGGCTCTCTGGGGTTCAAGTGGACACCCGTGAGATCCAGGGCGGGCCACTTGGGCAGCAAACGGGCCGCCAGCCTACAAACCGCACGAGAAATCTTGACTTTCCTGTCCATTTCATCAAGCTCAGCCTTGGAGCCTGTGGGGTGCGCGAGCAATCCTTGACGTGCGGCACGATCTGCTGCGTCATTCCCGAATTTCTCCCAGCGCTGCTGGGCAGTTAAATCAGGACTGTCAGCCACATGTGCTTTTACTTTCCTAACCGCAGACAGGTGGCACGATTGGGCAAATAACATGGTGCCCGAATACATTGTCTTATAAGAGAACCTGACCTCAGGAGGAAGCGCGAACGTGCTGACCACATTCGCGCAATCCGAGAAACCTTCCGAGGGGCCTCCTAGGCTCTGTGAGACCATGGCGAGGGCCGCAAACTCTCCAGCTTGGGGGGTCTGGGGAAGCGGAGCCCACATAGGCCCACACACCGAGCAGGTCTCCCGAGCGTCCTGGGTGATCTGTACATAGCCCCAAGTGGCCCTGCTCAGCTCCTTGATAGGGTGTCTGGTACAGGACCCGCCCATGAAGATATATCCCCTGACCTGGCCAGGATCTACGACGTCCTCTGTTCCTTCGGGCGTGTGAGTGATAATGCCTCCTTGCTGTCGTGGGCGTGGTAGCACGTCTCCAGGGTGTTCAAACAGCCCCTTAGAGAAAAGCAGCATTTCCTCAGCGTCCGATCGATCGATACTTCTAGCATGGGTGATCAAATCGTCATCGTTGATGAAGTCCCTCCTATCATCGTCGACCGCATTGCGCTCCCACAGACGGTGGAAGATCGTGTCACGCCCTCCGCAGCCTAAAGGAAACTGAGCAGATGGCAGAGCGTACCCCAAGTCGAGCGCACGCTCGTTGGTCCACACCGCCCCGCACACCAGCGACTTGATACAACCCTTCTCGTAGTATGTATACCGTGACGAACGAAGCTGAGACGACACCACATCATAACATACTCGACAAAGTACTTTGTGAACTCTACCTGCCTCCCTTTCGAGCTGTCTCAAGACTCCATCGTGCAACATCTGTTTTATTAGCGCTGGGGAACATGACGTTAAAATAATGTCTTCTCCGAAATCGTTGACCATGACGCAGAAACTCTTCATGTCCCATTGGATCCTGAGGAGGCTGAGGCGGAGCGCTGAGAGGGGACCCGTGACCTTCTTCCAGGCGAGCTCTTCTTTAGGGACCCCGTAAGCCGACTCCCAAGCTTCCCTCAAGACTCCGAACGACAAGGTATTAGGCGAGGATCTGACTTGATTCGAGAAGACCTCCTTAGCATAGCGCACCACTGGTGCCACAGATCCATACCACGCTGGATCCCCGTGCAACAACAACAGGGAAGTGAGGGACCTCATGCCTGCAGACGGCCGTAAGATAGAGCCCACAGCGCGCCGAGCAGTCGCCAACTCGTGATCAGACTGGCCGTGCACTTCAGCTCCATAGGACAGGCCTGCTAGAGGTCCACTCGTGAAAATACTTCGGCAGTGCTTGCCCAGCACCTGCTTGACTCTCTTGAAACGTTTGGTTCTCTTCTTGAAACTGCTGCTCTCTTCTGCTGCTTTTGCCCTCTTCCTTTTCTCCTCCTGCTCTTCCCTGCCGTGTCATCGATACCCAAATTCACTGCAGACTCCACGTACGAGGCTCCACCGTACTCTCCTAGAGCTTGCCTGATGGCTTCTCCAGTCTTGTGTGATGAACAGATGACCGACGCTTTGTCCTGGGCCACTTGTACGCACATCTCGAGGGAGGAGGAAGGAGGGAGGAGGAAGGAGGGAGGAGGAAGGAGGGAGGAGGGAGGAGGGAGGAGGAAGGAGGGAGGAGGAAGAGGGGAATCGGAAATGGGAGGAGGAGACAAAAAATGATGCAGACTGTGCTTTTTGAGGGGGGGGGCTCCTGGGAGACCATCGTCGCTGCAAATGTAGTCGCCTCGAAAATCGGGCTGGAGCGAGCTCCAGGAGACATACGAAGGAGGATCGGGACAGAGGGAGGAGGGCAACACGGAGGAGATGTTGTAATGTTTCCGATGGTTTAAGGAGGATTTCGGTAGTGTTCCAATGCTTCTGAAGGATCCCATGATGGCGCAGGAGGAAGAGAACCTATGCTGCATTCGGGGGCCCTCCTCCTCCTCCTCCTCTCCCCCTCCTCCTCCTCCTCCTCCTCCTCCTCCTCCTCCTCCTCCCCTCCTCCTCCTCCTCCTCCTCCATCATCATCATCATCATCATCATCATCATCATCATCATCATCATCATCATCATCATCATCATCATCATCATCATTGTCCCCCTCTTCTCTTCCTTATTACTCCATTTCGCTCCACCAGACGTGTCCGTAGGCTGGTCTGGGCGTTTAGCCTGTGATTTCCTCAACATTCGCGATCCTGAAGCAGACACTCGAACAATTACACGAGTTGAGGGCCGGCCGTGTAATATAGCAAAACATAAACGCTCTCGCTATAAAGCCAAGCTTTTTGTTTGTTCGCAACAGCTGGTGGTTTCCGAATGCGGATCTCGCCTTAGCGCGGCGCCCATGTGCTTCAGAATGCTCCCACATTACAAGGAGAACCGACCCTTTTCAAAATGCGGGCGTCGCCTTAGCGCCGAGCACATTCGGTTTGGAAAGTCCCAGTACAGTCGGGCTGCTGAAAGAAGGAACGCTAAATAAGAAACGATGCCCCTTCTTGGCCCTGTTGGCGCCTCCGTGCCCCAGGAGGGCAAGAGGAACAGCACTGGAGGAGCCCAGGGAACATCGGGCCCCTTCCGAACCCAGACTGTTCCTTACTTCAGCGTCTTGACTGCAATTGCACAAAGTGCAAATCTCGCTTTGGTGCCGCGCACATTCGATGTCTTGGCGGAGGAGGAGGAGGAGGAGGAGGAGGAGGAGGAGGAGGAGGAGGAGGGGGAGGAGGAGGAGGAGAGGAGGAGGAGGAGGAGGAGGAGGAGGAGGAGGAGGAGGAGGAGGAGGAGGAGAGGGGGGAGGAGGGGGCTCAAAATGCGGCTCTCGCTCGAGCCTTCCTCGAGTCCTGAAGCCGGAGCGCGTCCGACGGCGCAGCCGCTGCACGGGTCGAGGGCGGCTCCTTCGCGGGAACTGGAGCTCTCGCCTGAGTACCTCCTCCTCCTCCTCCTCCTCCTCCTCCAACTCCTCCTCCTCCTCCTCCTGCTCCTCCTCCTCCTCCTCCTGCCTCCTCCGCCTCCTCCTCCTCCTCCTCCTCCCTCCTCCTCCTCCATCCTCCTCCTCCTCCTCCTCCTCCTCCTCCTCCTCCTGCTCCTCCTCCTCCTCTCCTCCTCCTCCTCCTCCTCCTCCTCCTCCTCCTCCTCCTCCTCACCCCTCCTCCTCCTCCTCCTCCTCCTCCTCCTCCTCCTCCTCCTCCTCCTCCTCCTCCTGCTCATCCTCCTCCTCCTCCTGCTCCTCCTCCTCCTGCTCCTCCTCCTCCTCCTCCTGCTCCTCCTCCTGCTTTTCCTCCTCCTCATCCTCCTCCTGCTCCTACTCCTCCTCCTCCTCTTCCTCCTCCTCCACATGGTGCAGCACTCACAAGGCGCCCCCCCAAAGGCCCCAAGATGCCCAAGCGGCCCACAAGAAGCCCCCCCAGTGAGCCCCAAGAGGGCCCCCGGAGGCCTAAGAGAAACCCCGAGGTGGCCGCCAACACGCTTCACAACTGCCTCCGAGAGGCTCCGCCGGGCCCTCAAACAGCTCTCAAGCACCCGCAGGAACCCCCACATAGGGCCCAAGAAACCCGCGACGCCTCCACTGTGGACTCCACGCCTCTTGTGGGGGTTGGCGGAATGGCGCAAGACTCTTGAATCTGAGATGGTGCGGCATTTCCACGGATGGAAGGCAAATTCTCGTCAAGAAGGTGGCTATCGCTGGCCAGCTGGCCACATCCTTCAGATGTATCATCCTACCTCCTACCTTTCTGTTGCTCTCATCGTACCTGAGGACCACATCCAAGAAATAAGTTCGAGCACCCGGAAAAGTGTCGAAACGGTGTCGAAAAAGTCTCGAACGAGTGTGTCCCAAGGCCCGACACGTGGAGACCCTCGAGTTTCGGTGCTTTCCTGGTGCTCGAAACTCTCTCCGGTGATCAAGGCTGAAGTAGGCCGGAACATCAGAATCCTTCAAGGGGCCTTGGGACACACAAAGAAATACACACAAGTAAAAAGATGCCCCATATTTTCCCATATGTTCCGGGTGTTTGTCTTCCCCTGCACTTCCCGTATGTTCCCATCTTTTCTGGGGAGTGGACGATTAATTGTGTCTGTGTGTTTCTTTCCCTCCTGAAAAGAGGCGGTGCGCGCGCGGGGTGCAAAGCGGGAGGCAGCCGGCGCGCAGAAGCAGGAGCCAAACTGGGGCCACGCGGAGGAGAAGGGAAGGAGGAGGAGAAGGCAACCGTCTTGGGGGCCTGCTTGAACCGACTTGCTGCCATCGTGGGCGGTATTGGGGCCGTCTTGGGCCGTCCTGGACGCATCGTGGAAGAACTGAAAGGCATCGTGTTTTTTCCTCTCCTGAATCACACTTCCCGTATTTTCCCATATGTTCTGGGGAGTCGACGATTAATTGCGTCTGCGTGTTTTTTCCCATATTTTCCCATATGTTCCGGGTTTTTGTCTTCCCCCGCACTTCCCATATTTTCCCATATGTTCTGGGGAGTGGACGATTGATTGCGTCTGCGTGTTTTTTCCCCTCCCGAATCCTACCTCGATGCCTTTGCGTCTCGCCCCCGAGGGAAGCGCGGAGGGCGCATCGATTATACAGCACGGGGGGCCTCGCCCGAGCGGCAGGCCCACCGGCCGAGATCTCCTCACTCCAGGGGAGGGCGCTCCCCGCCGGGGCGAGGCGGACTCGTGCTCCTCCTCCTCCTCCTCCTCCTCCTCCTCCTCCTCCTCCTCCTCCTCCTCCTGCTCCTCCTCTCCTCCTCCTCCTCCTCCTCCTCCTCCTCCTCCTCCTCCCCTCCTCCTCCTCCTCCTCCTTCCTCCTCCTCCTCCTCCTCCTCCTCCTCCTCCTCCTCCTCCTCCTCCTCCTCCTCCTCCTCCTCCTCCTCCTCTCCTCCTCTCCTCCTCCTCCTCCTCCTCCTCCTCCTCCTCCTCCTCCTCCCCTCCTCCTCCTCCTCCTCCTCCTCTCCTCCTCCTCCTCCTCTCCTCCTCCTCCTCCTCCTCCTCCTCCTCCTCCTCCTCCTCCTCCTCCTCCTCCTCCTCCTCCTCCTCCCTTACCCAGAACGGGCTCTCGCCCAAGACCCTGAGCTTGTCTAGTTAGCCCTGCGCGCCACGGGGTGCACCACGACCTCGCGGCCCAGCGGCGCTGCACCCGAAATCTCCAAACCCCGCCTGTAAACATGAGCTAGCACGTCACGCGCTCTCCCCGAGGGCCCAGAACCCGCCGTCTAGGAGTGGTAGTCAAATTCTGGCTCCCGACCATCCCCCAAGTTGTTCCCAGAGAGGCCAGCTTCCCCCAAGTTGTCCCCCGAGTCCCTGAGCAGCTTCCGAAAGGCCTCTCTCTCTCTCCCTCTCTCTCTCGCCCTCTCCCTCCCTCTCCCTCTCCCTCTCCATCATTATCTCTCTCTCTCTCTCTCTCCCTCTCCCTCTCTCTCTCTCTCTCTCTCTTTCTCTCTCTCTCTCTCTCTCTCTCTCTCTCTGGGGGGGGGCGATGACCGTTCAACCATCCCGCCGCACATCTGCATCAACCCTCCAAGCGGCGCCTGCGCAATCGACTTGTAGTAGGTGTCGTTGCAGCACTGCAGAAACAGCGGACAGAAGAGAGGGGCGAGCTGCTGGTAGACTGCCGGGGACGCGTAGTTCTCACTGAGGTACCTCGCGCGACGGCTGATTAGGAGGCTCCACGAGCGACGAAAACGCTACCCTGGCAGACAATGCTGCGGAGGGGAGCGCAAAACCAGCGGGGTGTCCATGGCTGGGAACACAGAACGGCCAGGCGTCTCCAAGAACAGTCGTGCTCGCCTGGCACGCGCCGAACATGCCTGAAAAAGAGAGCGCACAGGCGAGCTGCGTTGGAATACTTGGCAACATACTGCTCGCTGCCGCCAAGAAGCCCTGGAGATCCCCGCCCGCTCGCCTGGCTGCCTCCATTGCGTCGAATTCGCCCCTCCTTCTGGGTCTTGCCCGCGCCTTTGCCTTGCCGCTTCTGCTGCTGCTCTGCTCTGCACCGTGCTGAGCGTTGGCTCGCCTTCCCTTGCCCTGCCTCTGGTGCTGCGCCTTGCATCGTTCTTATTCCTAGCCCATTGCGGTGCTGCGACATGCGCTCCCACACCCTGCATTGCGCTGACTCGCTGCGACGTGCATCTCCTGAATCTGAAAGGCAACGCTCGACCTGGCAATACCTTGCTGTGCCTTGCGTTGCCATACGTTGTCGCGCGATGACTCGCTACGGGTTGAAATTGCTTGCAGTGCGTGTCATGTCTCTGACTCCACTGCGCGGCATCTGCCACCGTGCCAGCGGTACGTTCGGCCGCGTTGGAACGCTTGTCTGTTGTCTGGAGAGGTGTTTGTAGCTGTCTCGGGGCGCACCCCGTCCGACACTCTGATGTGTATGGTAGCAGCAAGGCTTGTTCGAGAGGTTCTCTCGTGCGTTGCCCCACTTGCTAGTCATTATGTGGCTCATCCTACTTGCCTGCATCATTTGGTTGTTCATGATGTTGACTGTATCAGTAACAGCGTTATCCTAGCTCTTCTTCAGTCCCCACATCGCCTCGGTTCTTCATCAGTGTGGTCCATCATCGTATTCTCCCCTCCTCATCCTGCTATTCCTGGTTCTCATAGGCATCGTGTTCATGCAAGTCCTGATTATCCTCATCTCGTTTTTCTCCTCATGCGTATTCTCGCGTCGTTGCCGCGCCGCGCTCGGCTCAAATCTAGATCCTCACTCGAGAATTTGCTGCGGCATGGGGAATCCAAAAAATACGCGAAGGCGTACGGGGACGAGGAGGATGACCTGCAATGGAGCGAGGGAGGAGATCGAATGAGACGGTCGCGGCGAAAATGCTGTATGTTAATCTCGAGAGCATGATATGTTGTAAGGCCGCCACACCGAGGCCTCATTTCCGAAGCCGTCACAACCAGGTGGATGAGGAGGAAACCGGGGAAGGAGAGGAGCGGGAGGATGGGGGAAGGGAAAAGAGGGGGGAAGAGAGGAGGAGGAGGAGGAAGAAAGACCACAGCACGACCAGCGAGGGACTACCGAAGGGATACCGAAAGCTACCGAAGAGCCATCGAAGGGTTCCTGGAAGGCGTTGGCGCTATACAGCACTGCCAAAGAGCTACAGGAGCGCCACCGCGGGATCGGTTAGGCAGTCGCAGCACGGCCAAATGACTGCGCACGGCTAACCCAGAGCTTCAGGGGAGCCACCGCGGGATCGGCACGGCAATATAAAATCAAAAGCTATCCTTCCGAGGGAGGTAATGATGACTGGTGGCACAATAAACAAAGAAATGACAGATACCGGTTGTCCTAGCTGTTTGAAGGCTTCTGCGCTTTCGTATTGTTGTTCCTGTTTTCCTGACAAGCTTCCGCGGCTCTAACGGCGCTACCTCTGGAAATCCTTTCCACTTAAATTACATTGTAAACCTGCCTTACTCGAAACGATGTGTACATATGCCACAAGCGGTACATGCTGAAAAAACATTGCGCAAACGGAAGGTCCTACGGGCAGCCCCCCCTCCAAGCACCAGTCGACCGTGTTCAAAAAGTCGACACCCTGGATTTGATATCCGGCGAATTTATCGGCCTCCAGAAACCCCCTGCCGTCGCAGAAGGCCACCCGCCCCGTCCCACTACCTCCTGCGCGCCTCCAGAGGTCAGAACAGGAGGTCTGCTGCTCCCCTCCCGGCCAGGATCTGGCCCGTGCCAGACGTTTCCTGGACGCGGCCCTGGTGAGCCCGTCGAGCCACGCCGAAAGGAGCCCCCCGCGGGCGGGGCGAGGTGGGGAAATTAGCCTCAAGTCGGGCGTGTCCCCCTACAGGGGGATGTTCGCCGAAAAGTGCAGAAATCCTCGAAAAATATTCCAAAATTGTTTTTTTTTTTAAAAAAAAAAAAAATAATAATAATAATATAAGAAAGAAAACAAAAAAAAAAAAAAAAGGCTCAAAAATGGTCCCCAGGCTATCGTTTTACTGCGCTCGAGTACTCCCCCTGTGGAGGGACAGGCCCGACGCAAGCGTTAGCACGAGCGTGCAGGCCCGAGGCCTCCCCCCGAACCCGCTCGGGCCCCCGAAATGGCCGCACGGGGGGCGGGGGCGGCCCCGCCTCATTGAAGGGGCCCTGGGACACACACGAGCAAATGCACACGAGTAACAGGATCCACACTCGACCTGCAAGGAGGAAAGACTGGTCTACTCTGTAAGAACGGTTTTTTGAAGGCAGATCTGCCTTCAAAAAAGACTGGTCTACTTTGTAAGAACGGTTTTTTGAAGGCAGATCTGCCTTCAAAAAACCGTTCTTACATTGAAGGCAGATCTGCCTTCAAAAAACCGTTCCTACATAATCTCCCATACTTTCGGGGCTTCCGTCGCCCCCCCCACTTCCCCAACGTTCCCCAACTTCTTCCCGGGAGTCGACGACGGAGTCTGTCTGTGTGCTTCTCCCCCATCCCGACGCGTGCACTCGCCCTCGTACCGGCGGCCGGCAAAGAGGGCGAAAGTCACGCCGTGCCAGAGCAACCGAACACCGACCACGATATACTAGGGCTCCCAACTTCGCGCTTCGCGCTGCGCGAAGCGCGAAGCGCGAATAACTTCGCGCTCTCGCGCCGCCCCCCAAGGGGGAGAAGAGGAGGACGAGGAGGAGGGGGAGGAGGAAGGAGGACCGCGAAGCGCGAAGCGCGAATAACTTCGCGCCCTCGAGGGAGCCCTTGGATATACGCAGCCCAACCTCGAGACCAGGGAAGCGGACACTCTTTACGTCGGCGGCGAGGCAGGGGTCGTCTGCGCCAGCGGAATAGCCTAAAACGGGGATGCTGCTGAAGCGGATTGTGCCACCGTGCAGGAGGGAGGGGAAAAGCGGAGGACGCGGCGAAAAGAGGGAGCGAAGGGAAGCGGGCACAGGGGAGCCCAGCGTGACATCAGCCTGCATCGGGAAGGATCCTCATCGCAGAGACATCCCGGACGGCAGGTATGCGCAAGTCGCTGGCGAGATGCGAGGAGGCGAAGGAGGCGTACACGGACAGATCGATACCCGCGCGCACGGCAAGCAGCCAGAAGGTGCTTCGAGGCCTTCGGCGGCACTCGAAGGCCGTCCGTGACCTTCGGCGACCCTCGGCGGCCATCGGCGGCCCTCGGCGGCATTCGGTGGCCCTCTGCGGCATTCGGCCCTTCCGATCTGAGCGCTACACATTCATACGCGGTACATGGCAAGCGTGTCAGGGGGGCTTTGGATCATGTTTGCCAAAGCCCACCTTCCTCGTGAGCACTCGAGGCATTTTTTGTTTTCCACCGGCCGCGCAGCCTCTTGGCTCCTCCGCTGCGTCCTCGATGGTGGGCCTCCCGTCGTGGCAGTCCAGCTGTGCCCAATCGAGCACCCTGCGCATGGCGTCTCCGCTGAGGCCGCCTCCGCCTTTCACATGCAGCACCGAGATACCAAGGCATTGCCCGCGCACATCTGCAACGTTCACCATCATGTCGTCTACGAACAGCGCGCTGCTCGCAGGCAGCCCGCATCTTGGAAGCACGCGTTCCGCAATGACCTGACTCTTCGGGACACCGTCGTCGTAATCCTCCCAGCCAAACACCATGCCAGGCACGGCAAAATGCCGCCACAAGTCGGCCCCGTGACGATTCAACGACATCGATAACGAGCGCTGAATGATATGCCGGCTGTTTCGCGACACAATCGCAAGCCCCACCCCACCAGCTCCCAGGGCAGTCAACATGTCATCGAGTTCAGAAACTCTTTCTGAACCACCGAAGGCGCGATGTGCAGCGTTTTCAAGCATATGTGGCCCGACCTCGACCGTGGAAAGAACCTGGTCGAAATCGAAAATGACGACGCGACTGGGCGCAGCCATCCCTGCCATGATCGGACTGGCCTGGGAACCCGCTGGAGGGGCAGGGAAGCCCCAGGCGCTCCACTTGTCTATTACGGCCTCCCTCCGCTGCTCCTCCAGCCACTGCCTCACAGCTCGGTTCTGCTTGACGGGCCCCCCCCTGTGCAAGTCCCCCTGCAGTGCCAGCAGCTCGGTATCTGCGCCCCTGTATGCGAGAACGGCCGCCACCAGCTCACGCGTGCGTGCAGAATGCCCCGCAAGAACCAGCTCCAGAGTGCCCATAACCCAGCGCTCGCACGCAATTTTCACTTCTGCCTCCTCGGTCATACCCGCTGGTTACTGCAAGTGTCGGAGGCAACAGCCGCTGTCGAGAAAGTAGTCAGTGGACTCCCGTGGTAGCTATGACTGTGGGACAACATGACCCACATCTGCTTGGTCCAAGGTGGCTACGGAGCGTGGGGGACCGGCGACGACGCAGACGCCGATGCCGACGCCGACGCCGACGCCATCGACGACGCCACCGCCGCTGCCGCCGCCGCCGCCGACGACGACGACACCGACGGAGCTCACCCCGAACGCAGCGGGGGGCGGTGGGCAGGCGGCGCGGGGAGCGCCTGATGCACACCAGGGCATCGAGCCTCCGAACCGCGGGCGCGCGGAGGCGTCGAGGAGGCCCCGTGCGCGTCCTCGTCGTCGAGGCCGTCGCCGCCGTCGCCGTCCAACGGCGGCGCCGCCGTTGTCCAACGGCGGCGGCGACGTCTGACGGCGGCGGCGGCACAGGCGAGGGCGGAGGCGGAGGGGAAGAGGGGGGCACGGAGGGGTAGCAAACACCAACGATGTTGCAACGCACCCTCCCGTCTCAAGTTCCTTCATCACAAGGCCTTGCAAAGCCTCTCCTTGCGCCTGCCATGCTGGCGAGAGCCTCCTGTGAGTGGGCCCGCGCGACCCCGAGCAGGGGAGAGCTTCCTGCTGCATGGGCGCAGTGCTCGGCGATGCTCGGCACTGCTCGGCATTGCTGGATGCAGTGCTTGGCATTGCTTGGGGCATTGCTTGACGCAGTTGGGGGCACTGCTTGGCGTTGCTTGGCATTGCCTGGCATTGCGTCGCATTGCTTAGCATTGCGTCGCATTGCTTAGCAGTGCTTCGCATTGCTTGGCTAAGCTTCGCATTGCTTGGCTAAGCTTCGCATTGCTTGGCACTGCTTGGAGAACCTGGGGAACCCGAGGAACCCGAGGAACCCGGGGAACCCGAGGAACCAGGGAAACCCGAGGAACTCGAGAAACCCGAGGAACCCGAGGAGCCCGAAGAACCCGAGGAACCTGGGGAACCCGAGGAACCTGGGGAACCTGGGAAACCCGAGGAACCCGAGGGCCCCGAGGAACCAGAGGAACCCGAAGAACCCGAGGAACCCGGGAACCAGAGGAAACCAGGAAGCCAGGGAAACCGGGGGAACCCGAGGAACCCACCCACTCTTGTCGATATTGTAAACGTTGGAAAGGAATGTGCGCGGCGCTAATCTGAGATTCCCACTGGAAAAAGAGCCGACCTTTATCCGCGCAACTGCTGGACACTTGTTTGACAACTTTGCGCGGCATCTAGGCGAGAGCCCCATTTTGAAAACCACCACCCTTCCATCCTCGTACTTGGTGTAAGCGTTTCGAACGCATGATCGCGGCGCTAGAGCGAGAGCTCAATTATGGAAACGGCACACCTCCATCCCTCGAACTGTTGCAAGGACGAGTGCGCGCGGCGCTAAGGCGAGAGCCCCATTTTGATCAGGAGCCGCCCTCCATCCCTGTCCCCTCTGCAAGAATGTCTAACGAATGCCTGCGGCGCGAAGGCGAGATCTCCATTTTGAAAACAGTACCCCCTCCATCCGTGCAACTGCCGCAAGCTTCTTCACATGAATGCGCGCGGCGCAAAGGCGAAAACCCCATCCTGAAAACCACCATCCCTTCGTGTGTTGCAAGCGCTTGACACGAACAGAGCCCCGATTAGAGCACGACCCCCGCTCCATCCCTGCAACTGCTGCAAAGCTCAGACTTCAAGATCAGCAACGGTGCGGAATTCTCTGGCGAAACGCTGGACCCGCCGCACCGATGCGATTGGAGGCGCGAGAAGGAAGAGCGATGTCTAAAAAAACGGGCGGGGCAAGGACGACGGAGAGAAAGAGGATCGAGGGTCGAGGATTTGGGGGGCGAGCAACGAGGATGCGGAAAAGCAAAAAGACGATGATCGACGGTCGAAAAGCACTTGCCTCGTAAGGGTCTTCGATCAGCATGTCGGAGAGGCTGCCAGCGGCGCTGGGGCCTGCACGGGGTCGCCACCGACGCCGCAGAGATTTTCGGCGTCGGGGCCGTGCCCCTTAGCCGTTTGGCGCGCGGGATCACAACTTCAAGACTGCCAAACGGGCGCTGGGCACAGGTGTCCGCGGGCACCGCGATATACCCTAGCGCCGCGGGTAATATTGGAACTGGCGGCCCTGGGGGCGCAACGCACATGGCCCCGTGGAACGCAAGAACGATGTTCATGTGTTCCGCCAGCGGTTGCGCCGGCAGCACACGCTGGCTGTCGGCGCCGTTGCTTCCCCGCTGTCGAAACTGATGCATGTCCCACGGTTGGCAATGGGTCCGACTGACTGGTGTGGGCACAGCTAAAAGAAGTGTTTACCCCGCCATTGCTGCCCCCAGTACTGGGGCAGTCGTGCTCCGCATAACGTTTCTTTTGGCGGCGCATTGGTCCGTTGTTCGAGGGCTCGGTCGACGCCGCAGGGGCCGCGCGATGTCGCTCGTCGTCGTCGACGCTGGCGAAAGACTGCGCTGAATGATTTTCCAACCGCATTCGCTGCAAGAGAACAGCCGGCGGGGTGAAACTGGCGCCTCCACCCCTGGGTCGCCCACAGACACGCCGGCGATCAGGGCGGGCGCGCTCGAAAAATCCCATGGGTCTGAAGCACAAGGCGACGCCCAACAGGAGCTGGCGGGGGCTGGCGCGCGGCGGACCAGGCAGGAATCGCGGGGCCAAATGCTGCGGACGCCGAGCGAAAGCGAAGTAGCACGAACACAAGCGAGCTAGAATCGCCACCAAGCCCTGGACAGCGATGGCAACTAGAAACACGAAGCACCTAGCGAAACCCACGCCATAGCTCACCCCCGCCCCCTGCCCCCGCTGGAACCTCGGGAGATTCAACACCCCTCTGCGCGCGCAGCCACGGCGGGGCGAGGGGGGCCCATCGAGGAGGCCCTTTCAATGCGCAATGCGGCCCCCGCGGCGGCGACAGCCTGGAGTGCGCCACTGCTGCTTGCTCGGCTGCCCGCTCACTTCTTCCTGTCAAGCGGTTCCCAAGTGAATCGCTGGGGCTGGCCTCGCTGGCGAGCCCAGCGGGAAGCTGCGCGCGGTTTGGCGGGCTCTGAACGGCCTGCGCCGTTTGGGCCAGGGCCAGCGAGACAAGATGCGCCGTTTAACTCATGAAGATCCTCAGGTCTGCGTTCAGGTTGGTCTGTTCAGATCGGACCGCAAGGACCCCTCTGTTCGAGTTGGTGGCAGGGCTGCGCCGGGGCGGCCTGGCTGGAGGCCACGCCGGCGACGGCAGTTTCAAAGCGATTGACTGCCCCCGCGAGCTGCTACTGGTCAGCTTCCAGCCCGCTGACCCACGCGTCCGCTTGGTCGGAAATGCTTTGGACGCCAGATTACGATCGCCACTCCTCGCAAAAGATTGAATTGCAACCCGTTGGCGCGTGCTTCTCGTTGGCAGACAGAGGCTGGGCGCCAGTGCCCTCGATTCCGTCGGCGCCGCCCCCCATGCCACAGTCGGCTCCGCCGCTCAATGCGGGGTGGCGACTTCGTCAGCGCACACGGTGGCCCCCTTCTGGGCGCAGCTGGCTCGTCGGCGAGAACCCGGCGCACCGGCGCCGCGCTGCTTCGCCCCTGGAGGCGGGGCGCTCGGCGGCAGTTGCGTCGCCGGGCGCGGGTGCGATTTCAGTCGACATCGCAGGCAAGACCTGGTGACCACCCTGTCCTGCAGAGAGGATGGGCCGATAGATCCTACCTCCCCTGCGGGCGGCACCACCAGGGGTTCGTCCTTCTCGATGGCCCCTGGCGAAACGATCGTAGAGGGCGGCCCTTCCGGGGAGTCGGCCCTAGCGGGGGCGCGCGCCTCCGCCCTGACGATGGCCCGCGGGGCGGTGGACCCGCGGACGTAAACCGCCACGTTCGGAGGGGGGCTGGCCGCTCCGAAGATGGCGAAATCACCCCTGGACGCCCTGTCCCAGGCAGCGAGCGAGACCTCGCAGCGCCACTTGATAGACGCGAAGACCATGGCGATTTGCGTCGTAGTGGCGCCCTGCGGTTCGATGCCCGCGATGCGGTACTCTGCTCTGGCGAGAGCAGCATCGGTTCCGCGGAGCCTCAGGGCGACTCATTTCGCCTCCCTGGCGTCTGCCTCGACTCTGATGCCCACCACGTCAGTCCGCACGGACAGCGCAACAAGAACGTCATGCATGGTTGAAGCTGCACACTTCCTCGAGTTTGGTCTGGCGACCATCTGGGCACCGCACAATGGTGTAGTCGGCGGGGCAGAACCCTGTAGAGCCGCCGCGGCAGCTGGCGCCCAACTGGATGCTCCCCAGTTCAGAGACGGAGGGATTCAGGAGGACGACAACTGGCCGAATCCCCAAGGAAGCCGCGAGCCTGCGTTTGCAGCCCGCTGTGCCGCGGCGCCCTCACAGCTGCATTTCTTTCTGCAGTTGCACGGCGCGGAAGTGAGACCCGCTGTGGACGCGTCAATGAGGTCTTCGTCGAGCTGCTTGCGCGGGGCATCCTCCTTGGCTGATTGGTGGCGACATGTCGCGTTACGCTGCGCCGTGCCAGGCCCGCCCGGGTAGCAGCTGCCGTTCAGAGAGGCAGCCCCTGAGAACTGCACCGCAAACAGCTCCTCGAGCGCAGGCATGACCACGATAGCGCCAGCTTCGCAGATGGCGGCACGGACCCAGACGACGCTGGCAGCCGGGTCGAGAATAATGTGGACGACGTTTTCAAAGCACTTGACCTCTTCCCGTCCGAATTGGTGGATGGCCCCTTGGATGCGTCTGGGCCTTGGCTTGGTAGCCTTGGCCATGCGACGGAACGCTGAGATTAGGCTCGCGTTGCCTGGGTAGTCCGCGTTGATATGCCCCAGGACAGCGAGCGTTAGAAGTTTGTCCTGTGTGCGGGTTTCCTGTAGTAAGCGGTCGCATTCTTCTATCGCGCGCAGCGAGATGCCATGGGCGCAAGACCCCCCGTAACCCTTCCTCTCGGGCACGGTGGCAACGGGAACGTCCCAGCTGCGTGAATCCAAGCAGATGAGAAGGGCCATGCATTTGCCATAGTGGGCACCTGAGAGGCCGTTCTCCCCACTGGTCGTGGGCCGCGATCGACGGTCTGTTTGTGCGTGAGGGGTTAGTGCAGCATGGCGTAGATGATGCTGTATTCCCCCCACGACCTGTGGCTCGCCCCTGATATTGCGCGGGTCGGGGCGGCGTTGCTGGTAGATGGCGTTGAGATCAGTTTGGCGCTCGCACGTGGTTCACATTCAACGAATGCTCGGTCGACGCCACCAATGCCCTGTAGCGCGGCGACGCTGGCGTCCTTCCGACTGATATGGGAATCCTGTCGACATGTCAAGGTCGCCTTTTGGCTGCCCGCGCGAGGTGGCTCGGGCCGCCGTGGCGCGGGGGGCGCACGGCGAGAACCTGTCGGGGCCACGGCGCGCGCGCGCGTGTACTGAAGGGGAAACGACGCCTATCTGCCACGGCCCCGCATGGACCGTGCCCGGTCGCTCGCGAGGCACGAATAGATGCGGGGCGCTCGGCGTCTGGGCTCGCTCCGAGCACGGCTCTCGAGCCGAATCTGAAGGAAGAAAGGGAAGGGGGGGGGGGGAAGACCAGGAGGCGATCCAGGCGCAGGAGGCAACCTGCAACTCGGCGGCTGCAGTCGACAGAGAAGGAAGAAGATCAGAAGGAGGAGGGGCCTTTCCACAGCCTTTCCCCAGGCAGCGACGCCGCCCCCCCCCCTCCCCCGCGGCGGGCCCGCCTGCGGCGCCACGCGGGCCCGCGGCCCAGGCCGCCGCGGCCGCCGCGAGGTCGCGGGCGGGCCCCCCGCGGGCGCCAGCGCTGCGCACATGCCCCTCCCCCAGGCATGCCCCCATTCTCAAGGGGCCCCCGCTCAGGGCACGGAGCGGGCGCGGCGGCGTGGCAGCCGTTCGGCGCCGCGGCCCGCGGCTGGGCGCGCCTGCAGGGCGCTGCAGTCTCCTCCCTGGCTCCGCCTCGCGAGGCGGCGCTGGCCCTCCTCGCAGCTTCTGCAATTCTCGCAGGGCGCTGCAGTCTCATCCCGGGCTCCGCCCCTCCAGGCGGTGCTGGTCCTCCTTACAGCTTCTGCGCTTCTCACACTTCATCCCCTTGCTCGCGCTGGCACCTGCTCGGGCCCAACCACTTGCGGGAGATCTCGGCTCGCGCTCGCCACATCGCCGCGCTGGCGCATGCCCTACTTGCCGCACTGTAGCTGCTCGTATCAGGCTGTCTTCGCCTCACACTTCTCGCACGCTCTGTCTCCTGGGCCCCTGCTGGTGCCACCGCCGCTGATTTCTGCGATATAGCTGGTCACGTTGGGCTCCTTCTTCGCCTCCGTAACCGAGCCACTGTCCGATTTCGCAAATCCAGCCGTGGCGACGCTGGGCCCGAGGAGGAAACGCTAGTGATGTTGGGCTCCAGCTTGGCCTCCACCACTGCTGCCCTGATCACAGCACTGTAGTTGGTCACGCTTGGCTCCGTCTTTCCCTTCTGGTTCTGGCTGGTAGCGTGGCTAGAGTAGTTGGGCTCCAGCTTTGCCTCCTGCCCACTCTTTTCACACGAGCTCCACGCACGGCACTGTCACTGCCCGTCAGGTTCGTCCTGGCCCCAGCGCTGTAGTTGATGCCGTTGGGCTCGTCCGCCACCTTCCTCTCGCTTACGTTCACGGTGGCTGCCGGTCGCCTCCGCATCGTGGCTGACGACCTTGGGCTCGCCCCTCGCCTTCCCACTGGTGGGCGTCGCCGTACTGTAGATGATGTCGTCGGGATCGTGTTTCGCCTCATCGCTGTAGCTGTTGACGTCTGGCTCCCCGTGGGACTGTCTGCACGCGCAACCCTGACCTTCTGGAATCTGCCACTGCCCGCCATGTCTATAACCATCCCCTTGAGGCTGCCACTGCCCGTCGCTCCCGCGCCCGCACTCTGGAAGGCGCCACTGCCCGTCCTTCTCGCACGCACCACCGTCCTCCTCCGCGTAGGCCTGCATCCACTGCCAACACCACCACGGCTCTACAGCTGT
>CAUYUJ010001942.1:15000-50000 GCA_963575745.1 Prorocentrum cordatum | reverse complement strand
CCAGCAGAAGAACTATCTCGAACAAAAAAAATCCTGGCGCAGGGGTCGAGAGCTGTGAGGCCCATGGGGCGGGGGGAACAAGGAGGCCATGTCGTAGGTCGAAGGCGCTTCGTGGGCCCTGGAAACGCCGGGCCGTTTTTGCTGCCGGTTCCGTTTTCCAAGCTGTTGTTCCGGTTCGGTCGCCGTTCGTTTGCAAATTCCGTTGCCGTTTGTATTGCGGTTTTTGGTTATGTTTCGGCGCCGTTTGCTTTCCGTTTCGGTCACGGCTTTCTCAGGGTTCCAGTGCTCAAGAGCTTGTTCTTGTCGCAAACCGTAACCGGAAACAGTAAAACAAACAGCTCTGCTAACATTCAGGGCCCACTAATTTCGGGGGGCGTGCGGAAGGGGGCGGGTTGGGGTAGGGCACTTCGAAGACGGCAGCGGGATTCTTAAAGGGATCGGTCCCGTTTGAATGCAATGCCCATTGCACTTTCCGATGGACGGGGGGCTTCCTAGAAGGACTGTCCCCTAGCCTTCTCCCCCTGTGCTCGCCATTGACTCTGGAAGGACCCTGGAGCAAGCTCCTATGACATGATGATGAGTGAATATCTCCTCGTCAATGACAGGTGCTCTGCCGCACCGCACAGAAGACACATGGGCACGAGGAGGAGGAGGACGAGGACGAGGAGGAGGAGGAGGAGGTGGGGGAGGAGGGGAGGAGGAAGGACCAACACCTACGCGAACACATCCCAAACCAGAAGCCCCCTTCGCACGGCCAACGGAGGTGCCGCATGCTCGAGTTGCTCTCTTTCATGGCTCTCACGAGCTCGTCCTTCACCTGGGCGTCAGTGCAACAAAGCAGTGCTCATCAAGAAAGAGAGCGGTTGCGTGAGCAGTGGGCTGCGAGTAGACACAGAGACTGCGAAGTGGAAGTAGCCGCACCGTTCGGCTCCGCGGAGAGGTCTGCCACAGCCAACGTATACAAGAGTACCGGCGCGCACAAGAAGCGGTGATGGGGGGGGACTTCTGAGAAGGCCACCCCCTCTTGCCTTCTAGGAAGCACTCAGAGAAATATCCGACCCCTTCCAAGGAGCACCCTGTCTTCTCGGAAGTGAAGGGCAACGATATGAAGGGACTGGCTCAGGGGAGAAACATCGAGCCAGAATCGGCGACACATCGCCGATAGACCGGCGATAGGCCCCTGGCACCTGGGCGGTGCGTGGGATACGTGGAGCGCGTTTCTTTATGTTCGGCGATGACGGGCGTCATGGGGGGGGGGGAGGGCGGGGGGGGTATGACGTGACGCCCCCCCCCGCCGAGTGGCTCCGGCACCACAACCGCGCCCGCGCGCACGACGCGACGAGCGACGAGCGACGAGCGACGACGACGACGCGAGCAGCATGTAAGTGACGATCTGCCCATGGCGCCTGTGTACACCACAACGCTCGCGTGCACCACACCGCGCGTGTGCACCACAGCGCCTGCGTACACCGCAACAGCCGTGTGCAACGCACCGCCCGCGTATACCACAATACTTGGGAGCACTACATCGCCGGTGTACATACACCGCAGCAGCCATGTGCAACACAACGCCTGTGTACACCACAGTGCTTGCGTGCACCGCAGCGCCTGTGCACGCCACAGCGCCTGTCTACACCACAGCATCCGCGTGCAACGCAGCGCTGGTGTACACCACAGCGCCTGCGTGCACAAGACAAGTAGAAGGAGCATGTACGTCAGGATCTGGTGCGGACAACTAAACGCCACGCCAGGAAAGTTCTGAGAATCGAATGCGACGTGTTTCCCTCCTCCCTCCTCCTCCTCCACCTCCTCCTCCTCCTCCTCCTCTTCCTCCTCCTCCTCCTCCTCCTCCTCCTCCTCCTCCTCCTCCTCCTTCTTACCCCCTGTCGTGCGGCTTGGCGTTACAACGCACGTGCGCATCTCTGGTCGATTGAATCGGTCCACTTGGTTCTCGGACGGCCAGTTTAGCTGGAGCCTCCTGGACGCAAATGGGAGTTAGGGTGATGCGGGCGGACTCGGGGGGACTCGTAGATTCCAGCGGCGCTCCTTTGTCCATGAGGATTTGCTTTCCATTGTTTTCTCTGGAAACCACACGCGCTCCATTTTGTCACAAGGATCCCTTCTGAAATTCCATACACAACAATGGTGCTGTGTTGCACACGGATGATGTGGTGCACACAGGCGCCGTGGCGTACACAGGCACTGCAATGCACGCAGGCATTGTGGTGTACACTGGTGCTGTGTTGCGCACGGCTGATGTGGGGTACTGAGGCGTTGTGGTGTACGCAGGAGCTGCTGTGCCCGCAGGCACGGTGGCACAAACTGACGCTGTGTTGCACGCGGCCGCTGTGGTGTACATCGGCGGTGTGGTGTACACTGGCGCTGCGGTGCACGCGGGCACTGTGATGTACACAGGCGTTGTGGTGCATATCGCCACCTACATGTTCGTGCTACCCGTCCTCCGTCATTCCTAAGCATTCCCAGACGCCGCCGGCGCGAAACGTGACGTCATCGACCCCCTCCCCCCCCAGATGATTGCCGTCATCGGCCCGGACTAAAGAACAGGCTCCAGCCGAGTCCGCGCGCACGACGACGATGAGCGACGAGCGACGAACCACGAGCGACGACGACGGACGACGACGAAGACGACGACGACGACGACGACGACGACGACGACGACGACGACGACGACGACGACGACGACGCCTGCGGACCAGACACCTATGCGGATTCCTACGCGGACACCTACGCGGATCCCAATGCGCACGGCGGCAATGCCCGGAGCGCACTGGGGGGGGGAGCGTTACGTCATAAGGGGGGGGGAGCGGGGACCATGACGCCCGTCATGCCCCAAGCAATAAAGAAGCGGGCTCGTGTTGGGCCCCAGTGCGCTGCGCCCCACAGCCCAGTCGCTCACCGCGCCGGCTGCTTGTTGGCTAGCCTTTCAACGCGCCGGAAAGCGAGTCACAGCGGCCACGGTTGCAACGCCCATGTCGGCCTGCCCCTTCCAAGGGGCAGAGGGCCAGGCAAAGCAATCACACGGGAACTCCAGAGTCCAACGAGAACACGATGACGATCGAGACTTCTTCACGCAGGAACTGTTTCTAGTCTCGGGTTCGACATGTGGCCGAAGGGTGGGGGCGTGGGGGGGGGTCTGGGCCGGTGCTTAGTCGATCTGCTTATGCCAGTCGTGCAAGCAGACTGTGGGCAGGAGTTCCGACCAGTCGCAGGAAACCGGCCGCCAAAAAGCAGCCAAAAACTGGTCTACGGAGGGGGGAGGGAGGAGGCCAGAGGCCGCGCCGATCGGCGAAACGGTGCGCAAAAAAACGGCGACCACGCTCTGCAAATCCGGCTGCTTCTCAGTGCACCTCCGGATGCGCTCTCTGCGTTGCTTGGCATTCACCTCTGGGCGTGAAGAGAAGGGCCCTCAAGGGGGTGACCCAAATGGGGCGTGAAGATAAGAACACTGAAGGTGTCCTTTGGGGCCCGTTTTGGGCACCAACTGGCCCCAAAAGGGGCCCGAAAGGGCCCCTTCAGGGCCATTCCCCCCCCCCAATGAAGGGGTCACCCCCATTGCCACCCGCCCGACAGAAGCCGAAACCCCCTGCCCTCTGAGAGCCCCCCCCGCAGCCTTCCTCGAAGGCCGCGCCCCCCCCGCGCCGACGCCCTGTGCGCGTCGCCCACACACTCCCCGGACAGCCAAGGGTGGGACTTTGACCATTGGCAGCCCCAGAGGCCCCGAGCCTTCCCTGTTTAGGAGGCAACTACTGGGAGGTTTTCGTCGGAAAGAGTAAAGAAGAAGTAAGCCCCATTTGGGAGCTATTACGCCGGACTGGGCCACGGATTAAGCGGGATTAAGCCGGATTCAGCGGGATCAAGCGAGATTAAGCGGGATTAAACAGATTAAGCCAGATTAAGCCGGACTTCGGACCAGTGCAAAATCAGAATGTGACCTCCCAGGAGTTGCATCCCAACCCTGGGGGCGGCTTTCCGCCGGAGAAGGGAGAGGGAGAGCTGGAGGAGAACCCCAAGGGTCCACCGGCCCCCCTGCGGGGCCATCAGGCCGCGAGGCGCACAGACTTGCTGCTCCCTGCTCCAGTTGCAGGTTCCGGTGCCTGTTATGATCGTTTCACTTTCTCCTTCCTACTGTAAATTGTTACTGTCTGCGCGAAGGGGGGGAGTCCCAAACGACCGGGTCACCACGCGCGAATCGTGTTCTCTGAATTCGTGGGGGGGCGTGGGACATGTAAAAATACGTGAGACTCGCGCCCCCGGAGCCATGATCCTTTCCGTGAATTACGCAATGTTCGCGTCCTCGAGGCCATAAACCTTCGTAATGTATGCAATTATTGCGCCCCCGAAGCACCAAACCCTCAGAGATTGTACAATACTCGCGTCCCCGAGGCAACAAACCCCTTGTAAACTACTCAATATTCGCGTACCCGAAGCCATAGACCTTTTTGCAAATTACGCCGTGTTCGCATTGCCGAGGCCAAGAGTGCTCCAAGGTGCCCGAAGATGGTTCCAAGACGGCCCAAGAAGCCCCAAAGACGCCCCGAGAGCGCTCCAAGAGGCCCCCCGAGAGAGCCGCAAGAGGCCAAAATCGTAGATCTTACCAGGTTTTCGATGGATTCTGGCCTTCTCGCATTTTCGGCCTTCCGACGCTCCAAGACGGCTCGAGAAGCTCCCAAGACCGCCCCAAGAAAACCCAAGACGCCTCCAAGAGGGCCCCAAGATGGCCCAAGAGGGCTCCAAGATGGTCCAAGAAGCGCTCAAGACGGCCCAAGAGGGCCCCAAGACGGCCCCGTAAAGGGGCCCAAGCAGGGGACCACGAACGGAACATTCGATATGTGTGCCCCAAGAAGCCCTCAGGAGGCCCCAAGAGGCCGCCAAGAGGCCCCATGAGGCCCCAAGGGGCGCCCAAGACGCGCCCAAGAGCCCTCCAAGAGGCCCAAGAGATACCCCACGAGGCTCCAAGAGGCCCCCAAGAGGCGCCCAAACCGCTTCTAGGCCCCCGAGAGGCTCCGCACGACGCCCCAGCACATATACGAGAGGCCTCAGACCCACAACCCAGGCACGGCGGGATGGGCCGAAGGCCACTAGGATAACGCCAACGTCTCAATATGCGCTGATGATTCCTATCCGCCCCCGCATGATGTTCCCAGATGCGCCAAGGCAGCGCCGAGACGCACGGACGCGAAACTGATATATCCCATTATGATAGAGAGAGGGGTGTGAAAACGTCGTGACGTCCGACGCCTGGGGGAAAGAACTGCGAGCGTGAGTGCAAACCGATCAGACCAGTCGCTACATGGCCACAGGGACCTGGATCAATGACACGACGACTACTACTACTTCTTCTTCTCTTACCACTACTGCTACGGCCAGCTGCAGGGGGCGAAGCCTTTGCGGATAGAAAACAAGCACCTCCCCCTCAAAGGGATTTGTAAGGGGGGTCCCGACGGGGCCACGGGACCCCCCGAGAAAACCTCGCACGAAAAACAAGAACCAAAAGCTCAAGGGTCTTGTTTTGGAGGGGTCCTGCGGGGGTGAAGAGAAACCCCGAACAGAAAAAAACTAAAAACCCTGACAAACACCCCTCAAGCAAATTGTTTGAAGGATTCCAGGGGGGGCGGGCTGGAGAACCCCCGATAAAAACACGACAAAAAACACACACACACACACACACACACACACACACACACAACAAAACAAATATATATATATGCTTCTCTCACCTGTTTTTGTGCACTCCGCCAGGGAGCTTGTCAGGCCAGGACCTCTGGGGGCTACTCAGGGGTCAACCCAGGAGTTGGGAGAGGTCCCGTCCCTTCAGCGGCCTCCAAGGGCCCCCCAACCCGCCTGGCACAGCCGTGGCGCTTAAGCACCCGCGCTGCGTCCCAGACGCGCTGGGCCCTTGCCCCGCCGGGAGGTTAAACGTCACCAACCCCTGAACCCCCTAGCTCTCGTCCTGGCAAAAACTCGCGCGGAGGCAGGCACGGCCACGCGCGAGACGGTAGCAATGCTGCCCCCTGTCTGTGGGTGGGCCAACACAGCTACGGAAGATGGATGAAACTCACGTTATCCATCAACGGCGTCGCGCACGCTCAGGTGGACTCCGCATAGGTTTCCTTGGAAGGTTCATATATGCTTCTCTCACCTGTTTTTGTGCACTCCGCCAGGGAGCTTGTCAGGCCAGGACCTCTGGGGGCTACTCAGGGGTCAACCCAGGAGTTGGGAGAGGTCCCGTCCCTTCAGCGGCCTCCAAGGGCCTCCCAACCCGCCTGGCACAGCCGTGGCGCTTAAGCACCCGCGCTGCGTCCCAGACGCGCTGGGCCCTTGCCCCGCCGGGAGGTTAAACGTCACCAACCCCTGAACCCCCTAGCTCTCTCCACGGTCCCTACCCTGGCAACAGCCGCTCCCTCTTGCTCTTACTTATGCCCTCCACCTTGTTGTAATGAAATGAGGGAAGAAAGGTGGAGGATGGGCGGGACAAACAGACAGGCAGTTCAAAGCAAGAACAGTCCATCTCGCCTCTGCTTGCAGGCGCGCGCGAGCAGGTTGCAGCGCCTCCGCTGCGTGGGCGAGAGATTTAATTGAGTGGCTTCGGCGACGGCATCATGGACATAAAAGCGGGCCGTGCACGCCGATGCCATCTGCCTCGGAGCAGCGTCTGCTCATGGAGCTGTGGCTGCGGAAGTCGGCGGAGGCGCCTCCCGACGCCAGCTGTAAAGAGTGAGCTTGGCATCTTGCAGCTCCAGCAGCTCACGTATGGGCCGAGAGTGCTCATGAAACTGCTTGGCTCCATCTCGAGGCAACAGTCTTGTCCGTGCGCCTGAGCCTTTGCTTTGGCAAGGAGGGCGACCGCTACACCGCTCCGCACGAGCACGAACTGACGGGCACCAGTCTGATGCTGGCTCTTGGTGTTGCGCAGCTGCAGCACGGTCATTTGGCGGACTGGATACAGCTGTACATCAGACCACACGAGCGAGGTCATCTCACCCGTTTGGAGGAAAGCGTCGTAGCCTGCTGCCAGCACCGCCGCAGCGCCACGCTGGCCCACGGCCGCCAATGCACCTGCGAACGCTGTTGTAGGACTGATCGGCAGCGCTCGCGCAGCTGGCTCCAGGCGCTGCCGTTAGGCCAGCGCCAGCTGTCCGCAGGTGCCCTCGCACGGGCGGGAAAGAGTGCCTGATGCCTGCAATTGCATTATTAGCTTCAACTAAAGATCCTCCGCTCAGCCAACGGCTCTCGATGAAGGCGACCACGCCAGCGTCGACCTGAGCGGGCGTCTGCGGCTGGCGGTGCTCCTGAATCCAGAAATCAACGACCTCCCCGACCGCCGCACGGTACCGCCGCAGGGTGAGCGGCGTGACCATCGCCTCCCTCAGCGGCTGGGTCCTCGCTGCAGCTCGTCGCGCCATCGCCTGGGCCGTGACCCGGCTTTCCTTTGCTGCTGCTTGCGCTGCACGCTTGCCAGGGGCGGCTCTCCTGGCTCTCGCCGGCGGCAGCACTGGCAGCGTGGCAGCGGCGGCCATAGCTCCAGCGGGGCGGCGTGTCGGCGGGCATGTCGACGGTGTCGCAGTACTTGTACAGCGGGTACCCGGCCGTCGCGAGGAGCAGGGAGTTGAGCTGCCGGAGCGCGGGCTGCAAAGTCCTCACGCTCGATCTGCCCTTGGTGCTGACTGCCGTGAACGGTTGGGCATCCAGAATGTGCAGGTAGCGGCAGCGGTGGTTCTCAACTGCTCGGCACCTCCAGCGCGCTCCATCCACCGCAGCCTCCAGCACCAGCGCCGAGATGTGCCCGGGCCGCTGCCAGCTCAAGCCTGGCTGCTGGAAATCGGGGACCACGTTCCAGCTCGCCTCAGGCACGGGCAGCCGGCCCTGCTGACGCCTCGCGTCCCAGATGAGGCTGCCGTCCCCGTCGTTGTCGACCTGGTAGCGGTAGCTGTCGGCAGCCCAGCGCTCCGCGGCCAGCACCGAGGCGCGGTCGGGGCCCACGGGCCGGAACGGCGGGTGGCGTCCCGGGATCGGCCTCGTGAAACACGGGAGGTCCGCCTCTGGGTCCAGCGTCGACCAGCCCTCCAAGACCGAGGCATTCAGTGGGAGCCTCTCCACCACAAGCAAGACCTTGAAGTACGCGGCCTCACCCACACCCTTGGTCTCGACGGTGGCGTCGGACGCCGAGAACGCCGTGACGGGCCACGAGCACCAGTACAGGCGCGGCCGCTTGATGTGAGCGTGACACCTGGGACCGAGGAACACGGGCGTGACTCCCAGCGCCCTGGTGATCTCCGCCCTCGACTCCAGGGTCATGCTGGACACATTCTCGACGAACACCATGGTGCGCTTAGGACAGGCAACCTCCGCTGCCTGGATCAGCTCGGGGACCGGGAAGAAGAGCTTCGGCCTCGACCCCTCTAGGTCGGTCCCCACGACATTGATGCTTGCAAGATCTCGGCTCGGGCTTCCCGCGCACAAGACGACCCGGTCGGCGTCCCGCGCATAACCCTTCAGCATCTCCGTGAACCGCACCGTGTCGACGGCCTCGATGAGGCCAAGCTCGATCACGCCCGCCCAGCGGCGACTCACCAGTCGCCGGGCAGCGGGCTCAACCTCGCAGCTGACGGGGGCGATCACGTCGTTCGGGAGTCTGGAGGCCTCCACCGCGGCCCCAGCAGCGCCTGCGTAGAGCTCGATGAGAGCTATGCGAGGGGGCCACCGCGCACCACGCACAGGAGCCGCAACTGCACCAGGCCGCAAAGTCACTGCTGAAGCTCCCCCCCTCGCGCAGGCAACGCCCCGCGCCGAGAGCCCAGCCGTGTGGCAGATGCCCCCAGCGCGCTCACTGGCATCGGTCGCAATGACACAAGTGTCGATCCTTGCGCGCAGGTCGGTGTATGCCAGCGGCAGCGCCATCGCGGAGTCCGAGAGCTCGTCGCACATGCCAAGGGGAACAGCCTGCGGTCGCGTCCAGCACCCAGCAGCCCCCACGCTGTTGAGGAACCCCACAAAAGGCCTCCTGAACTCCGCTGCCCTGTCGCACCTGCCCAGGACCATGAGCATGCCCTGCGTCGAGAGGCCCTGTCTGCCCACGCCCCACAGGATGAGCGCGAGCAACTGGTGCAGCTTCTCGGTCGTGACTCCAACCTGGCCGACGGCCCCGTCAAACCCCGCGCCCATCTGCTCCAGGACCAGCGCGCGGTGCTTGACCTTGCCGGGGGCGACGCTGGTCCCCGAGCAGCCGTAGGCGGCCCTCTGCTTCTCCGGGGCGCAGCTCACCGCGCCGATGAGCTCCGCGACCATCGCGCTGGGCACCACCTCGCCATGGTCCCAGTCGTCGATGCAGTACTGGACCCACTGCTGCTCGAGCCCCCTCGACTTGAACGGAAGTGGGCGGTCCTTGTGCCACTCGAGATCCGCGGGAAACCCCGCAGCGAGGGGACGAGAGCCGACCCCGAGGCGCCTGTGGCAGTGCTGAAACACCGAGTCCGCGTTGATCCAGCCCAACGGGAAGACGAGCAGCGCGAGGTGTGTCTTCCCTGGACCCGGCACACCGATGAGCTCGCTCGGGATCGCCTCCGCGAGGGCCACGCATGGCTGCCAAGCCTCGGGCAGCTCGCAGCCGTAGAAAGCGGAGGCCAGGTCATCTGAGGACCCGAGCAGCATGTGGCCCTCTGGGAGCGGGACGGCGACCCACGAGGGCGATGCACTTAGGGTCCCAATGTCGTCCCTCATGATGCGATGGTAGCTGTCGGCCGGGACCATGTTGATGATCAGGCGCTGGACGCACGCCTGGCCGGGTGACCGCGTGCCGCCCTTGGCGTCCCCGAACGCCTCAGCGAGCACCCTGCGGCCCCCGACCTTGAAGATGCGGTCGTCGGCGATCGGCGCAGCCAGCCCCAGCTCGACGAGCTTGGTCCAGATGCGGTACCACTCCTGCTTGGACGTGACCTGGATCGCCGCCCGCGGGACCTCGGCAGGCGACTCCTCCCGAGGGAGCAAAGCCAGCGTGGGGCCGGCAAGCCAGGCGCCCGCCTGAGCGTCCGCGAGGTCGACCGCCTTGACCGATGCGGGGGCGCCCTGCGCGGGGAGGCCTGGCATGTTGCCTGCAAGCGAGAGCGGCGGGGCGCGGGACGTCACCTCGCCCCCGTGGGAGTCGGTCTTCGACGCGATGACCTGGTCCCAGTCCGGGAGCTCGAACGCTGCGGCAGCATCCTGAACGAAGTTCACACACACCTCCTGCACAATGCCGAGCGCACTGATCTGACCTGCCGCGGGCCGCCTCGCGGCGACGGTTGGACAACGCATGTGCCCCATGTACGGGTAGTTCAGGCCGAAGTCCACGAGCAGGGCCCACCCCTGCGCCGTGGCGGCGTCCACCTCGCAGGTCTCCGGCAACTGCTGGTGCAAGTGCCAGGCGGCACGGTGCCTCTCGAAGAGTGGGGCGTCGGGCAACGGTAACGGCGACACCTCGCGCAGCCGCGCGAAGCTGGCCGTGGGGTCTGGCGAAGTGCACATCTCACAAACATACCGCCCGATCGCCCCTGGCGAACCGTGCACCGCCTCGTGGACCGCGAGGGCGAGCCTGAACTTGGAGCTGACACCTGTGCCCACCTCGGCTGGCATCTGGCGCCACCGCCGAGCCCGCGAGCTGCCGCGCAGCTGCCGCTCAGGCGGGCGGAGGGCAGGCGGGGGCGAGCGCGAGGCCGCGGCCTCCGCAGCGTCAGCCCTCACGCCCGAACCCGGGCTGTCCTGCGGGCAGTGCTCGCGCCGCGGCTCCTCCCCGTCTTGCCTTTGCCGCGGCTCTTGGCAGCCGGCGGCCTCCCAATGTGCGCCTTCCACGCCGCCTGGGCCTCGCCCTCGCGCCTCGGGTGGGCCGCCTTGTGCTGCGCGAAGCTCCGGCCTGCAGCCGCGTCCGCTGGTGGCACGCGGGCGGCGGCTGCTGCGTCGAGGTCCCCCTCGGAGTCGCTCAGGAGCTGGACCGACCGCGTGGGACTGCAGCTGGTCCTCCGCGCTGCTGGCGGCTTCTTCCCGGCGCGGAGAGCTGCTGGACCGTCGCCTGGGTCTCGTCCGGCAAGGATCCTCATCGCCTCGGGCGATCCTGAGTCTGGCGTCCCGGGAGCAGGGGGCGGGCGGCGCGCCTCCGCGCGCCCATGGCCTGCAGGTGCCGTCCCCCCCAGCAACGGAGACGGCTCCCGGCCAGGCCCCCAGCCCGGCCTGCGGTCTGCAAGTCGCTGGTGGAGTTCGGCGACCTTCAGCTCCCGGGCCTCGACCTTCTCGGCAGCGTTCTCCTCGTCCAGAGAGGTGCCTGACGGAAGCTGTTCCTGCGCGACCAGCGTGAGCCATCGTGCCGATTGCCAGTTTCCGTCGCGGATGGCCATCGACCGCGCCTTGAACTCCAGCACGACCAGATCCGCCGTCTTGATGACCTCCCCGCGCAGGATGCCGTCGAGCGCCAGCCCCGGCGGGCGGAGGACCCGCCCCTCGACTGACCCCAGCGTCTGCGGCGGGTGAGCATCGAAGAACACCGTGTTCAGGAACTGTGCGACACACGGGGCCCGCAGGTCGGCCTCGCCTGCAGACAACTGCTGAGTGAACTGGCTGCGCAGGTGGCCAAGCCCACTCACGAGGAGAGCGTCGGGCCGCTGTCAAGCAATCCAGCCGAACAAGTCGCGCTTGCTGCTCGCGCCCTGGTAGCGGTCGCGGCCCCCAAGGCGCCCTGTGTCGCTCTCCGCGCCGTCCTCCACGTCGTCGTCGTCGCGGTCCAGGAGCGCCGCGGTCACGGCCGATGCTGGCCTGCTCCTCCTCCCCGAGGCGCCAGTGCGCGCTGGGGCAGCAGCGGCGGCTCGGCCAGCAACATCCTGTGCCAGGCGCTCGCCTACGGCTCCTGCCGGGCGCGCAGCGTTCTTGGGCGTGCCCTGCCTCGGCACACCACGAGCTGCCCTGCCCTCCAGCCGCGCCAGCCGCGCCTCGAGCTCGGGGTCCTCGGCGGTCTCCTCGAGCCCGGCGATCTCCTGGTCGAGTGGGCTCGCCTCTCCTGGACCGCCCGGGGTCTGGGTGCCCTCCACCTCGCGGGCGCACTTGTGCGGAGGCCCGCGAGGCTCCTCCTCGACTTTGTTGCTCCCATCCCCGAGCGGCCAGCCGCCGACCTCTCCAGGCAGTGGCTCGGCCGAGGGCGCGTCGGTCCGCACAGGCGCCCCAGGATTCGCTGCTGGGCAGATGAGCTTCGCCCGCTCGCGGGCCACGCCGCGGGGGTCCACTACCTGCCACACGACCAAGTGCTCGACCACAGCGCCAGCTGGAGCGACCGTCCCGCACTTGTTGGCGCTGCACCTGCAGAGGTGGAAGACCGTGGCCGCGGGGCGTGCGCCCCGCTGCCCGCAGGTGGCCGCCTACCATGAGATGTACGGGTCCCTGGCGCCCACCTGCCGGGCCTTGATGAATCTGCCGAAAGTGTCCGCCTGGTAGGCGACCTCGACCTCGAGCATCTCGACGCCCTGCGGCGCCCCTGCGTCGTCCTAGACCCGCGCCAGGACCCGTGCACCAGCCCTCGGCGGCAGCCCCGCCACCAGCTCGTCGTTCAGCGCCGCGTCGAGCCAGGCTCCTCTCGGGAAGGGCCACCCGCCGGCAGCTGGGGCTGCCCGGTCCATCGGGCTCCTCGCCAGCAACAAAGCGGGAGAGGGGCGACCCGCGCCCGGGATCCTCGTCTCCCAGCCAGGTCCTCGCTCCCCTCACCCCACCAAGGCTGCCAGCGAGGCTGATCAGAATCAGTCGTTTGAGCGTGGCCCTGCAAGTGGCCGCGCGCGGCGCGGCAGTCTTTCAGTAGACAGAGTGGCTCGGCAGCGGCCACAGACGGGCGGCACCGCCCGGTGACTCCGCTGCCTGTCGCAAGCCAACACAGCTACGGAAGATGGATGAAACTCACGTTATCCATCAACGGCGTCGCGCACGCTCAGGTGGACTCCGCATAGGTTTCCTTGGAAGGTTCATATATATATATATATATGAATTAGTATAATATATTATATTATATATATGTATATATTATATATATATATATATGGAGGAAAGAAAAAAAAAAAAAACAAAAAAAAAAAAAAAAAAAAAAAAAAAAAACTGTTCATATGATATTCATATGGATTTTGGGGGGGGGCCTGTGGGGGGCCAGGGGAACCTCCGAAAAGACCCCATATTATATACATATATATGTATATACATATATACTATATATATATAATATATATATATATATATATATATATATATAATATATAAAAAAAAAAAAAAAAAAAAAAAAAAAAAAAAAAAAAAAAAAAAAAAAAAAAAAAAAAAAAAAAAAAAAAAAAAAAAAAAAAAAAAAAAAAAAAAAAAAAAAAAAAAAAAAAAAAAACGTTCCTCAAGGCGAATTTGTTTTTGGAGGGGGGGGCTGCGGGGCCGGAGAAAACCCCTCCGAAAAAAATACAAACACCCGACAACAAAAACTCAAGGGGGTGTGGGGGGGGGGAGTTCCTGGGGGATCCGGAAGGCGAAAAAAACCCAGAAAGAACACACACATAATAAAAAACGAAACGAATTCGAAACGAGGCGTCGACGGGGCGGCGACGGCGAAAACATAGCCACCAGACCAACACACAGGCCCAGACGACGGGCGGCGACGGGGCGGCGACGGCGACAACATAACCGCCAGACAACCATACAGGCCCAAACGACGGGCGGCGACGAGGCGGCGACGCGGCGGCGACGGCGACAACATAGCCGCAAGAGTACCACACAGGCCCAGTTCCTTAAGAAGCCGTAGGTGCAAGAACAGTCCAGGTAAGAACAAAAAGAAAACCTCCTGAGGGGGGCGGAAGGAACCCAGAATAAAAACCCGCATTATGAACAGAAAACACAATACTATACTTGTTTGTTTGGTGGGTTCCTGGGGCGGGCAGGGGAACACCTGACAAAAAAAAAAAAAAAAAAAAACGAAAAAAACATAAAGAAGGCGATTGATGATATATCCTAGGGAAAGCACCGGGGATATAAAAACAACGCTGACACAAAAGAAAGAGAAAACAATGATTCGATTCTCCTTTCTGAGAAACATCTAAACTCGACCCTCCACCCACCCCACCCCCCAGACTTAACAGTACCCCTTCGCGTATTGTTTTTTTGTTTATCTTGCACCCTGGTCCATCCAAAATGCGAAATCGGATTATCCCAGCTAGAGCGGTATCGCCCCCCCGTTTCATCCTCTGAAAAGAACACTGTGCGCGCGAACTCGCTTATCCAAAAACATCATTATTCATGAACCCTCTGCAACAAAAGGAGGGCGAAGTGCACGCGCGCGCGTCGTCGCACGTGCATGCCAAATCCTCCGCAAACCTTCGGTGTGGCGAGGATTTCGAATTCGAGCGCCCAGAAAACATATAGAACACATAACACCGCAACAAGACGATTATATCATAATGCGTTTGAAGTTGCAACATGAACTGCGCCAGCGCTCTTGCAGGTTTTAATTTGAACGTATAATTTAAAACGAAACAAAAACTGTATTGCTTGTTTACAGTATATATATGTATATTAAAGAATGTGAACCAAAAACATGCGAACGCGCGCCCCTCGCTCGCGCATGTCGAAATCATTCGAACGCCCTTGTGCGCGTGCTGTCGCAAGAACCGGTGCCAAACAAAAAAAAAAAAAAAAAAAAAAACGGAACGAAAGGCACACACGCGCGTCGTCGCGCGCGCATGCCGGAATCCTTCAAAATCCCGAAGTTGTCGTGGGGATTTCAAAACCGATCGTCCCGAAAACATAGGAATGAAAAACTGATGATGGAACATACGCTTAAAAGGGGGAAAAAATGCGCTCGCGGTCTGGCGAGTTCCCACAAATATAACAAGTGCCTCAAGAGGACAGCAGCCCGCCTCGTGGTTCCGGGCAGGCAGCGCGGTCCGGCGGAAGGGGGCGAAGAGGGGAGAAGCAGGCAGACGACGACGAACGCCCAGGCGGGAGGCCAGGGCCGACGGGGCGGGCGGGCAGGCAGAAAACGGGCTAGGCGGAAACAGCAGGCAGGAAGCAGGAGGAAAGGAAAGGGAGGGAAGCAACGAGCAGAAGCGGAGGGAAAGCAGGGGGGAGGAAGAGGAGGAGGAGGAGGAGCAGCAGCAGCAGCAGCACGCGGGCCATCTGTGTCAAATGACACCACGCGGGCCGCTTTCTCGCGCCGACCGCGTGCGCACACGTCGAGTTCCTTCCAAAACCTTCACCACCGACGCGGGGACGCCGTCATCGTCGCCGGCGTGGTGAGCATCGGCGCCGTCACTGGTGGCCGTGCCGTCGTCGTTGTCGTCATCGTCACCAGCATCGCTGCTACGGTAGAGGGAAACAATTACTGAACACTGCCCCGCCCCCCCAACCTCACTGTTGACACGCGCGGGGGAGACTGCGGTCGAAGTGCATCTCATCAGACCCACCGCCAACTTTGAACATTGGGGGGAGGGGGAGCCGTTGACAGATGAATGTGGTATGACTGTTCGCTAATTTGTTCCGAGGCCTGTATCATCATCGCGTCTACCATTATCGACGTTGCCATACTGCCGCGCCCGCCCAAGTCGCCGACTCGCACCGACTTGCCCGCTGGGGAGTACCCAGCGGGCAGCGCCACCGCGGCCGCGTCGGTCGCGCCAAACTAGCTCGCCAGCCAGCGCCGAGCAGTCATCGCAATCGCCATCGCATGGGTTTTGCAAACAATATTGCTGGTAAGTGGGTGGGATGGCTGCGCGGGCAGTGGAGCTGACAACTTCAAGGTCGGCAGGGGGGATACAAACCATCGACCATCACCCCAAAAAAAACGCCCCACACACACGCACACACACACACACGCACACACACGGACACACACACACACACACACACACGCACACAGACGCGCGCGCGCGCTCACACACACACACACACAGCAAAAGAAACAACAAAAAACAACTACAAGCCCCCCAATAGAAAAACCTCAAGGGGGCGTCCCAGGAGGGGTCTGGGAATTGCCGCGCCGTGCTGGTTGGGGCTACTCGCAGATATGATCTGAACTTATGGGGCAGAGGTAGTGGGCAGCGTAGGTGCCTTTTGAAACATTCTCGAACCCTCTAGAGCCGTCTGGGACTCTCCTGGGGGAAGTCCTGTAAGACCATATTGAGCGCATATGTGGGAGGCCTCTCGGGCGGTTTCTTGAACGACAAAAGGAAGAGGAGAGAGGGAGGGAGCACGAAGAGGGGATGAGAGGTGTCAGGAAGAACGACGAGGACGACACGGAGGAGGAGGAGGAAGGAGGAAGGAGTGAGAGGACAAACGACGGAGGCAGGAGGGAGAAGTGAAAAGGAGAGGGGGAAGGGGACCCCAAAGAGCCCCTGGAACGCCCTGGAACCGAACACTCCCCGTCATTTAACACACACACACACACACGCTCGCGCGCGAACACACGAACACACATATATACACACACATACATACATACACGCACTCACACACACACACAAACACACACACACACACGCACACGCACACACACACACACACACACACACACAGACACACACACACACACACGCACACGCACGCACGCACGCACGCACGCACGCACGTACACACATACACACACCACATGTTGGCGGTCGCGGCCCCGCGCGCAGCGTCGAAGCGAAGAAAGTCAAGCAACGCGGGGCAGCACACACACGCGCGCGTACACACACACACACACACACACACACACACACACACACACACACACGCTGCACACACCGCGCACGCACACACACACACACAAACACACACACACGCACACGCACACACACACACACACACATACACACACGCACAGCACACACAGACAAAAACGACAACAACAACAACAACAACAACGACCACAACAACAACAATCACTTTACCCGAACGCTCAGTGTTCTCACCAGTGCCAGGGTTTTCATGCGACGCCAGCCAATACCCCCACTTTGTGGGGGGGCAGTGCAAGCTCTACCAAATATCCACACGACTCTTCGCCACCACCCACACCCAGCTTCCCGCCCTATGACGTTCGGACACTTCACTTCGTGGCCTGCGGACGACCGTGGCTACTACACTGGCGTGGAGTACACACCCACAGAAGTTGTTAAGCCTACGTTCGTACACCCACAGAAGTTGTTAAGCCTTGTTAACCCACAGAAGTTGTTAAGCCTTCCACAGAACATCTGTTGCATATGATGCATATGGTACATGATACACATGATACACATGATACGTACTCACAAGATAGTTGATCACATCTTTAGGGCAAATTCCTGAGGGATGTGGGAATACACAAGAGAGAGAGGATATGGTTGTCCCGATGGTTGTCTCGATGGTTGTCCCGATGGTTGTCCTGATGGTTGTGGTTGTCCCGATCGTTGTCCCGATGATTGTCCCGATGGTTGTCCTGATGGTTGTGCTTGTCCCGATCGTTGTCCCGATGACTGTCCCGATGATTGTCCCGATGGTTGTCCGGATGGTTGTTCCGATGGTTGTCCCGATGGTTGTCCCGATGGTTGTGAGCGATGCCGGATCCTCACGCCCCCCGCCGGAGGAGGAGGAGGAGGAGGAGCAGGACAAGCAGGAAAGGACGCTGGCCTATACAGTCCTCCACAGCTTGGGCAGTGTTCAATGCTCCCTTGTCGCCCCACTCCGTGCTGAGCCACTTCTGGCATACCCTGGCGTCAGCAGATACAGATAAATGTCCCAGGAGCCACTGCTTCAACACGGCCCCGTCAGTAGTCCCCTCGGGCATGTCTTTGCGAATACGTTCTCCATACCAGGTCTCCAGATGGCCAGCGTTCTGCACTTTGACAAGCGTCTCTTTGGAAGAATACTGCAGTAGCCACATCTTTGCGACCTGATCTGTCACATACAGTGGTGGATCCAACTGTCGGAGCGCCCCGCATAATTTGAAAGCTGTATTATACTCGATGCCCAGGTGCTAAAATTCTTAAGAAGCCCAATGGTTTTTGGAGATTTCGGCGTGCGCGCGCGAAGAAAAAACGAATGTGTCCCGCATGGTATTATTTGACAGGGATGATGGCCCTGGCAGGTGCGCAACCGTTGTCGCAGAAGTTCGAAAAAGTTGCTCGCAAAAGCCCGTTTGACAGAAATGTTTAAAAAGTGTTGGGTTTCCTACGAATCCGCAAGAGCGCGCGGGATGAGATTTTGACATTTTTTTGTTGAAAAACCATTGGTTTTTTGATGTTTTTATGTTAAAATCGCTGCGAACACTAAGGTTTTGGAAGGATTTCGTCTTGCGCGCGCGAATGTCCACTTTACCTTATTTTTTGCAAGGGATTCTTGAAATTTGATTATATTAGAACAAGAAATGTCATTTTCTATTGTTTTTTGCAAGGGAAAGCGGATTACAACAAAACAACCGGATCCTGTACACACCCTCTTTTCTGAGGCTTCCTCACGAAAATGATGAAAATGTAGCTGCGGCCTAGGCGGCGCAGGGGGGGCGCGCACCAGGGGGCCCAACAATAATTATTCTTTAGAATAAATAATGTTCAACAACAACAACAACAACCACAACCACAACGGCAACAACAACAACAACAACAACAACAACAACAACAACAACAAGGACAATAACAACAAGAACAACAACGACAACAACAACAACGACGACAACAGCAGCAACAAAACTGCTCCCTCCGCCTGCGTCCATGCCTCGCCCCTCCCCCTCCCGACACAGGACGGGGGGGAGGAAGGGGGAGACACCTGCGGCAAGTTGGGCTCGATCTGCTGCGGCAGGCACTCCGACCTGCGCCCCCGGGGTGGAGGGGCGAGGCGCGCGCGCGCACGCACGCTCCTCCTCGTCCTCCTCGTCCTCCTCCTCCTCCTCCTCCTCCTCCTCCTCCTCCTCCTCCTCCTCCTCCTCCTCCTCCTCCTCCTCCTCCTCCTCCTCCTCCTCCTCCTCCTCCTCCTCCTCCCCCTGACAGGCGAGCCTCGGGCAGCGCGGGCAAGGAGCCCAGAAATCGAGAGGCCTCGCCTCTCGTCGTCGTCATCACCGCCATCGTCATCGCGTGATCAGCACAGCCACACCCGCAAACACCAGCATCGTCGTACTCATCGTCATCACCGTCGCCATCACCGTCGTCATCGATGTCAGAAGCATCACCGTTAACCCCCCCTGTCAGCCGTCACCGCGGTCGTAATATGCTTGGTATCGTTGTCGGCGTCGTGAGCATGACGATCATGGGAATACTCAATGTCATGATACTCATCCTCCTCACCACCATAATCATCATCATAGCTACGTCGCCATCGTTACCATCGTAGCCACTATCGACATCCCTCCTCACCCGCATAGTTCTCCTCTTATCCTCAACTCCATCCTTCTTCTCATCCTCATCCGCATCCTCCAATTGGCCCCATGCGCCCCTTCCTTCCCTATCTCATCCCGTCCCTCCTCCGCACCCTTCTCCCTCTTCATCAACCTTCTGATCCGCCCCCCCCCCCAATGACCCCTAGTCTAAAACGTAGGTTCTCTATCCAGCACCATCACCATAAGCGATCACTGCCATCCTCCCATGGGACATGACATCCTACGGCTGGGCCGGGGCCCCGACAACGAGAGGGCAGCGGCCGCACTCGCCCCCAGCTCCCTGCAGTGGCCCCACCTCCCCAGAGCCCCGCTGCAAGCCCGGGGGCTGTGCTGCGCGCCGGACAGCGGAGGGCGGCCGACCCGGGTGGTTTCTCGGGAGCGGCCGAGAGGGGGGTGTCCAAGAGGGGGGGGGTGCAAATCATGACCGGCGGCGCGTGCGCGGCCCAGCGGGGGGGCCAGGGACGCAATGAAATGGGAGAAGGGCGCCACGAAACCTGGGGAACTATCATGGCCCGCGCCATGATATCCCCCCCCCCCTAAGTCATCACCCCCCTCTGACTGACTACCTACCAGACCACCCCAACCCAACCCGAAGACCCGAATTTCGGGTTGGGGGGGGGGTAAGGGCTCCACACGTGTTCTTTCGATGTTTCCCGACCCCCCCACTAGAAATCGAGGGTAAATCTGAGCCTTCGGGTTGGGTTGGGGTGGTTTGGTGGGTGGTGACCCTCTTTGCCGCCCTCGAGTCTCCGGCGGCCGTCGGCGGTCCGCCGGTGGCCCTGGCTGCGCCCGGGCCCTCGGCAGCCCTGGGCCTCGGCCGCTCGGGGCCCTCGGCTGCCCCTGTCCCTGTCGGGCTCTCGGGCGCTCGGCCGCCGGACTTGGCTGCTGCTGCCGAGCTGTCCGTCGGTGGTCCGTCGGTGGCTCCTCGGCCGTCGCTCGCCGGCAGGCCTCAAAATGATTCACCAGTGTCCTCAAATCAGCCTCCTTGAGAGACACTTCCCAAAGACTACAAATATAATCACAAAATGTCATCAGTATCTCCGCTGCACACCTCACAGGAGATTCTGCCGTGGGTGACTCCATCTGAGGCTCCTAGGGCATCACAGGCCTCAGAGTGCAGTGAGCTGCTCGGCCCTGTGAGAGGGAGCTGCTGGATCTCCGCCCAACGCCAGCCAGGTTTAGTCGGCGGTGGACAAACCTCCCTTTAGTAAGCCTCCCCTTAGTGAAAACGGCCTGGGACCGAAACCGACGGACCTGGACCCGCAAAAATGACGGCCGCGACGCCCTCTCGCGAGCCGAAAACGACCAAATCCTTAATCGACGTGTCAGGGTAGGAGGTCCATCCACCTCCGATTTAGGGGGGCACTGCCGAACCCTACCCCTGCCCCCTCAGAAGCCGTGGGGGGTAAGGGTAGGGCTCGAATGTGGCCCCCCAAGGTTGCCCGCCGGCTGCTCTGGTCTCGGGGATCTTCTGACCCGGGTCAATCCAGACCCGGGTCAGCAGGAAACCAAAAAACTGCAATGCAGGAACAAACAAAAAAAATACTGCAACGCAGGTCTTCGCAAATCCGGGTCAGCCAATATGCGCGGCCGCCTCGCGGCCACGAGCGGCTCGCTAACCGTCAGCCAGAGGGGCCTTCGCAGGATCCTGCAGGATCCGGTGTCATGGCTGACCCCCGTTTGCACTGACCCCCGTGTCAAGGCTCCCGATGGTCGCGGGGGACACCAAGGCCGGGGCCACGAGAGCGCGTTGCTTGTCAGCACGCCGCCTGGCCCCAGCTCGTCCGCGCGCGCGCCTTGGGCCCTGCTCGCAGACGGCCTGGCCCCCCGCGCTGCTAGACAGCCGGCATCGTGACTTTTGTCGCCGCATGGGCCCCAGTGGTCCGCGTGTTCTTGAAGCCGGATCCGGCTCGAAAGACGGATCTGGCTTAAGAGAACTGCGTGTCTTATTAAGCTGGATCCGGCTTCAGAGGCACGCGGCTCTCTCACCACTGCCCCGGACCGACGGACCACCGAAGACAACCGAACACAACCAGAATCAGCCAGGGAAGGGGCGGCCAGAATGTACTGCGCGATCATGGGGCAAGAAGCCGAGCGCAGAAGAAGCTGTCAGTCCTTGACATTCATGACTAGGTCGCACCATAAGAAGACGGCAGGGCTAGAACGAAAAAAAAAACTGTCTGATTGACCACCGTGGGTGCACACAGACTCCTCATCTGCATCCCCCTCCTCCTTCTCGTCCTCCTCCTCCTCGTCATCCCCCTCCCCTCCATTCTTCTCATCCGCCTCCCCCAACTCCAACGTATCCTCCTCCTCCACCTCTTCTTCCTCTTCCTCTTCCTCCTTCTCTCACACCTCCTTCTCCTCACCATCATCACCATCCCCCTTTTCTTCATCATTCCAGCGTCTCATCGTAACCCTCCTCCTCGTACTTGTGTTCGTCCTCCTCGTCCCGTCAGCATTGTTCGCTCCACAGCGCAATGGCATCCAAAGCCGAACCATCCGCCAGATGTCAAGTCCAATCAGCGTGGCGAAGAGAAAACAAGATACAACTTCAAAAAAAGGGAAACGGTACCATCAAACTACCCTCTACAGCACCACCCTCACCCTAAAACAAAGAAAACAAAACAAGCAAACAACCAGTACTACCACTACCACAACTGCTGTTGCTACTGCTGCCAACCACAGTGCTACCAACATTATGTATACACACATCTGTGTATATACACCTATATATATATATCAAAGAAACGAAATGTGTCACTACTGCTATGATGTATCACCGTGCCTCTGGCGCAGATTCAGTGGAGTTCCCTCCGGTCCTCAAAAAGCCCTCAACATTGAAAGTTGTGCTCAATGAGGGCCCGAGGCCCACAAGCCCCGAGAAGAGAGACCCCAAGAGAACCCGAGACGAAGGCCCCGAACGGAACCGGGGAGGAGAAAATCGAGGAGGCCTCGGGAGCAACCATCCTTCAAGTTGGTTTCCAACGTGGGTCTGTTACTATAGAAAAGGGTCCTGAAACAAACGTTGAAACACATATTCTGCCTATCTGTGCATCTGCGGTCTGGCAAATCGGGGCGGCATCAACGCGACGCCAAGGGGCGTCGTGGACTCGAGCCTGTGGCAAGGCAGCACGAGACGCACGATTACCCAGAAGGCTGTCTTGAAGACTTCAAGACAGCCCCCGAGACCGCTTGCGGACCCCCAAGACGCCCCCGAGAGGACCCAGGTCGCCGAGAAGCCCCAAGGAAGCGCGAAGAGGCCTCCGAGGGGCCCTCGAGCGGCTCCCAGGGAATCCCCAAGGCGGCCTCCCAGAGAGCCCTGGACCACGACCAACGAGCACGGTGGCGGGCGAGCCGAAGGCCACCACCATCATACGCCAGCCCGCTCGGGAGCGCCAGCTTGGTGTGGGCCTCGTCTCCTCTGTTATGTTTCTTGTCTCCGCAGTCCTGTCTCCTCTCGACTGTCTACAGTCGGGGCGTTGACCTAAGGAACCCTAAATAAGGAACAAGGCCCCTATTTTCCATAAGTTGAACTTCGATTTCGTATCGAAAACCTAAGGAAAACCCAAGGCAAGCTGCGAAACAATTGAGGAACACGGAGCCCCTCCCCAACGAAAAGGGTTCCTTCTTCAGGGCCCCGACTGTACTACTTACGGGGCCAGCTGTGCTAAGTAGGTTGCCCGAAGATTTCCAAGGGGACGCCACAAGACAGCCAAAGAGGGCCCAGCATGCCCCGCCATGCCACTAGGAGTCTCCAGGGTGGCCCACAGAGGGCCCAAATGCTGCACAAGATGACCACAAGTGGTGGCCCGCGGAGGCCCCCGCACGCCCCGAGGAGGCTCCCGAGTGGCCCGACGGAGCCCCAAGAACTCCCCAATTAACAGGCGAAGAACGGTATAAAATAAACTTTTTCTCGCTGTCGGGGGCGCCTGTCCCTGGGCGGCTGGAAAGTTTATACCCCTACGGTGCCACCGTAAGGGCATAAACTTTCCAGCCGCCCAGGGACAGGCGCCCCCGACAGCGAGAGAAAGTTTATTTTACACGCCGGTCGGAAGAAGTGGGTAGAAACATGAAGTAGGAAGGCGGACAAAGTAGATTGGGTTCAGGCCCTCCTACAGAATAACAAACCATAACAAACTCAGATCGGTTCTTGAAGTAGGAAGGCGCTTGAAGTAGATTGGGATCTGGGGTTCCAAAAATACCTACTTTCAACGACCGTGGGGTCGTCCCCCGATCTTCCCAGGGTGGCTCCGCATGGGGGGGCGGCGGTGGCAGAGGTGGGGGGCCGGATGCGAGCCCTGCCCCTGCCCCCCACGATTCCTGGGGGGGAGGGGCAGGGCTCGCATGTGGCCCCCTAAGAGGGCGCAGGGCATCCGCTGCCAGCAGAAAAGAAGCAGACGCACACACGCACAAACGTCATCGGGCCCGCGCGGACTTCTCTCGGGCCGGCGCCGGCCTCCCTGCCCGCGGCCCCCGCGCGGAAGAGGGAGCCCCCGGGAGGCCCAAGAGGAAGACGAATCACCATCCGAGTCCATCCGTCCTCCCTGTACTGATACCGTCGGCTGCGCTGACCTAAGGAACCCTTAAATAAGGAACGGGGCCCCTCCTTTCCATAAGTTAAACGTCGACTTCCCATACAAAAACCTGAGGGGACCCCGAGGCAAACTGTGAAACAGTCAAGGAACACCGAGCCCCTCCCAAACGAAAAGCGTTCCTTCTTCAGGACCCCGAGTGAACCCCACCCTCCCCATCAGAAATCGTGGGGGGTAGGGGTAGGGTTCGCATGTGGCCCCCTGACAAAAAACAAGCGCACGGGCGGGAGCGCAGAGTCCGCAGCAGCGCCATGGCCCCCTGCCGGGTCTTGGCCGCCTGCGCGGCGCGCGGGAGCCAGGGCAGCTCGTCGTGGGAAGCGGGCGGCGACAGAGGGTCTGCGCCTCATCCCTTCTCCTCGTCTCATCGGTCCCCTCCTCCACCATCTTCCTCCTCTTCCATCATCCTCCTCCTCCTCCTCCTCCTCCTCCTCCTCCTCCTCGTGATCATCATCATCAGCATCATCAGCATCAGCATCATCATCATCAGATCATCATCATCATCATCATCATCATCATCATCATCATCATCATCATCATCATCATCATCATCATCATCATCATCATCATCATCATCATCATCATCATCATCATCATCATCATCATCATCATCATCATCATCATCATCATCATCATCATCATCATCATCATCATCATCATCATCATCATCATCATCATCATCATCATCATCATCATCATCATCATCATCATCATCATCATCATCATCATCATCATCATCATCATCATCATCATCATCATCATCATCATCATCATCATCATCATCATCATCATCATCATCATCATCATCATCATCATCATCATCATCATCATCATCATCATCATCATCATCATGGTCGTCGTCATCATCAGCATCATCAGCATCATCATCATCATCATCATCATCATCATCATCATCATCATCACCTTCATGCTTCATCATCAACATCACCAGAGTCATCAGCAGCATCATCCTCATCATCCTCATCATCCTCATAATCGTCATCCTCATCATCGTCATCATCATGGTATCATCATCGTCGTCGTCATCATCATCACCATCACAATCATCATCATCGGCATCCTCATCAGCATCATCATCGTGATCAGCTTCATCATCGTCATCATCATCGTCATCATAGTCGGCATCGTCAGCATCATCATCGTGATAATCGTCATCATCAACCTCACCTACATACTCGCAATAGTCGGCAACCTCATCAGCATGATCGCCAGCTTCTTCATAATCAGCAGCAGCATCATCATCATCATCGTCATCAACAGCATCATCACCATCGTCATCAAAAACATCAACACCAGTAGCATCAGCAGCAAAACCGTCATCATGATCGGCATCAGCAGCATCAGCGGCACCATCGTCATCATCATCATCATCATCATCATCATCAATATCATCATCATCGTCATCATCATCATCATCATCATCATCATCATCATCATCATCATCATCATGGTCGTCGTCGGCATCATAATAATCATCATCACCACCATCATCATCATGGTCGTCGTCATCATCAGCATCATCAGCATCATGATTGCAATCGTCATCATCACCCTCAACTGCATGATCGTCAGCTTCTTCTTGGTCATCATCATCATGGTCGTCGTTGTCAGCATCATCAGCATCATCAGCAGTATGATTGCAATCGTCATAATAACCCTCAACTGCATACCCGCAATACTCGGGAACCTCATCAGCATGATCGTCAGCTTCTTCTTCGTCATCATCATCACCATTATCATATCATCACCACCATCACCATCAGTATCATCATCATCGTCATCATCAGCATCCTCGTCATCATCATCATCATCATCATCATCATCATCATCATCGTCATCATCATCGTCATCATCAGAATCATCAGCATCCGCATCATCACCAGTATCATCAGCATTAGCATCGTCATCATCAGCAGAATCATCATCCTCGTCATCAGCAGCAGTATTAGCCGCATCATCATAAGTATCATAATCATCGTCATCAACCTCAGCATCATGAGCAGCAACAGCAAAATCAAATCATCATCACCATATCATCAGCATCATGATCATCATCAACATTGTCAGCATCGTCATCATCATCATCAGCAGCATCATCATCATCGCCATCACCATCATCATCAACAGAATCATCATCATCAACATCGTCGTCATCAAACACCTAATCAGCAGCAGCATCAGCGGCATCACCGTTATGATGATCAGCATCAGCAGCATCGTGATTGCGATCGTCAGCATCATCAGCAGCAGCAGCATCATCGCCATCACCATCATCATCAGCATCATCATCGGCAGCATCGCCAACATCATCATCATTGTCACCATCACCATCACCATCACCATCACCGTCATCATCATCATCATCAGCATCATCAGCATCATCATCATCCTAATTGTCATCCTCATCGTCATTATCATCACCCTCATAGTCATCATCAGCAGCATCATCAGCAGCATCATCATGCTCATCACCATCTTCATCAACATCACCACCACCACCACCATCATCATCACCACCACCACCATCATCATCATCATCATCATCATCATCATCATCATCATCGTCATCAGCATCGTCATCATCAGCATCATCATCGTCCGCATCATCACCAGTATCATCAGCATCAGCATCGTCATCATCAGCAGAATCATCATCGTCGTCATCAGCAGCAGTATTAACCGCAGCATCATAATTATCATAATCATCGTCATCAACCTCAGCATCATGAGCAGCAACAGCAAAATCATCATCATCATCATCACCATCTCATCAGCATCATGATCATCATCAACATGATCAGCATCAACATAATCATCATCATCATCATCATCATCATCGTCATCACCATCACCATCATCATCAACATAATCATCATCATCATCATCATCATCATCATCAACATCGTCGTCATTTAAAACATCATCAGCAGCAGCAGCGGCATCACAGTTGTCATGATCAGCATAAGCAGCATCATGATTGCAATCGTCATCATCATCATCATCATCATCATCAGCAGCAGCATCATCGCCATCACCATCATCATCAGCATCATCATCGGCATCATCACCAGCATCATCATCATTATCACCATCACCATCACCATCACCATCACCGTCATCAGCATCATCAGCATCATCAGCATCATCATCACCCTCATTGTCATCGTCATCGTCATCATCATCACCCTAATAGTCATCATAAGCAGCATCATCACCAGCAGCATCATCATCATGCTCATCATCATCTTCATCAACATCACCACCACCACCATCATCATCATCACCACCACCACGATCATCCCCACCACCACCACCATCATCATCATCGGCAGCAGCAGCAACATCAGCAGCAGCATCATAAGTAGCGCTTTCCGTGGACGCTGGGAAGACGGGGGGGGTGATTCGACCGGTGGAGTGGGGAGGGGCTCGACCGGGGGACGGGGAGGCCCCGCCCCCCTCCAGGGAGGGGGGAGGGTCGAACCAGGAGGAGGAGGCAAGGGAGGAGGAGGAGGAGGAGGAGGAGGAGGAGGAAAGGGAGGAGGAGGAGGAAGAGGAGGAGGAGGAGGAGGAGGAAAGGGAGGAGGAGGAGGAGGAGGAGGAGGAGGAGGAGGAGAAGGAGGGGGGCCCCCCTCCCCGGAGTTGCAGAGGGGAAGGGGGTTCGAACCGGGGGGCCCCCCCCCTGGTGCAGGGGAGGGGGGTTCGAACCGGGGGGGCCCCCGCCTCAACTGCAGGGGGGGGGTTCGAACCATCCAAGGAGGCCTCGGCGAGGAGGTAAAAATCATGGGTGTTACTGAGGTTACGGGCCAAGTTCCGAGTTTAGGCCTCCTGTAGAAGGGGGGCCCTAATTTGATACCCCCCCTTCTTTCATGGAAAGAGGCGCCCAGGAGACCCCAAGAGGCCCCCAAGAGGCTCACAAGAAACCTCAAATATGCCAAAAGAGGCTCCCCCGAGGCACCCAAGACACACCAAGATGCCCCCGGGGCCGCCAAGAGGCCCCCAAGGCGCCCCAAGAGGACTCCAAGAAGCTCTCGAGCGACATCCGAAGACTCCGAAAGGCATCCAAGAGGCCTCTGGCCTTTCTGCTCGCCCTCCTCCTCCTCCGTCTCCTCCTCCATGTAACTCGACTGGGCATCGTTTCTGGATGGGCTGGTGGGGTCACGCAAAGCATCTAGAGTATGTGCCTCGATTGGTCTACGAAAAAACGCAACTGCACATGCATCGACACCTGTGTGCAGAGCCACCCGTGTCTGGTCAAATATGAACCTGCAAAATGAGATGAAACAAAAAATAGTTGAGCGATGCGACCACGGGGTGCAATGCCTGAAGAGATCGACCTGACAGACGCCACAGGGTACCACTTCATCGAGTTTGCTGGGAGCAGCATGAAGCCAAGCGGGGTCAGACCGCGCTTGTGCGACCTCTACCATAGCCAAAGCCGACATCGAGGTTACCATCGACGACAAAAGAGAGGCACGGCAGCGGTTCGGCAGACGCGGCATGTTCACATGGTAGAGACTGGCGACGACGACGGGATTGAGTCAGATGACGCAGAGGATGAACACGTATGGGCTGCAGCAGCCGAGGAAATAGAAAACTGCGAGGACCTGCCAGGGGACGGGCACTGCGACGAAGGCTGACACGCAAGAAGAGGCGGAGCTGGCAAACGATGGTGAAATGCACGAGGCTTGCGGCAAGATGCACTGCGGGAGAGGAGGAGGAGGAGGAGGAGGAGAAGGAGGAGAAGGAGGAGAAGGAGGAGGAGGAGGAGGAGGAGGAGGAGGGAGGAGAGAAGGAAGGAGGAGGAGGAGGACGAGGAGGAGGAGGAGGGAGGAGGTAGTAGGAGGGGGAGGAGGAGGAGGGGGAGGAGGGGGAGGAGGGGGAGGCCGGCCCCGTGCGCTCGGCCGCGCGTCGAGCGAGGCGCGGCGACCCGTGGGGACGCCGGACGCCCGAAGGCGCTGCGAGAGGGAGAGGAGAAGTGGAAGAGGAGGGGGAGGAGGGGGAGGAAGGATGAAGGGGGAGGAGGAGAGAGGGGAGGAGGAGGAGGAGGAAGGAGGATGAGGAGGAGGAGGAGGAGGAGGAGGAGGAGGAGGTAGGAGGAGGAGAGGAGAGAGGAGAGGAGAGGAGGAGGAGGAAGGTGGAAGAGGACGGGGAGGAGGAGGAGGAGGAGGAGGAGGAGGAGGAGGAGGAGGAAAAGTCTGTTCAGTTCGAAAGTGCGTGCCAGCTCCGGCGGAGCAGTCGCCCGGACGGGCAGGCAGGCACAGGAAAAGCAGCAGGTGCGGCCAGGGGCGGAGGGGGACGCAACAGCAAGTGGGGGGGACTTGGATCGCAGGAGGTATACAGCCAAAACTGGTAGGAAAGGATGCAAGCCCCTTGGACGCCCATGTCGAGGCTCTTCGAGATGGGCCGGCAGTCGAGAGGAGTTGAGGACGGACCGAGGAGGCAAAGATGCAAGGGCGCCCTTGGGAAGGTTGCCTATTCTCTCCGATGCCGATATTCCCCGGACCTCTCCAAGGGTGCGCTCTGCCCTGGATTCCGAGGCGAACACGGCCGTGACGACGGGAGCCTCCCAGGAGGCCCACTAAGGCGAAAACGAGGGAGGAGGGTAGCGGCATGGGTACCTCTTCCTCCAATGAGCAGCAGAAGGAGGAGGAGGAGGAGGAGGAAGAGGAGGAGGGGGAGGGGCCTTGGATCGCAGCTGCTTGTTGAGCTGCTTCATGCAATCCGGCACCACCGCTATGAGGTGTTGTGCCGCTGGGCGTTCCTGGCGGAGGCGGAGGGGCATTCCCTACGCCTCGCCACCGCCCGCGTTTTTTTTGCGCGCAAGCGCCTCGCCTTCTCGTCTTGGTGGCTCCCCCTGCCACGAGAGGAGGGAGGGAGAGGGAGGGGAGGGCGGAGGGGAGGACGGGAGGAGGGGAAGAGGGGAAGGAGACGAGGAGGAGGAGGAGGAGGAAGAGGAGGAGGAGGAGGGGGTCGGAAAGGGGGAGCACCCCCCTCCGCCTCGCCGCCTCGAGCGCGCGGCTGCCCTGCCCTCCTCCACTATTTGTCCTAACTCCTCCCTGTCGCACCCCGAAGCCGGTCGAAAGGGCGGGCTGGGCGTTACGCTTCAAACTTCCTCACCATCTATGGCCCTGAACCTCAGAAATTGGCATCAAGTTCACAAGTGGAAGGCGGGTGGTTTTCAAAATGTGTTTGTCGCTTTAGTGCAGCGCACATTCGTTTTTTAAATCAACACAAATTTAACGGATTGAAAGCGGCTCCTTTTCAAAATGTCGCTCTCGCCTTAGCGAAGCGCACATTCTTTCTAAAAGTTCGCAAGAAACTCACGGATTGACAATGGGTCGTTTTCGACATGTGACTCTCGTTTTATCGCCGCGCACATTCGTATGAACAAAATGCAAAAGCTTCACGGATTGAGGGCGGGTGGTTTTCAAAATGTGTCTCTCGCCTGAGCGCCGCGCACCAGTTGTCTTCAAATGTGCAAGACTTTCACGGGCTGAAGGCGGCTCATTTTCAAAATGTGGCTCTTACCGTAGCGCCGCGCACCTTCGTCTTAAATGTTCGCAAGAGTATCAAGGAGTCCCATGGTCAATTTCTCAAAAACGGTATTCTGGAGGACTCACGACAGTGAGGGCGCAACAATTAAGTACGTGAGTTCGCGATGCTGACGTCCCAGGAAAATCGTTGTGACACGATTCTGGATCGTCAAGACGCAGCACTCAGGTTGATTCGCAGAGCTGGAGTCCTGAGATTGGTTTTCTGGTGCGCATCAGGGTCTACAAACGGTTCTTGCCCAACAAGGCACTTCCCCCACTGGAAATCAGCCCTTGCCGGGGCCTGATGAAGGGGAGTTTGGAGGAAGGGTTTATTCCAACATCGTTGACGATTCTTCTGTTTTCAGTTGCCCCCCTCCCCCCCCCCCCAGGTGGAACCCCCTGGCCCAGGCGGAGCCAAGTCAAGCGCAATCGGTGACAGCGGCGGGGTGGAGCACCAGATCACGGACACCCAGACGCAGGAGGGCTACTCCCACATCGCCAAGGTGGCAGCGAAGTTTGCGGGCAGGCAGGAGGCGGCGCTGAACGAGCGGAGGGTTCGGAACAGCATGGGCGTGGAGGCGTTGGAGATGATCGACCTCAGCGATTCCCGTCAACATCCGACGACCTCTACGACGATCAGGCGCGCGCCCTGGACGAGCCCAGCGCGACGGGCGCCGCTGCCGCGCGGTCCTGCCAGCAGCGGCCCGACTGCGAGAACGGCGACAGCGGCCACGCGACCCCTGCGAGGCAGCCCGTGACCAGCGACCAGCAGCAGTCGCCGCCCAAGGCAGCGCGGGCGGCGCGGCGCCGCCCTGCGGCAGCGGCGGGAGCGAGCCAGCTGCTTGCAGCCGAACTGCGCGCACCGCACGCGGCGCTCAGCTTCCTCGGCCCTGAGTCTCTGCAGTAGCACTGCGGCTCAGAGCTTGTAACCAGCTTGCAATGGACAGATCGGCCTGTAGTTCGCGCACAACCTGTCGGCGGTGGACAAACCTCTCCATAATCATGTTTCGCAAAAGCTGCCGACGGATCTGGACCCGTAAAACTAACGGCCGCGACGCCCCCTCGCGAACCGAGAGCGGCCAGTCCACTAATCGACGCGCCAGGGTAGGAGGCCCATCAACCTCCGAACCCGGGGTCGCCGATCTTGACGATCGCCACGACGAGGGATTCGCGCTAGGCGCCTGGAAGGGGAGAAGAATGAAGGAAAAAAAAAGTCTGGCACAAATCCAGTGCCCATGAACGCGCTGGCGAGTGCCTCGTGCAGACCGCTTTTCAGGGGCACCCTTGCACGCCGTCTGGACCCTGCTCTTGCCCCCACTGATATTTCTGGCCGCCGCAGCCACCTCCTCGACCGCGATATCGTCGGCGCCCGCCTGGAGCAGGGGGCCCAGCGGGCGGGCATTCATGAGCGGAGGCGTTGCGAATGGCCCACTGAACTTCGCCGCAATAGCTCGGTCAGCGCGGCAGCGTCTCAGCGCGAGCATCGGATTCAATCGCGAAGTCTGCCTGATTCTGGACACCGCCCTGTCACGGCCAGATGCCTTCGCGAAGCTCGCGCGCTTCTTGCCGCGCCCCATTCTGCTCGGAGACAGCCCAGCCACTTGCCCCCGTGGCCCTTCAACGACCGTTCGACGTCTGCGTCGAGTGCCCACTCGCGCGCGACGTCGCCACGTCTGCGCCGCAGCGCCCGCTGCTCAATGGCGCCCACGGTCCTCGACGAAATCCGAGGTTTGCGCGGGACGACGGACAGCTCGCGCAAAGCTTGCGAGGCGGCTGCGCGGAAGGTCTCTGCCATCTCATGCTCGATCTCGCTCGCGTCCACGCTCGCGGGGCTGGCGCTCTGCAAATAGGGATGGATCGCTGATGTCAGAATCGCCAAGCAGGGTCTACAAATTGCTCTGCGGGTCTCCTTCGCGGCGCGGATGTCCAAATCGGACAGCGCCAGCACATGGCGCGACGAGAGCGCTCTGTCACGGCCCCTGCGCGCGAGATCAGCTGGCGCCCGCGCGAATACAAAGTCGATCTGGCCGAAATTGTCCGGCGCGAGTTCGCGCTTCGGCGTCTTGCCCACGTCGCAGCAGGTCGCCAGCCCCCCGGGCGGCCGCGCGAAGAACATCAAAGAGCGCCAGTCTGACGCAGAGCTCTGCGAGGAGACTTCAGTTGGACGACACGTTGCACCCGGTCGCGCGCTCGCGGAGCACGCGCCCCCCCCCGACGCTCTCCTCGCCAGGGGGCCCCCTGCGCAGCCTGGCGCTGGAGGCACCCATGAGCAAGAGAGGGCCATGACGGGGCGCGCTTTCCAAGAACGCGCCTAGATCCGCATGGAATAATTTCCGCTCGGCGGTTGGCCAGCCACTGCGGGGGGGCGCGCCCGCTGCGCCCCACTGCTTTGCCGCCTGTCACCCGCCGCTTCAGACCGGCCACCCTCGCCGACTGTTGCGCGAAATCGCGCGACGCCCCTGCGAAGCTCAGCCGCAATGAAAAACCCACCACGGCTGCGTCGCCGCCGCCTGCGCCTGCGACGCCAGGAAGAATCACGAGGAAACCGAAGTCTGCGACGCGACACGCAGACCCTGCCGGGTGCACCCCCCGCAAGCAGATGACGCCAATGCCCACCTCTTCCGCGCGCCATTCGCGCCCGTTGCGTTCGGCCTCTGCGAGCCTTTCCACGCCCCAGGTCGCCACTCGCACGCTGCGGCAGCATGGGGATATAGGGCCAGATCTTTCACGCAGCGCCATTTGCGTCGGGCTCGCCGCGGTAGAAGCCCCCACTGCAACGTTGCCGGCCGCCGGCGCGCCCGCGCTGTCAGCGCTGCCGCATGCCGCTGGGGCGCCCGCGCACATGCGAATTCGTAAACGAATAGGGTTCGCAACGCGGTAATATCGACTGCCGGTGAAACATTGAAAAATTGCTTACGCACCGCATTTGCAAGTGGGGCCCGGGCCCCGCCCGGCCTCCCTTTGAACCTCCTCTGACGCCCTGGCCCATCGAGCCCTTCATGTCCTGGCCTGCCCAGGAAAGCACGCCCGCGCTCTCCTGGAAAAGGTCCTGAACAATACGACTCGCACGCGGCTCTTCCCAGGCCCCCCTGTCGCCGAGCCACTCACACTGCACAGAATTGTCCTCGACGCGAACCACCAACGCATTCTCTCCGCCAACTGAGACCAAATATGTGGCCTCATCGGAGAGATTCACGCGGCACTTTAGCTGCCACTCGTTATTGGAGAGCCGCTTGGGGCCGAACCAAAGGCTCGGGGCCGAACCAAAGTTCCATGGGGCGGTCAGGAGTCGCCACAAGCCTTTCCCCCTCGCCCGACTGGAGACCCGCCGCAGGCGATCCACAGCGGCGTCTCTTTCCGTGGCCCCCTGGAACTCTGCGAACAAGATGCTTGTGAATGCCCCTTTGGAGCATGCATTGCTCGGGCCTGGGCCCCTCAGCGCCATCAGCTTATCCTTCAACCACGCGGTCGCTTCCGCCACGCTGCTCAGCGCGCCCAGGTTGCCAATCACAGCCGCGACGTGCCGCTTGTCCATGTCCGCGCGCTGAACGGAGCCTTAGGGAGGGAGGCACGGCGCCGACTGACCGAGGGGCCTCAAGGCTCTTGGCCATGCTCTCCAGCGTCTCGATCCTGACTTCTGACACGCCCAGCCAGCTCCCCACAGGCTGCAAGCGTCTATTCACGCCCACCATGGAATCGTTGAGGCGGGTGTCCACAGCGCTGAACCCCAGGCGCAACTCTTCCACCGAGGCTGTGACGGGAGTGCGCTCCTGCCGAAGTAGCACCCCATACGCCGAGCATCGTAACCTCCTCTTCCTGCGAGTTCCCATCCCCCGTACCTTCCCAGGATGCGGCCACACGAACGGCGATGGAATCGGTTCCTCCTCACCCTTCCCCCCGTCATCCTCCATGCGCAGGTAACGGCCATCTTCGGGTAGAGGCGGGGAAGGCGAGGCAGGACCAGGCCCCGTGCGCGCGACGTTCATCTTCCCCCACGCGTTGCACGTCAGCAAGTCGCGAACCGGAGTACCAGCCCCCTGGGTGGTCCTTGGCCAATGTGGAGGAGGGATCTAGGACAGCACAGCCTCCATCTTCTTGACGAACTTCAGCGGGGCACGGCTGCCGGACTGCGGCGCGCTCGCGAAGGCAGGAAGCGGCAATACCTCAGTTTACCCGCGTTCGCAAACACGGATGCGGAAAGTGCGAAGAGTGAGTGTGAAGAGCCTTGGAAGTGCCCCTTGACCCCCTTGAGCCTTGAGTCAAAGTGGCTTGGGCCAGAATGGTCGAGAATTCATCAGGGACGATACCTGCGGCAAGGGGGCGTCCCGAAGTCTGTGCTGCGCCCCTGAGGGCAGCGCGTGGGAGCAATGACCAATCGCCTGCCTAATTTTGAGCCAGAGGCTAGCCCACCCAATGCTATTGGCAGTGCACTCTTTTCAAGACTGGCCACTGAGGTGAGGACTGGGGGTGACGTGT
>CAUYUJ010001942.1:0-10000 GCA_963575745.1 Prorocentrum cordatum | reverse complement strand
GTTCGTGCCCCCCAAGCCCCTGAAGTCCCACAGCTTGAGGCCCATGCGAATGACCTGGACGACCTGGGCCGACGAGCCCGTGACGATGCCCTTCGTGGGCGAGATGGTGAACCCCAAGGGCTCCAACTGGACACAGATGAACCTGGTAGCCCCCAGCACCATCTGGATGACATGTCTGCGTTTGCCCACGGTCCCGATGGTGATGTCATCTACAACGTTGTAGAGGAAAATGCTGGGGTACAGGCGCACCGCTTCGTCAAGCACGTCAATAAAAAACATGGCAAAAGAGCACCCGCGAGTATACCTCACTCCACGAACATGTTGGAATGTCGCATGTCGAACTGCAACAAGCGCCTGTCTCGATATAGTGTGAGTAGGAACCTAAGACGGTGCGCACGAAGGCCGTGCTTCACTCCAGCATGTGCCAACAGGTAATGAGGGACCTCATAGCACTTCGACGTGTCAACGAGTGCGTGCGCCGACTGGTGTTTACAGACCTCCTCCTCCTCCTCCTCCTCCTCCTCCTCATCATCATCATCATCATCATCATCGTCGTCGTCGTCGTCGTCATCACCACCACCACCATCATCATCATCATCATCATCATCACCACCACCACCACCACCACCACCACCACCATCATCATCATCATCATCAGCATCAGCATCATCATCATCATCATCATCATCAGCATCATCATCAGCATCATCATCATCATCATCATCATCATCATCAGCATCATCATCATCATCATCATCATCATCATCATCAGCATCATCATCATCATCATCAGCATCATCATCGTCATCATCATCATCGTACCCCCCTCCCCCCCTTCCTCCTCCTCCTCCTCCTCATCCTCATCCTCATCCTCGTCCTCCACCTCCTCCTCCTCCTGCTCCTCCTCCTCCTCCTCCACCTCCTCCTCCTCCTCCTCCGCCTCCTTCTCCTCCTCCTCCTCCCCCTCCTCCTCCTCACCTTTCTCCTTCTCCTCCTCCTCCGCCTATACTCTCCTCCGCCTCCTCCTCCTCCTCCTCGTGCTTCTGCTCCTCCTTTCCTCCTCGTCCTCCTCCTCATCCTCATCCTCTTTGCCCTACTCCTCCTCCACCTCCCACTCCTCCTCGCGCTCCTCCTTCTCACCCTCCAGAGTCGAGCCGTCGCGCTCGGGCACAGCTGCCCCTGCCGAGGCCGCCCGTGCCCCTGCTGCGTTCGGACCCGCTTACCGCCCGATCTACACCCTGGGCCAGCCGAGCTGAGGCCACTCGCGATGTGACGCTCGGCAAGAAGAGTACGGGACGTGAAAACGACCACAGCCACTGCTTTTCTTCTGTTGCCGCCTTCCAGCCAGCAGAAACAAAGCAGTGGTTGTGGTCATTTTCGTTAAGCTCGGCATGAGGGAAATGACCACAACCACTGCTTCTTTTTCGGCTGGCTGGACGGCGGCGCAACTAAGAAGCAGTGGCTGTGGTCATTTTCCCGTCCCGCAAAGAGGACAGGATACAAGAAACATCGGATACGAACAACTCGTGGATGTCTGGGTCGCAGCGGCCGTTCCGGAGCCCTCTCGCACGCTCGGTGGGCAAGCCGAAACTCTGGAGTGATTTGTTCGTTCGTATCCAATGACCGCTGGAGGGAGGGGTGTATGTGACCCTCGACAAAACAATGCGCGACGGCTCATCCAACCAAGCAGGGCAGTCAATTGTACAGGTAGCACGATTAGTTCAGCTGCACTGCCTGGCAGAATACCCTCTAATGTCAGCAAGCATGATGGGCCAACAGAAATGCGCGCCAGCGGTGGTTATGTTCTTGATGACGGCCGTCTGCACCATCTCCTGCACCGCGCAACTCCCTCTTCCTCATCCTTTACCTCCTGGTTCTGCTCCTCAACCTTCTGTTCCTCTTCTACTCACCCCGATCCTCGTCCTGCTCCTCCACATCCTCCTCCTCCTCCTCCTCCTCCTCCTCCTCATCATCATCATCATCATCATCAGTATCAGCAGCAGCATCATCACTATCATCACCATCACCAACAGCATCATCATACTCCTCCCTAATATCCTCATTTGCCTCGCGGATCTGCTCTCCACTCTCTCATACATCATACCCTGATTACAGGTCCCAGCGGAGTCGTCGGAAATGCCTGCTCTCCCTGTCCCCCTGCTTTTGTCACTTATCCTATCCCTCCTGATCAATCGCATCCTCATCCTTCTTTCGACCATCGCTCCTCACATATCACCAACCACTTACAGTACTCTCCTCGGCATGATAACGTTAGTTATCCTCATACCATCATCCTGATCATCGTCATCAGCAACAAGTCTCATCATCATAAGAAAGTTCACACAAGCATCATCATCATCATCAGAATCACCACCATCAACAACATCATCATTATCAGCATCATCACCACCATCATCATCATCAGCATCATCATTGCCATCATCGACATCACCGTCACCATCAGCACCATCATTTGCATCAGTATCAGCATCATCCTGGTCAGCAGCAGCATCATCACCATCGTCATCATCGTCGTCTTCGCCATCAGCATCACCATCATCATCAGCAGGAGCATCACCATCATGATCAACAGCATCATCGCCACCAGCATCACCATCATCAGCATCGTCACCATCAGCAGCATTGGCAGCACAATCATCCTCGCAATTGTCGTCATCATCATCAGTATCCTCAGACCATAATCGTCGTCATCACCGGCTTTGTATTCGTCGTCGTCATCGTCCTCATCACCAGCAGCATCATAAGCACAATCTTTCTCAGCAGCATCGCCATCATCATCGTCATTGTCAGCATCGTCATCATCCGCAGCATCGTCAAGATCGTCCACAATCATTGTCTTCACAGATATCGTCGACATCATCATCAGCAGCATCAGCATCATCATAGGCATAATCATCATCAAGATCATCATCATCATCATCATCATCATCATCATCATCATCATCGTCATCTTCATCCTCATTTCCAGTATCATCCTCATCATCATCGCCACCACCCTCCTCATCACCACCACCACTATCATCACCACCACCGCCACAAGAACCAACACCACAACCACCACCACCGCCACCACCATCACCATCATCAGCACAGGCGTCGTATTCTTCTTCAAGACCAGCATCGTCGTGATCGTCAGCATGGACATCATCGTCATCATCATCATCAACATCAGCATCATCATCGTCATCGTCATCTTCATCGTCATTGTCACCTTCCCCCCCTCATGATCAGCATCGTCATCGCCATCGTCATAATCATCATCACCACCTTCATCATAATCGTCATCGTCATTACCGTCGTCATCGTCATCCACAACATCGTCGTCGTCATCATAATCATCATCAGCATGACCAGCATGATGATCGTGTTATTAATCATCTTCATCGTCATCACCGCAATAATCATCATCATAATCCACATCCTCGCCATCGTGTTACCCAGCATCATCATGAGCATCATCCTCAGCAGCATCCTCATCCTCATCGTCATCATCACAATCATCATCAGCATCATCATCCTTATCACTATCGTCGCCGTCATCAGCATCATCATCATAGCCGTCGTCATCACCGTCGTCATCGTCAGCGTCATCGTCGTCCACATCATCGTCATCATCATCAGCATCATCAGCAGCAGCGCAATCATCAGCATCATCATCGTCATCATCATCGTCATCATCCACATCCGCACTTCCTTATCAACATCGTCATCATCATCAGCAGCAGCGGCATCCGCGTCAACATCATCAGAATCACATTGACAATCATCATCATAATCACCACCACCGCCAAGACAACCACTGTCATCACCGTCACCATGAGCATTAGATTCATCGTCGTCTTCATCATCATCAGCAGCATCATCAGCACCGCCATCAACATCATATCATCATCGTCATGTTCTTCGTCGTCGTCGGCGTCGGCATCATCACCACCGTCATCACCACCGACGCCATCGTCATCATCATCAGCATCATCATCATCAGAATCAGAATCATCATAATCATCAGCATCAGCATCAGCATCAGCATCAGCATCATCATCAGCATCATCATCATCCCCATCAGCATCATCAGCATCATCATCGTCATCATAATCATCATCGTCGTCATCATATTTATCATCATCATGATCATCATCATCATCATCAGCATCATCATCACCATCATCATCATCATCATCACCAGCATCATCATCATCATCATCATCATCATCATCATCATCATCATCATCATCATCATCATCATCATCATCATCATCATTATCGTCATCATCACCGTCTTCACCATCATCACCGTCGTCACCGTCATCATCGTCATCACCGTCGTCATCGGCATCGTCATCGTCCTCCTCATCATCCTCCTCATCTTGCTTTGCCTCCTCCTCCTCCTCCTCCTCCTCCTCCTCCTCCTCCTCCTCCTCCTCCTCCTCTTCATCCTCCTTCCCCCTCCCCCCTCCTCCTCTCCCTCTGCCTCCCCCTGCTCCTGTCACTCTCCGAGGTTCCTCCCCGTCCTCTGTGTCCCCTCTCTGTGGCGGGGACCCGCCCGTGCGCTGGCCGGGCGGCGCACGGGGCAGCCTCTGAGGTCATGCGCAGGCACCCGAAGAGCACCCCCCACCAGGCCCGCTCGGGCGAGGGGATCGGGGGCGACAGATGCTGCGGGGGGGGAAGAGCTCCGCGTCTTGCCTGCACGACCGCTCGGACGACGCGACTCGACTGGATCGCTACACCTCCGTGGCTGTCCCAATGTGTCAGCGACTCGATTGGACCGAGCCCCCAAAGCACGCGAGCACGCGAGGTACTCCTGCAGGGGAACTGCGCTCCTAAGCCCGTGGTCCGCATCATGGAATCGGCTCTTGGGACAAACGGGCTGCGAGCAACGGACATATACGATCCACAAGCAGTCTTCAGCCAATTGATTCGACTGGATTCGATTGGATCCACAGCAGCTGCGGTAGACGACGCCAGCCCCAACCTGCCCTTGCATACTATTGCCCTCCCGCCCGCTTCTCCCAAACGTTCTTGCAGCGATGGATTCGACTGGATCCGACCTCAGTTTCAGTACCTCGTTGCAGACGATGGCTCAATCATCCCTCACCTTCCCTGCGCTCACCACCCCATACCGTTTTTCAGTCACCCCCCAGGAGCCTTCGAGCCTGCTGCGCCGGAATCTGTATACGTTGCATGTACATGCGAACTGCGAGTACAGGACAGCTATACGAGTGCATCCCTCTCAGTCTCTCCTCCCATCTTGCGCTCACTGGGGGAGGGCTCCGAGAAGGTGTGGAAGACGTCAAGCTTCACACTCTCCTCGCGTTCCTGGAGCCGCCGCACTTCAAGTCTCAGCTACGTACATTGGTTGGGTCGCCCGACGACTGTCGAGGCCACTTTGGCAGCGGGCTGACCTCGACAAAACAACGCAAAGATACTTGACTAGCCTGCGCGCCGACAGGATTACCCACCGCTCCTCGAGGTTCTGGGGCGCAGCTCTGAAGCAGTGGGGATAGGTGCACTCTGGCGGTGAACTCGAAAGCAAACCTCGACCCGCGAAGTCGCCATGCGTCCGCGAGCTGGGATTTGCACAGATCCACCGCTCGGGAAACCGGTCTCCCAAGACCCAGGCGGTGGATCGCTTCCCCGAGAGCTTAGACGCACCATCCGCCGACCCCCCGCCTGCTGGGGGTGAAAAGGCGTACTCCAGATTTCGTAATAAAGGGAGGGGGGTCTCATTTCGGGGGGGGGTCTCTTCCAGGCTATCTTGGAGGGCCTGCGGGGGTCTGGGGACGATGTTTTGGAGGGTTCTCCCACGGGGGGGGGTCTGAAATGGCTTGTCTTGGAGGGTCCAGACCCCCTCCCTTTTATTACGAAATCTGGAGTATGTGACGTTTGGCTGCCCCCCTGCCCCTTTCCCCATGCCCTGGGCTCCAGAATCCCGAGACCACGAGAGGTGGGAGGGCACGAGCTTGTCAACTGACCTCTCGGGCCCCCAGAACTTCGAGATCCACCCGGCATGGCCGCCAAGACGCCCAAGATGCCTTCCAAGATGGCTCAGGAAGGGCTCAAACACGCTGGGGCCTCAAGCAGACCCGAGATGGCGTCCAGTCGGCCCAAGACGCCCCCGAGAGGCCCCAAGAGGCCCCGATGTTCGGGCTGCTGAAGACCCAAGATGGAACCGGAGGCTCCCAAGACTGACCAAAGTCGGCCCGAGAGCACCCCAAGAGAGCCCGGAGACTGCCAAGAAGGCCCAGGAGAGGGCCACAGGACGGGCCCAACAGACGCCATCGCAGGGAGCCCTGACGGATGGCCCCCTAGACCCCGAACATGCTCCCAAGAGGCCCCCAAGAAGCCACCCTGAGGCCTTCAAGATGCCGCACCCTGGGCCTCCAAGAGTCACCCAGGAAGCATCGCAACAGACGTGCAGGAAGAGGAGGGCGAGGCAGCAGCAACTCCGCGCAGGCAGCACAGCGGGAGGCGGCAGACAACGCATGCAGAGTCGGAAGCCGCACATCTCTTCTTTGGGGGATCGGCGGGATACAATAATAGCATTGGATAAGGAAACCTTTGCTAAGGAATCCAGGGTCTGGAAGCCAGTGGGAAGCCAATCGTGGATCGGCCATGGATATCACCGCCGCCCTCATCAGATAAGGAACCCTCCAGGGTCTGAAGCCTCCTGGGCACGTTCCTTAACGAACGCCCCAACCGCAGCATTGTGGATGCCACGACAACGGACACACTAACAATCCGATCATTGAATTAAATATGTGTTTAAAATGTGTAAACCATGTTCAACAAATGGTTCCAACATGCTTTTACATGTTCAAAACATGTTTGAAACATGTGTCAGACATCTGGAAATGGTTTGGCAACATGCTTCCTCTCCGTTGATCGTCCTCCACAACCGTACAATGCGGGGGCGGCCGCAAGAAACCCTCGCAAGAAACCCAACCCTGAGAACCCGTGCGCGAAGTGCACCTGAGGGGAAACCTGGAGCACCCTGAACGCAGCAGCTCCGTCAACGCCCGCGGGAAGTCACCGCGCAGCGCGAGGAACGAAGAAACCCAGGATACCCTGACGAAAAGCAGATGGTTTCTTGATGCGCGCCCCCACTGGAGCACACAGAAGCCCCCGAAAGACAAGAAGCAGCCAAAAGGCCCAGCCTCGGGGCCTGCAGCGGCCGCCACCGCTGAAGGGGCCCTGGGACACACAAATTAATACGCACAAATAACCGGATTCATCTAGGTGCCCACAGGACCCGCTCTCGAGGTCGGTCCCCAGGAGCTCCTCGAGGAAGGCGCGGACGAGGACGAGGGCCAGGACGAGGACGAGGACCAGGACGAGGACGAGGACCAGGACCAGGACGAGGACCAGGACCAAGACCAAGACGACGACGACGACGACGACGACGACGACGTCGACGGCGACGACGGCGACGACGGCGAGGAGGCCGTCGAGGAGCTAGCCGGGCCCGTTCCCTGCCAGCGCTTCGAGCTGCGCCCCGCCGCGCCGACGAGGCGCGCCCCGGCGGCCGGCACAGGAGCGGGGCGCAAAAGGAATGGAAGGGGAGGGGGGCCGGGAGTCAGCGGCTCGGAGCTGCCAGGGCGCCAAGCTTCGCGCTCGCGCGCCGCCCCCCGGGGAAGCTAGACGCTAGGGCTCCCAACTTCGCGCTTCGCGCTCCGCGAAGCGCGAAGCGCGAATAACTTCGCGCCCCTGCGCCGCCCCCCCAAAGGGAGAATAGGAGGACGAGGAGGAGGGGGAGAAGGAACGAGGACCGCGAAGCGCGAAGCGCGAATAACTTCGCGCCCTCGAGGGAGCCCTTGGGGAGGGGGGCCACGGGGTCAGCGGCTCGGAGCTGCCAGGGCGCCAAGCCTCGCGCTCGCGCGCCGCCCCCCGGGGAAGCTAGACGGTGCGAGCTCTGTGGTGCAAGCTCTGTGGCGTGAGAGCTACGCGGTACCATCCACGTGGTGGAGCTGTGTGGTGTGAGCTGTGCTGCGCGAGCTCTCTGGTGTCCGCTGCCTGGTGCAGGCACTCTGGTGCAGGCTGCAGGGTAGGCTACGCGGTGCAGGCTGCGCGGTGCAAGTCATGCGGTGCGCTCTGTGCGGTGAGAGGTACGTGCTGTAAGCTGTGCGGTGCAACACACACACACACACACATGGTGCGGCTATGCGGTGCAAGATGTGTGGTGCGCGCTGTGTGAAGTACGCCGTGCACGTGGTGAGAGCTGTGGGGCCGCCCTCGGAGCGCCCACGAGGCGGCCACGGGGAGCCCACGCGCGGCTGCCGACCGGCCACGAGGCGGCACCCGTGGCACACCCACGCCGCGCCCGCGAGGCGCCCACGACGCGCCCGCGAGGCGCCCACGAGGCGCCCCCTTGGCAGACCTCTGCAAGCCCACGCGGCGCACGGGACGCCCCCGAGGCGCCCACTGGCGGCCGGCAACCGGCTCCCGGGCGCAGCCTGAGCAGCTCCACGCAGCGCACGGGGCGCCCACGAGGCGCCCACGGGCGGCAGCGTGCGCAGACCTCGGCAAACGCAGACAATTGCTGAGGAGCCCAAGTAAGACCCACCAAATGCAAGCACTGTGTGGGGGAGCATCGGAAGCACAACCCTCCCCTGCCTGTTGAGAGCCGGCGCGGGGGAGCAGGGAAGAGAAGAGAGGAGCTAGCGGACAGGAAAGACGAGAGATGAACAGAAGAGGACGCGGGAAGGCGGGAGAAGGGAGGTGGGAGAAGTGGACGAGGGCAAAGGGAGGTCGGGGAGGAACGAGGGAGGGAGAAGAAGAGAGGGAGAAGAGAAAGAAGGAGGGAGAGGGCAGAACAGGCGACGGCACCGCACCGCGCGCACGCAGGGGGGCGCCTCCCGCGGAGGACGGCGAAGTGCACGTTCTCGGCCCAGCGTCGTCGCGGACCGTGAGGGCGTCGCTTCGAAGCTCTCTCGGTGAGTTCTGGGTCCCAGTAGAAAGCTTTGTATGTCCATGTGCTCGGGGCCTTGGCGCACAGAGAAACCAATCGGTAGTCCAAATCTTCTTGAAATGCTCACCGCATCTTTCACGTAGCCTTTATGCGTGCGTCTAGGGATCGAGGAGGAATGAGGGGGGAGGACGGAGGAGGGAGAAGGGAGGAGGGGGGACGGCGGAGGAAAGACGGAAGAGGGAGAACTGGAAGACGAAGAGGAGTGGGGAGAATCAAGACAGCCTCCGCCCTGGAAGGACAAACAGTACCAATACCGATACTACCAGAACCTCTCCCAGGGCGCTTTCCGACCATGAGTCCGAGGCGAACCCAGCCGTGGCGACGACGGCCTGCAGGAGGCCAAAGGCGAAGACGAGGGAGCGGGTTTCGGCTGTCGGTGCATGTCTCCTCCCACCATCCTGAAATCTCTGTATCAGGGGCCCAGCGAAGGTGGAGTAGATGTCGGCCAGCTTGTCCGGCAGGCCCCTCACCATCGCCGCCAGCACCTCGCGCGAGTGGCGCGCGCCCGCGCTGGCTCTGGAAGCAGGGCCTCTGGGACAGGGCTGAAGCTAAACGGTGTTTTGCGTTTTCGTTTTGTTATCGTTTTCCCTCGTTTTTTCTTCAATACGCCTTTACCGCAAAAACGAAATCGAAACGAAAACGGCCCACGAAGTCGCCAAAACGCCGCTTAGGTCCAGCCCTGCTCTGGGAGCTGCCGAGGGCCTGCGGAGGGCCTCCGAGAACCTCCGAGGGCCCGCGGAGGCCCCCGAGGAGCCCAAGGAGGGCGGCCCGCGAGGGCGGCGGGCCGCGCGCGCCCCGCGCGCCTGCCCTCGGCGCCAACGCCGCGCGCGCGCGCCGGCGAGCGCACAGCAAGCGACTCCGCGGAGATGCGGCCGCCCCTCCGCACGCGCCTCCTCCTCCTCCTCCTCCTCCTCCTCCTCCTCCTCCTCCTCCTCCTCCTCCGCCGCCGCCGCCGCCGCCGCCGCCGCCGCCGCCGCCGCCGCCGCCTCCGGCTCCAGCTCCGGCTCCGGCTCC
>CAUYUJ010001941.1:84615-95294 GCA_963575745.1 Prorocentrum cordatum | reverse complement strand
TGATGATGACGAATATGATGATGATGATGATGATGATGATGATGATGATGATGGTGATGATGATGATGGTGGTGATGATGATGATGGTGGTGGTGATGATGATGATGATGATGGTGATGATGATGATGATGATGATAAAGATGATGATGATGATGATGATGATGATAAAGATGATGATGATGATGATGATGACGAATATGATGATGATGATGATGATGATGATGATGATGATGATGATGATGGTGATGATGATTATGATGATGATGATGATGATGGTGGTGGTGATGATGATGATGATGATGATGGTGATGATGATGATGATGATGATAAAGATGATGATGATGATGATGATGATGATGATGATGATGATGATGATGATGATGATGATGATGATGATGATATTCCAGTGCGCTCGGCTGCACGAGTCCGTGACAGATAAGGTTAAGCTCGGTCGGTACTCGCCTACACCGCCCAGTAGCCTCGCTTGGGAAGCGCGTTCGCGCTTGAGCCACCAGCGGCCCGTGAGACCCACGCAGTGCTTCCTGGAGCACCGGGAGGTTCCTTGCACGATCGGCGCTCGTTGACGGCGCGCGTGGGCAGCCCCACTGTGGGCCGGAGGCCCGTGGCGGGCTCCCGGGAGGCTGCTCGGACGCCCCGGGCACCTCCCGGGAAGCCTACGGCCGGACCCGGGGCAGGAGGGCATCCCCTCAAGAACATGGCAGCTTCGTCCCGAACGATAACCTCGGCAGTGAAACAGGAAATCGGCGTTCGAAGAAGAGTGCCTCCTAAAATCATCGGGGTGGTCACTGTATCCCTCTCTCCCTGCGGCCAGACCTGGGACAGAAGAACATCCTTCAGAACATGAGACCCTCCACCGGCCAAACTGAAGAGCGTTCGAGGGTGCCCTCCCCCAGGATGCACAAGAGCATCCGACCAACACGAAAAACATCGCGGTACCCTCCCCGAACCGACCTCGATCTGATGCCTCGGTCCGACTGTACGGGGGGGAGGCCTGGACGCCAGGCGTTGGCACAGCCAGAGGGCAGTCCAACTGGATCTGGGCTCCTGGCAACCTCCCCGGGAGGGAAGCGCGCGCTTCACGGGCGCTGGGAAGCCAAGCGGGGCATCCAGCTCCCCCTCCCCCCCCCCCAACCCTGCCAAGAGCCAAGAGCGGGGCCATCCCGCGACCCCCGACCCCTCTCCCATCCCCCCACGCCTCACACACCTTCCAGCCCTCCAAGAATCCCTCCCCTGCAAGGGGGGGGGGGGGGGGGGGGGGGGGGGGGGGGGCGGCGTGACGGGAAGCGCAGATAGAGTCTCGGGTCCTCCGCCGCGTAGTGCGTGATGGACTCCATGTCGTGCTTGGGCGGAGGGGCGTACGAGTCCGTGCTGCAGTGCGAGCAGCGGAGCGGGCAGCTCTTGAGGTTCTCCATGGCCTCCTCCGTCGGAGACGACGAGTGCTTTGGCCACGAGTTGCCAGGCCATTCGCACCTCCCGCCCATGGGCTGGCACGCCGCGATCATGCTGCCGTACTTCACCGCCAGCCCCCACGCGGCCACCGCGCCCTGCGACGCGCCGCTGACGTAAAGGCGGGAGGGGTCTACCTTGTCTGGGCCAAGCCGCCGGATGATCTCGGTGAACAGGCACCAAACCGCATCCTCGGACCACTCCTTCTTGTAGCCCTGGCCGAGGTAATATATGAGCCCGGTGCGAATGTCAGGCTTGGGAATAACCATATAGTAATTCTCCCGGAGAGCCACGTTCTCCCACAGAACAGTCAGCTCTCCACTAAGGAAGGTCTCCCGACTGTTGAACTTGCCCGCGCCTAGCAAGTACAGAATGATGGGCGCGGGGCCGTCTGGGCTGTTCGGAGGAACGACGAGCGCCTCGCCGTCCTGTGGGTACGCGCTGTCGCAGTCAACCTCGCTGGACAAAGATATCCTCATCCTGCTCCTTCTCCCGCACTCCTGTCACATTCACCCGCGTGCTTGGGCTAATCTACATACTTCGGCAGCTCCTATCGTATTTCATCCACAAAGTACCGAAATGCTGCCCTTGTTCCTCAAACAGCTGTGCTGACTGGCAAGCACAATACCAACCTCATTATTCTCATTCGGGGAGTGGTTTGCCCTCGCCCCTCAACCTACCCACTCACAATTTCTTTTTCATTGCGATCTACACGTTATCCTCCGAGCCGGCTCATGGTTAGCAGACAGCATCCAGCTGCTGAGGAGCGGAGACGAATGCACAGCTGGAAGACAGCACACCAGAGGATAGATTAAGCAGGCATGGCCGCGAGGGTTGTTTTTTGGTTGGATATTTTTCTTTAACCCCCTCCGGGGAGGGTAGCCGGTCAGTGGAGCGTCAAAGAGGCATCAAAGAGTCCAGGATGACCTCCAAGATGGTTCCAGATACCTCAAGATGGCTCGAGATGGCTTCCAACATGCTCCAAGAGGATCCAAGACCGCTCCAGGACGGGTCCATATGGCTGTGGAGCCTCCACAGGACATCCCCGAGAATCCAAAATCTTTCCAAGACCTCCTGAAACGAACTGTGTTTGGCCTTCTCGCCTTTTCGATTCCGATAGAAAGTGGAAGCCTCAAAATGGCTCCGGGATGGCCGAGAGGGCCCCAAGGGGGACTGGAGCGGCCCCCACGACGGCCGCAAGAGCACCCGAGAGCACCCAAAATGCGATGTGGAGGGCACCCGATGGGAGTGCGCTAGTCAAGCGACCCCCCTTCGCTCGAAGCGCACGGCTGTGTCGCTGAATCGAACATCTCGCGGCAGCATGGCCCCAAGATGGCCCCAGAGAGCCCAGAATCGAATCGATATGTCCGATCGGCGATCGACATGAATCGGATCGGCGGAAATCGACAGCCGAGTCGGGAGAAGTCGAATCAGAGGAAATCGACAGGATAGTATGTCTCCGTCAAGGAATCGGAGTCCAAATCGGAATCCGAAGTCGAATCGAATCGCAATCGGAAGCCGTCGAAATCGAATCGAATCAAATCTGAGACCCCAGGACGTCCATGGAATTCTGGTGTGGGACCGTCGCGCCATCCATCGCAAAACCATCGAAACCCAAGAAACCCAGGGCACCCTGGAGGCAAGCAGGGTGCTTCTTGACATGGGTTTCCACTGTAATGCATACGCCCCAATGTCCGACCATCTTCCCGCTCGGGCCGGACAGACCAGGACCGCCGCAGCTCGGGTCGAAGGTGGCCTGTCTCTCGCGACGGTGTCTGCAGTCTGCGGCCGCTCACGACGGCGGGCTCGGACGAGGACGAGGAGAGTTGGCGCTGGAGGGCGAGGCGCCAAAGAGTGGGGCGGGGAGGAGCTGGAGGAGGAGAGGGCGAGGGGGGAGGGGGGGAGGAGGAGGAGGAGGAGGAGGAGAATGACGAGGAGGAGGAGGAGGAGGAGGAGGAGGAGGACCAGTGTAATCCCAAGAGACATCAACGATGTTGGAATAAACCCTCCCTCCAAACTCCCTCTCCATACGCCCCTACAACGGTTCATCTCATTGAGAGCACTGCCTCGTTGGAAGACAACTGCTTGAAGACCCTGAAACATGTCAAAACATTGTTCTCGGGATTCCAACGCCACGGATGAACCTGACTGCTGCGTCTGGACGATCCTGAATCGCACCAGAACACCATTCCCAACGCTTGAACGCCGCGAATCAACATAATTTGTGCACCCTCACAAGTCTGAATCCTTCCAACACACAATTCATGGTACGCTGATCATGGCGAGAACCACATGTTGAAAAGGAACCGCCCTCGATCTGTGGAGCTCTTGCACATGTTTATAACGAATGCGCGCGGCACTAAGGCGAGAACCACATTTTGAAAAGGAACCACCCTCAATCCTTGAAACTCCTGCAATGCGTTAAAACGAATGTGCGCGGCGCTATGGCGAGAACCACATGTTGAAAACTTTTCGCCCTCAATCTGTGAACCTCTTGCAAGTTGTTTTAGACGAATGTGCGCGGCACTAAGGCGAGAGCCACATCTTGAAAACGGCCGAGTGGGCGCGGCGCTAAGGCGAGAGCCACATTCCGAAAACGACCCGCCCTCCATCCGTGAAACTGTTGTCAATGTTTAAGCTTCAGGGTCATCAATGGTGAGGAAGTATCATGCGAAACGCCCGGCCCGACCTAAAAACTGGCCTCGGGGTGCGACAGGGAGAAATTATTGATAAGGAGAAGGAATGGAGGGGGAGGACGACGACGACGACGAGGACAGCGGCCGTCGGCGAAGACGGGGGCGGACGGGGAGGACGAGGATCCGCAAAGACTGTCTGCGATGTTCGGGCGTAATTAGGTCGGGGATGTCCTCCGAATGAACAATCATCAAAAAGTATCACACCAAATACGCAAAAATAGTACAAGACTAGTCCCCACACTATGTTTTAATTAACTTGGGATATAAGTGTGTATATATATACACGCAGGGAACCGAACTCTGTACACCGACGCCTTTGTCTGGCCTCACACTGAATCTCGCACAGGAAAGCGGATCCTGGTGTATACGGGATCCTGGTGTATGCATTTTCCCCCGGAAATGGAAAAAAGTACACACCTCACCACCCCAACGTCGTCCCCGACCCTCAAAGAAGTTCTGGGGTTGAAAAACAGCCCGCCGCTGGTAATGTAGATGTTCTAAATCCGAATATATTCCTCCTGTGGAGGGGCACGCCCGACTTCATGCTCGGCCCGCCCAACGCCTTCGGGGATGTTATGACCCGGGTCAATCCAGAACCGGGTCAGTCAGGCCTTGCAGAATCATGCAAAATCCTGCGAGATCCTGCACCCACACCCGGGTCAATGCGACGGATCCTGCAGGATTCTGCGCCAAAAGCCCGGGTCAAAGCGACCCTGGCCCTGCAGGGTCCTGCAAGATCCGGCGCCCTGGCTGACCCCCGTCTGCATTGACCCCCGCCTCTCGAGCCCCGACGCGGGGCACCCTGGAGGCAAGCAGGGTGGTTCTTGGCATGGGTCTCAACTGCGTTCCTCCTGCAGACCGACTTACTGTTCGGCCCGCCCCTAACGCCTTCTCCCACTTGCCCTTCCGCTTCAAGTACAGGGGTATCGGGACCTCGCACTCGGGGAACTTGGACCCGTGCCTCACCTGCGGAGGCTGAGGCCGGCGCCCCGCTTCTCTCGAGCCTCTCCTCCCCGCCGGCAGGGAGGAGGAGGCGCAGCGGGAGGGCGGCGGCTGGGCCGGGGCGAGGGGGAGAAGGCACTGGAAGAAGGGGAGGAAAGGGAGGACGGGGGCAGCGAGGAGGAGTGGAGAGGGAGAGGGAGGAGGGAGAGGAGGAGAAGGGCCTTTAGACATCTCTGACCAAGCACAGGAGGCCGGGAGGAGGGAGAGAGGGGGGGGGAGAGGGGGAGAGGAGGAGAAGAAGGCGGAAGAGGAAAAAGGAAGACAAGGAGGTAAGGACGAAGGGCACGAAGGATCACCGCTTCGTCGAGCAGCAGCACGTGGTTGTCTGGGAGGCCCAGGCTGGCCTCGAAACGGTTCAGGAGGCCCATCACCTCGATGTCGTTCCTCAGGAGCCCAAGCGCACATCCGCGCAATGTGCGATACATCACTGGAGTTAGGTCGGGCATGTCCTGCTACAGGCAGAGTTAAAAGCATACATGAGAAATAGTCAAGACATACATTTATTCTGACCCAAAAATGGATCTATATATATATATATACATATAAGTGAGAATAGATAGTTCTGCTTTAAATGAAGAAGTCGGTGGGCTATGTTTTACAGCTATTTTTACATTCCTCCTGAAGATGGACAGGCCCGACATATCACCTGAAGAATGACACGATTCTCGTGACCGCTGGAAAACAGCACGGGTCCCTCAACCATTCTTCCAACGCCCGGTGAGGGACGTCGGGCCTCCCAAAACTCGGGCGTCCAAGAGAGGGGGGAGGGAAGGGCGCAAACCATGGCCGGCGCCGCGCGCGCGGCCCAGGGGTGGGGGGGCCGAGGGCGCATCGAAGCAAGAAGAGGCGCCATGAGATCTGGGGCGATCTCATGGGCCTCGCCGCGGCCGCCCCTGAAAAAACACGGCGGGCCATCGTGGCCCTCCCTTGCCGGGGGGGCCCCGAAATCCGTGGCCCATCGTGGCAGCTCAGCGTTGCCCCATCCCCCCCTCCTCGACGTGGCCGTGTGGCCCCCCCCTCGTGCCCCCCCCCCTTCGTGCAGTACGAGCTCGACCGGTGTCGTAAGGGTGCGCGCTGAGGATGCAAACGCCTTGGACGCCCGCTTCGAAGCTTTTTCGAGCGGGGCGCGGCCAACAAAAGTGGCCAAGGATGGGCCGAGGGTACGTACCCTTGGGAAGGTCGCCCATCCTTCCTATGCGAATTGAGCTCGACAACAAGAAACATTCCACGAGAAACCCCCAACCCAGGAACCCCAGGACGTCCACTGATTTGTGGTCTGGGAACGTCACGCTTGCCATAGCAGAACCATCGAAACCCATGAAGACCAGGGTACCCTGGAGGCAAGCAGGGTGTGTCTTGGCATGGGTTTCCACTGCAGGGCCCTTCTGACGCAAAAGTGTCATGAATGTGCTTTGATTAGTGCGCGTTTTCTAATCCGGCGTTTCGACATTGAGCGAAGAGGGGGGCGAGGAGGGGGGGTCTGGCTCTGGACCTGTGCTTAGCGCGACTGTTTGCAACAGTGCGTCCATTATGGGGGAGACTGCACCTGCTCGAAACAGGTGCCAAGATCTACTCCATGGGGGGGGAGATGCGAGGGCCCACGCCGGTCGGCAAAACAGGGAATGAGAAAACGATCACTTTCGACTGTAGGGCCCTTCTGACGCAATGATGCATTGAATGTGCTTTGCTTGACCCGGCGTAAACTCACAGTTGAGCATCCCAGGCATCACCACGGGCTGCCCTGGCCCAAACCCCGCGCCTCCGCCTGGCCCCTCAACCCCACACCTCCCTCCCTCCCTCCCTCCCTCCTCCTTCCTCCTCCTCCTGCTCCTGCTCCTCCTCCTCCTCCTCCTCCTCCTCCTCCTCCTCCGCCTCCTCCTCCGCCTCCTCCGCCTCCTCCTCCTCCTCCTCTTCTTCCTCCTCCTCCTCCTCCTCCGCCTCCTCCTCCTCCTCCTCTTCCTCGTCCTTCTCCTCCTCTTTACGCCGCAGAGATAAGAACAGCCTCATTTCCCTTCTGGAACAAGGTCGTTGCTGACTAAACCGCGAGAACAGGGGTGGCGCATCGAAGGCGTTCTGCCTCGAGGCTGGCGGTTCCTGAGGTGCCGTCGACTCCGTTGACAAGCATGCACTCATCTGGTTACGCACTTGGCTTCGAGGGAGGATGAGGAGGGACGGGGAAGGTGCGAGGGACGGGCGAGAGCCAGAGAGGACAGGGGAAAAAGTAGCAGCAGGATAAGGATGATAGAATGGGGAAAGGATGACGAGGAGCAGCAGCTGGAGGAGGACGAGGAGCAGGGAGAGGGGCAAGGGGAAGTAGAAAAACGAGAAGGAAGCTGAGGACGAGGTGAATCCCCTAGATGCGTTTCGGACTGCTCCGCCTCCTCCTCCTCCTCCTCCTCCTCCTCCTCACCCTCCTCCCAATCCTCCTCATCTCTCCTCCACCCTCACGTGTGGCGTGAAGTGGAGGCAGGATCCCCCGGTGGCGGGGCCGGGGCGCTTTTCGCGACGCCAGCTCTCCACACGGACTGCTCGGACCACAGGGCCTCCTGGACTGCGGCGAACCTCGGAGCCCATCTTTTCACCAGCTGCTCCGGTCCCTTGCGTACCCCCTCCTCCCTCTGTCGTCTCCAACGGCGCTGTGGCTCTCGGCTTTCCCTCCAGCCGAGTCGATCCGATCCGAGCCCCCTTTCCTTGCTCCCCTTCCGCCGCTTTGCTCTCCATTCCTTGCACCCCTCCCCAATCCTCTGGCGGCACGCAGAGGGGGGGGATGGGAGGGGAAGGCTTCTTAGAAGAAGGCTGCTTCTTAGAAGGCGCGGGCGGCGTCCTTCTAAGAAGCAGCCTCCTTCTAAGAAGGCTTCCCCCCTCCCCCTACCCCCTCTGCGCGTGGCCCCATCCTCCCGCTTCTCCTCTTCCATCCCTCTTCCTATGAACAGCTCCTCTCTGTCGCGCCACCAGGTGTGTGCTCGTAGGCAAGGACGGGCCTTTCGCTTTTGAGACTTCCAGACAGTTTACCTTCCCGGATCTATTTTTACGTCGGGCGTGTCCCTTACAGGCGGATTTTGGACGAATCCTAAAAAATAGTCAACAGCAAAACTCAAACAATGTCAAACAAATATTCGAAACATCGTCCCCAGACAATGTGCTACTATTTCCGAATATTCCTCCTGTAGAGGGACAGGCCCGGCTTAAATCTACTTCTAACAGGTATAGGGTCGGTCGTCTTCAAATGTGGCTCTCGCCACAGCGCCGCGCACATCCGTCTTGAACAAAGGAATCAGTTATACGGATGCAGGGCGGGTAGTTTTTCACATGTGACTCTCACCTTGGCTTCGCACACACTCGTAAGTTCCAACAATCACACGGACGGAGGCTGGTATGCTTTGAACATGGGGCTCTCGGTTGAGACTTCCTCAACACAAATTAGAATAAGCGCAACCATGCGCAACAGTTGGACGGAGCAGTGCATGGCGGTTCCTTTTCTCAAAATGGGACTCTCGCATGACACATCGTTCGATGTCACGGCCAGGAACACTTGCATCAATTACACGGATGCGGTGCGGTATCTCTTCAAACTGGGGGGGGAGGAAAGGGGGGGGCTCTCGGGTCAGAATACCCTCCCTCCAGGGTCCCTGCGGGTCCCAGGGGGCGGGGGTGGGTCGCCTGCAGGGGTCCCTGGAGAGGTGCCGACTTCAGAGTCGGCGGCACTGGCCAGAAGGACTTCGCAATTACACTGATGCAGGGCGGTCTTTTCGAAGTGGGGCTAACGCTAGGCACTTCCTTGAGATGTAAGCAATACCTTGCCACTTTCCTCGCGACTTTCCTCCTCCTCCTCCTCCTCCTCCTCCTCCTCCTCCTCCTCCTCTCCTCCTCCTCCTCCTCCTCCTCCTCCGCCCCCTCCTCCTCCTCTTCCTCCGCCTCCTCCCCCTCCTCCTCCTCCTCCTCCTCCTCCTCCACCTCCTCCTCCTCCTCCTCCTCCACCTCCTCCACCTCCTCCTCCTCCTCCTCCTCCTCCTCCTCCTCCTCCTGGCTCTCCTCCTCATCGTCTGCCCCGCTGCCCCCAACGCAGCCCCGAGAGGATCTTACTGGGCCCGGTGGCCAGGGGGGGCCCGGGAGAACCACGCCGGCGCCGACCCAGGCTCGGCGCTGGAGGGGAAGCAGGCCAGGTGCAGCAGGCCCAGGCGGCCCGCAATGTCCTCCTCGGACACCCACTCCTCCAGGGCTCGACCAAAACAGTGGTTTCGTGTTCGTGTTCCCTCGCTGTCTTCGCTCCACCTCCGTTGCGAGACGAAGTCAAAACGAAAACACGGTCCACGAAATCGCCAAAACACCATTTGGGTCAAGCCCTGCGCTCCTCCGGATGGCCCACGGAAGGATCGGGGCCGCCCCCGTGGGGCCCCAGTAAACAGGGTCGGGGGGTCACAGCGCCTCGGCGATGCGGCGCGGTGTGGAGTTCGAGCTGATCCATCCCGACGTCGCCGATGTACCGCCAGTGCGTCGGCGATTCGGTTAGATCCCTAGCCTCTTGCGCTATGGCCCCACTTGGGCGGTGAAGGCGGATAATTAGCTGAGGTCCACTGGGATAGTTTGCGGATCAGCCCAGGGTGGCGGACTCAGTTCGGGGCACCCTGGAGACTCCCGAGGGCGAGGGCCTCGGGGAAACTCGGACTCTGGGTGGCATGATGCTTTTACGCACTGTAAGCCAAAACCTTTGGTGGGCGAAAGGACGGGCAAGGTGGGGGCACGTGCAAGTCATCAGGGACGACCAAAAACGCGCTCCAAGAATCACAACATCGGGAAGGCGCAGAGCCCTCCGCCTCGTAATCACAGTCACACTCCAGGACCTCCGTCTCCTCCTCCTCCTCCTCCTCCTCCTCCTCCTCCTCCGCCTCCTCCTCCTCCCATTCCACCTTATCCTCCCCAAACTGCTGCTCCTCCCTCCCTCCCTCCCTCCCTCCCTCCCTCCCTCCCTCCCTCCATCTCATCCTCCTCCATCCATCCATCCGTCCCTCATCCTCCTCCTCTTCCTCCCCCTCCTCTCCTCCCTCCTCCTCCTCCTCGTCCTCCTCCTCCTCCTCCTGCTCTCCTCCTCCTCCTCCTCCTCCTCCTCCTCCCTGATTACTACTACTACTACTACTACTACTACTACTACTACACTAACTCTACTACTACTACTACTACTACTACTACTACTACTACTACTACTACTACTACTACTACTACTACTACTACTACTACTACTACTACTACTACTACTACTACTACTAAACTACTACTACTACTACTACTACTACTACTACTACTACTACTACTACTACTACTACTACTACTACTACTACTACTACTACGACTACTACTACTACTAACTACTAACTACTACTAACTACTACTACTACTAACTACTACTACTACTACTACTACTACTACTACTACTACTACTACTACTACTTCTACTTCTACTACTACTACTACTACTACTACTACTACTACTACTACTACTACTACTACTACTACTAC